>CM016621.1:44395689-44859738 GCA_005393395.2 Gossypium australe
CTGAATTGTGGAATTTGGTGCTCCTAATCCTTTAATTTCATGATTTATACTTAGGAGAGCACCGGAGGATGAAAATAACGAGAAACGAGTCAAAAACGGAGAAAATGGGCTGAAGTACAAAATTCACACTGCCTGGGCCTAAGCCACACAGCCGTGCCTCCTTAGCAGACCCAAACACGGACTGAACTCGACTTACACGGGCGTGTTACACGGGCATGTCCCTGCCGTGACCTATTTTAATTTCACTCAGATTAAGATACTTATAGGCAAAGAAAGACATTTCGAAAGCCTATATAAACACCCTAAGTGTGACCTAAAAGGGGGTGGTGCAGGTAGGCCGAGGAGCCAAGCCAGAGAGGCCGAATTGTGGGATATACTCGAAGAAAGCCAGTTGATTCATCTCAAGAAGCCGGAATCATACTCAAGACGGAAGATCTTCCCTTCAATTTCCTTTAGGGGGTTTTAGGGTTTTTCTTACGTTTTGTTTTATATTTTCTTCTGAGATGTATTCTTTTATAATTATGAACTAAACCCCTCAAATACCTGAGGGGGATGAAACCTAAGACGGATCTTGTTATTGTTTTCTGAACTATATGATAAATACTTGATTTGTTCTTAATTATGTGTTCTTAATTCTTGTTTTAATATTAGGATATTGATTCAAGTATTGATGTGCTTAGGTAGTGGAGCAAAAAGTCCTTATTTAAGAGAAGATCTAGCATAGTTAAGCGGAGTTGATCCCAACCCTAGAAATAGGATGACGAAAATCTGCCAGATTAGGGTCAAACCTAATATGGGAGTCCATAGATCGAGTTAATGTGATTTTAGGGGTTTTAATTAGAAAGAGATTTCAATTAATCAACCTAGGGTTAGACGTTAGTAGCCTCGAAAGAGGTATTAATATAAATTAGGGAATCCTATGGATCAAGTCAAGTGAATAAATCGTCTGGTTCAGAGTTAAATAACAAGTGAAGTCTAGGTGGATTCTTCCTCGGTATTGTCTCAATTAATTGGTTTTTTCCAAAAGTATTTTCCCAATTCATTCTCTATGTCTTAGCATCTTTAGCTTAGTAATTAGTTAGTTTTAGATTAAACAACAATTCCCTTAATTCTTAGGCTGAATGATAAAAAGATAGTAATTACTAGTACTCTTGGTCCTTGAGGATACGATACTTCCGGTCTTGCCATAGATATACTACCAAACGATAGGTGCGTTTGCCTCAATCATTGTCATAAGTTAGTTTCTAGGCTCGGTCATTCATTATATAAATTTTAAGACTTTCTGACATACGATCAATTTCGTAGTTTGTAATAATCTGCCTTCACATGACCTAACTTATTACGATAGTGACATCTCTTATCTCACTTCCTTAATGTTAACAAAATCAAGGTTTGCCTATCTGACTTGTTATCCAAACCAAGCTCATTATCGAGTTTGTCTTTGCTCAACAGATAACCCTTCACATTCTTGGATGAGAGATTATCTCCTGTATAAATCAGGGTCTCCTTGAAAGACTTGTATGAATGGGGTAAAGAGCACAATAATAACATAGCTTGATCTTCATCGTCAATCTGAACCTTAACATTCTTTAAATCATTTAAAAGAGTAATAAATTGATTGATGTGATCTCTAAGGTGCTCATATTCGTTCATGTGGAACCTGTACAATCATTGCTTCAGCACTAATCAGTTAGCTAAAGACTTAGCCGCGTAGAGGGTTTTTAACCTTTTTCATAAGGTGAATGTCATTTTCTCCATCAAAACCTCCTGCAACACATTATTTGTTAGACATAATTGAATCATTGATAGAGCATTTTTATCTAACCTATCTCATTCTAATTTATCTATGTCTACAGGCTTTTTCTTTGTAAAGACCTTCTCAAAATCGCTTTAAATCAGAATTGTCGTCATTCAAACTTGCAGTAGATTGAAACTTGTGATGCCATTGAACTTATCAATATCAAACCTTGTTGATGCCATTTCTAAATGGGTTGATTGTGAAAATCGAATTAGCTCTTAATACCAATTTGTTGGGGATAAACCCGATTTATACAACGAACAAGTAAAATAATGAAGAAATTGAAAAGATTGAACACAAATATTTTACATGAAAACACCCTTTCGAAGAGGATAAAAAACCACAGGTAAAGATAATTTCATTAAAATGGAAAAACCGAATAGTACAAAAGATGAAGATAAAACTAAACACCAAAACTTGAAATAAGAACTCTCAAAACGTAAACACAAAATTCTTTGAAAGCTTGTAAAAGCTAATGGCTAAATGTGTAATGTGTTGTTTTTCTAGGGTAGAAAAGGGCTATTTATAGGCTAAATTTGTAGGTCAAATAATATTAAAATAACCTACACTAATCAGAGTTTCAGTTGGAAACTGATATTAAAATAACTTACACTAATCAGAGTTTAAGTGGGAAACTAAAAACAGAGTTTAACTAGAAGAAGAAAAGTAAAAACATGCGAGGCACGACTCCATAGAGTTTAATTTAAGAAATGCTTGAAGGCGCAATTGGTAATTAGCGAAAGGACTTAATGGTTATTTTAATCATTATTAATGTATAAGTCAGTGGGTGAGACCAAATTAACTAATCCATTTCTATTTAATTAATTTAAGTTGGATTATTATTAAACATAGGTTAATTAAGTTAATTAACCTAATTATATTATTAATTAAAGTATAAATAACAATTGTTAGTGAAAGATGAAAACATTCATCAATCTCACTTTAGTTGTGATGTCCCAAGCTAGGAAGAAAAAAAGATGTTTCAAGTTTTTCATATCCATTTTTGGTCCCAATTAATTAAGGTAAACTTGTCTTTTATTTGAAATTTTTATGAATTTTGAATCATGGGAGCTTAATTTAGCTAACTCATGTATTAATTTCTTCAATTGTTATATGTTTAGCAAGTTACTATTAAAGTATAATTGATGAATTAAGCTTGAATTTGAAGAGATTGTTAATTAGTAAGCTTGGATTAGGTTAAGTATTAAGGTAAGCTTTATAGATAATTTTATGACATTAAGGATCAAATTGAATAAAGTAAAAACTATTAAGAAATCAAGTTATATATTAAAAGTACAAGGTTCCTAATAAAAGAATATGAAATCAGATTTTGATCCAATGTTAAATATTGAAAAATATGAGTATTTTCGATATAGGCACTAAAATGAATAAAATGAAAAATATGTTTGATTATATGTTTTTCATGAGATTATGTGGAAACTAATGTCATTTTCGTAATTGAATTATTGAACATAGCTAAAGATGAATGGTTCACGACTGAATGTGCAAGTGTACATAGTCGTTATCAAGTAATAAGAAAGTAAAAGAGTTATAGTCTCCCTAGGGACTATATCTGTTAATCAATAATTATAAAATTAAGAATTTACAAGTTGGTTAAGAAAACACAATATTTTGAAGTGATGGATAAAATTAATTTAATTAACTAAATGCAAATGAATTAACCTATGATGGGCATCGAAACCACCAAATAAAAAAATTCCTACAATAAAAAAACTCTAAACAGTAGTAAAGAGTAGTAGGGTCGAGTCCACAGGTATTGTAATTATGATCAACTTTCGTGTTTTTCTTGTGAATAGAATTTCTATTGTGTCGATCGTGGCAATAATCGTGCTTACAACTCCAAACAGACCAGCTGAAAAGTAAATAAAATAAATTAGGAGAGTTGAAAATTTCTATAAATTAAATAAGTGAGTTAGCAAAAATTAACAATTGTGTAAATCGAAAATAAAATTAAATTAGAAATTAAATTCAAATTTTATAAGCAGAAATAATAAGCCTTAGCCCTAGACTCGGTGAATTTCGGTTTCTAAACCGATCCTCGAAAATTAGTTTTCTCCTCCAAGCAATAAGCTGGTTATAACGACTAAGAACATCTTAACCGCCAATTCTTCCTCTCATAGTTAATTCCGATATGACTTGCAAACCAACCATTACCGATTATCTAACCATGATACACGAGTTCGCGATTCAAGATTCTGGTAGCCTTCCATTCTGAAGAACCCAACTTGGATTAACGACCTCAACCGCACAGGATGTTTAATCCGATCATTATCTCATTTGATTTGTTCGCGAAAATTTGAATACAGCACGAGATACTCGTCTCTCCAACTGTATGCTAAAATGGCTCCAACCCAATGCGCTTTTTGAATTGAAATTGAGTTAACTTTAAGGGATGAATTTGTCAATCCCGATATTTCGGAGAGATGGTGAATATCGATTTGAATAATTTCAAGTGTGGATTCGTTTCTCACGATTCCTGATCGAAAGAATACCGGCCTAAAGCTAATTTGAATTTAGTGAAGCATGAAATTAATCATTCTTTGATTGGTTATGGAAGTAGATTTGAATGAAAATGGTGGTAGGTGAAAGGGGAAAGGCTTGGGAAATAAGTAAGCCAAAATATTGAAATGGAAACAAAAGTTGACAGAATGCCTGTACTCTTTCACGCAAAGTAAGAAAGAAAATAAATTGATTTTTTTCTATTCAATTTTCAGGCAAATCAAGGTGTATTTTTTCAAGTCCACCATGCCACCTATTTATACATAAACCATATGCTAAAATTAGGCTAGTCCCACCTACCCCACTAATTACATGAAATAAATATCAGATTTCTTTTCTAATTTTGGCTTTTACAAAGTCAAAAATCTGATCAACCCTTAAATGTCTCCAAATTTTTTATTCGACCCCTCTTCAATTGCTCATCCTTCAATTTAATCCTTTTCTGATTGTTTTCGAATTAAAGTGTTCGAATTTCATTCCTGGCAAGATTTAAACATAAAATTCACCAATTAGCATAAATTAATTCAATAACAAGTTGATTTGAGTACATAAAATATGCAAAATAAATATGCTATCAACCTAAATGCAATGAATGAAATGCAATGAAATGGTTTTAGCAGCAATTTCACAAGTTTTAACAACAATAACATGAATAAGCTAGAACAATTACAATACTTGACTCAATTTATTCTTCATCATGTTTAATAATGTTCCGGAAAAATTTCATGCCAACTCGATCTTTCATTAACTTGGTATCTCATATAAGTTCTTTTAAAGTCTTATACTTAGAAAAACATGTATATTTCTATGTCCATATTTAACTAAGGATTCCTTAGAATTTATGTGAAGTAACAGAGATGGATTAGATCTGAAACAATTTAATCACATAAACCTAAAGTTATGTAAGGTAATAATGCTCTCTTGAGTTCTTACGAACCTTCAATTTAATCAAATTAAGATCTAAATTAAGCATGCACCTTCCAGTTATCGTGTCCATTAATCGTCATCTGATTAGGATTAATCAACTAATTCTAATGCATCTAAACATATTTTAATGCATGAATAACATGAATGATTTTAATTGGAAGCATGAAAGACTGAGGCACAAAACATCAAAAACAAGAGTCGAATGAATTTGAATCAAATCATTGCAATTATTCTAGCTAAAATAAATTTAAGTCATCATCATTAATGGAAAAACATTTAAACAATTTGCAAACATGTTTAAATAACTAATAACAAATTAAAGAACAAGGAAGAAGAAACTCTTGATGAATTCGGTGATTCCAGAAGACTGATCGCGATGCCTTCACCCAATTCTCGTGGTTGCTCCTTCACAAATTGCTCTTCAATGTGGCTGGACAAGAGAGGTTTTTCTCAAGGAAAATGGTAGCTAAAGAAATGGAGAGCTTAGGGAGAAAAGAAAGATGAGAGAATATCAGAGATGTGGTGGATGAGGGATTGGTGGATTTATACTGGAGGAATGGCTTGGGAGTTTCCTAAAAATAGCTTGGAGATCCCTTGGATTTCTCCCTTGCTTGGCTGGCCATAAATTGTGGAGAGAAGGTTGAGTGGTTACTTGATTTCATGCATGAATCATGCAAAGGGTTGGATGGTAATCAAGGTATTAGTTGGGGGCTGATTTGTGATTTTTTCACATATGCAGGGACTTTCAATTCAATTATTCCAAAGCTAATTTGGTCTGCTCTTCATGCCTTAGCCGAATTGGGCTCTTCCCCCCTTATTGGATGGTTTTGGCAACCCAACTAGTTAACAGACTAGCCCTTCTCAACAAGCAACTTTCAACTGGGTTTAATTAATTTTTTTAGGATCAAATTTGTTGTCTTTCCATCCATATGAAGTGGATTTAGCTCATGCCGATGTATGTGTTTTTATTAGCTCTCATATTTATAAATGCAGTGTCCAATTGTAGCAAATTGAGCAAACAAAAATTAACATGTAGCATAATAAAGTAAAGTTATGTAAAATTAATACTTAGTTACATAAAATTACACATTTTACTAAAATTATGCCCAATGTCTTAATATGAACAAAAATGACTCAATTAGCTATCCACATGCTCGGACATTGCATAAATTATAAGTAAAAAGGTGCTAAATAAACCTATATAATTTAGACGTATCAACGATGTCAGGTCGTCCTGAGAGAAAAGAAAGACGAGAGCCGAGACAAGTAGCTTATACAGTTTGTGCTTTTTTTATTTGAATTTAATACATATACATATACATATATTCATATGACTTGTTATAAACTAGCTTGATTGAGGTAGTGTTCCTACTTGTCTCATGAATTTGATTAGCATTCCATGGTTTATAACAAAGATGTGGTTATATGCATATGATGATATGAATTGGATTGGATTAAGCATAATATAAATTGGCATTATATGAAACTATGGTATGTGATCATGAATATATGTGTTTGGACCATTGGTTGCCCTATTAATGGTTTTGGGCAAAGTCGGGTATAGTTGGAATGCCATATGATTGAATTAGTGTACAGGATTTTACTTTGGTTTATATGGATGAGGAACGAAGCACAACATTCTGATGAGGTGTGGAGCACACATTATTTCAGTTTATATCGATCAGGCACGGAGCGCATATGATACTTCGAATGTACCGATGAGGCACTGGGTGCCAATTATATTGGTGTAATGGTCGAATAATCCGCGACCATCTTGAGCCTGTGTTCGGTTAATAGAGATCATAAGACATATGCCTTGTTAAGTGATACTTGATATGAAATGCTAATAGTAAATGGTGTAACTTGCATACTAATGTTGAAGTAACAAAAGATGGCATGTGAAAGATTATGTGAATTGGTTTAAACAAGCCTTGAGGCCGATATGGATATAAAATGAATCAGTGGATTTGAAATGGAAATGAGAAAATAAAATGAACTTTGTGACATGTTATGATACATATCAAATGTGATATGATGATAAATGAGATTGTATGTTCATATATGACATTAGGGATGAGCGTTCAATCGAATGAAATAATTTCGAGTTAATCGAGTTGACGGATTTTATGTTATCATCCTAACTCAATTTGAAAAATTTTTGAATCAAGTCGAGTGAGATGGAATTCGAATTGAATATATTTATTTGAGTTAAATTAAAAAATTATTTTGGGTTTTTATAACCACTGTCACCCACCGTAATCAAATTTTTTATTAACTTTCATCCCCTCATAATTTATTTATTAATCTTTTATATACAGGTTAGCTTCTTTACTTACTTAGTGTAACACCCTTAACCCTTCTCCGTCTCTAGATTAGGGTCACGAGCAATACTAACCAA
This sequence comes from Gossypium australe, assembly GCA_005393395.2. Lineage (NCBI taxonomy): Eukaryota > Viridiplantae > Streptophyta > Magnoliopsida > Malvales > Malvaceae > Gossypium > Gossypium australe. The sequence continues at coordinate 44,403,333 of CM016621.1, forward strand.
TCAGAACATTTAATTACATCGTAAGTAGTAGTATAAGCTAATTAATATCGTCAGAACATACAGAGGCAAATCATGTCAATGTAATACTTGCATAGTAGTGTCTTATATAATCGAATAGTGTATCATGCTATGCAATGCTAAACTTCTTCTTCCACTATCTGCACTCTTATCACTATTTATCCCTTCTTGAATACTAGAAGTTGGATACATAACAAGACTATTCCAATTATTAGCATTAGATTATTGGTTCATACTCCGACTATTACAACCTTCGATGATGTTAGTAGAATTCACCTAATTCAAGTTTGCTAATTTATTCCAATTCAGAGTAAAAGTTACTCTTACAGCCTCTATTTCGAGTCTACGAAACCCTAAAAATAGTCTAAAAACAGGCAGTGACTAATTTGGAACAATTCTGGAAGTTTAGGGTCATTTTTGAAAATACCTAGAAACAGGGGGCACACGACCGTGTGGAATGCCCCAGACCTTGTGACTCTCAAAGTTGGGACACACGGCCATGTCCCTGTAACAACCCGATTTTGGGCTTAGCCAGAACAGTGGTTTCGGGACCACAATTCGACATTAAAAATTTTAGTTTATTATTATTTTAATATTTACAACACGATATTAGAGTTGTTTGAAATTTTCGTAAAGAAGTTTTATCGTTTAAGTGGTTAATTCGGTAAAAAGGATTAAATTGCGTAAAGCGTAAAAGTTGGGTTCTATAAGTTAAAAGTGTCAAATAGCTATAGAACAATAAAGGAAAGGTCCTTATATGATAATTAATCCAATTGTGAGTTAGTGGATGATATTTGGTTTGGCATTTGTGTAAATTTGATTATTTTTAAAGGTTAATTTAGTAAAAAGGCAAATAATGATAATAAAATATAATAAAACCAAATTTCATCTTTCTATTCATTATCTTCCACCGAAAATGAGAAAGATGAACAGCCATGGAAGCTTCAAGCATTCGGCCAAGCTTCTTAGCTTATTGGTAAGCCCGTTTTTGTTCGGTTTTTAATAATTTTTACGTTTTTGAGATCGTTACTAAGTTATCTACAAAACTCATGCTTGAATTTTTGATTTTGGTGGATATTTTGAATTATGCCATTGTTGAAAGCTTGTGTATTTTGATGTTTGATGGTAGATTATGCATGTTTATGAGTAGAGGGACGATTTTTACTAAGTAATTTTCGGTGAAAACGAGTAAAACGAGTTAATCGGTAAAAGTTGTTATGTTCATAAGTATGTGTTATAGTAAGAATTTGAAGTTGCTATAGAAGGGAAAAATGTTCAGCGTGTCATAAAACATAAGAAAAAGGAATAAAGTTTAATTTTCGAGCCTAGGGGCAAAATCATAATTATGCAAAAGTTTAGGGGCAAAATTATAATTTTGCCAAAGTTTGAGTTAGGGACTGTTTTAAGTAGTATATTAATTAAATAAGTGAAATGTGATGTTTTAGATCCCGAAAAATGAGATTTGGACGTAGAACTGGAGGAAAATCAAAAATCGAAAAAGTTGGTAAAATGGTCGTTTTGGCATTCGAGGTAAATTCGTGTGTTAATAATAATGCAACATCGTGCTTGAATTGTAATTTTCTATTGATATGGCATAAATTGTATGATTTAATATGTTTAGGAGAAGTTGATGTATGATATGGAAAATGTGATGTTGTTGTGTTATGTGAAATTGAATGTTAAATTAATATTACATGGGTTGTATGAGTTGCTACACGGCTGTACCTGACGAGATTTTGGCAAGTAAGTTCATATGGTTGAATTTATATGTTTATTTGTGAATGATTGAGTGATATAATGTGTTATTAAATATGAATTTGCTGTGGAATTATGAAAATTATGATAAAATGAAAGAATAAAGGCGATAATTCAAATTAGGAAAAACGCAGAATTGAGTACGTTCGTATCGTGACATGTGATGAATTGACGGATAAGACCATGGTTAAACCATGGCAAAGTATGAAATGTAGGTATGGTATTAACCATACTGAGTTATGAAATGTAGGTATGGTATCAACCATACTGAGATATGAAATGTAGGTATGGTATCATCCATACTGAGTTATGAAATGTAGGTATGGTATAATCCATACTGAGTTAAAAAAAAATGTAGGTATGGTATTTCCATACCGAGTTGTGAAATGTAGGTATGGTATTTCAATTAGGAAAACCATACTGAGTTGTGAAACGTGGCACTGAGCAACGACGTACTAAAATTCGTAAGACGTTTCCTAATTTGATAATAAGTAATATAAAAGGAGTGAATCAAATGAAAGAGATTGAATGATTGTTAATGTTGAGCTCAACTATGTGTACAAGAGAGTTACGAAATGGTTTTGGTCACATGTATAGTACTAAGTGCAGGCTACTATGTGTACCAGATAGCTTTAGCTACAAGGGTGGTACCATGTGTAGGCCACCGTGCATTTGTTATTATTACGACGAGTTCAACGAGAAATTGACTAAGAGAAAATACATGTGATTGTGTGATGACTAAGTGGACTAAGAGAAAATGTGATTGTGTGATGACTAAGTGTAATTGAATACGATCATGTTATGAATAAGTGCAAGTGTGAATGTGACCAATTGAGAAATGTGGCAAATGTACGTATGAACAATATGTTCAATATGTAATCGAAAATTGGAAAGATTGGTATAAGCAAGTGATGAACACAACTAAAGTGAAAGAGAGCAAAAATTTACAATAGAATTGCTTTGGATAGTAGCAGTGATGTAAATTTGAAAAATCACCAAAAATAGTAGAAATTGAATTATAAGTTGGATGAGATATTTATTTAAAGCTTATTGAGTCTATTTTCATATAAAAGAAATATAGAAAACAAATGATTCTTATATTTTGAGATATTTGAATTTCTATGAGACTAGTTCAGAATGATTACGTAATCCCCTGTTCTGCATTTGAAAAATCATTAAAATTTGAAAACAAATAATTATGAGATATAATTTATATGCCTGAAATCCTGAATGAGTCTAGTTTCAAATGAACAAAACAAGGAGGCCATATAAATTCTGTACAAAGAGAAAATTGATTTAGAGTGAAGAGAGGTCAGAATAGTTGAATGGTGAAACAGGGGAAACTTTAATGAATAAACTGTACTAATTGGCTAAGCCAAAAATTCTAAAAATTTTATGGTAAGAATATAAATGAGTTTAGTTTCAGGGAAAATTAACGGATCTTAATTTGGAGTTCTGTAGCTCTAGATATAAATTATTTAATGACTATGACTCAAGAAAACAGCTTAACTGGAATTTGAATAAATGGAAAGAATATGAAAATAGCATGTTATCGTATTGCTTATTATTTTCATGAGAGCTTACTAAGCGTAAAGCTTACTCCCTCCTTTCCATTTCTTTTAGTTTTTTTAGGTCAGCTCAGGGTTGGAGATCGTCGGAGACAGCATCACACTATCGAGCCATTATCCTAGGAGTATTGGCATGTGTATGTCAAATGTTTTCAAGTGAGTGGCATGTATAGGGACTTAGTTTTTCGATGATGGATGTTGTTATGATTAGCCAAATGTATTGGCTTATATTGATTTGTTGATTATAGCCATGACATGTGGCTTATAATGATTTTGGCTTGTAAGCCTATTTCTCTATGGTATGTGTTAATGTCTTGCTATGTGGTATAAGTGATTAAATAGATGACAATGTCAAATACATGTGTTTGAAAAGTTTTAAATTTTGGGCGAAATTTGGTAACCCGATTTTGTATGATTGTGAATTTTAAGTCCGATAATGCCTCAAACCCTATTCTGGTGTTGGATACGGGTGAGGGGTGTTATAGTCCCAGCCTGTGTTTCCGCCCGTGTGTCTCAAGCCCGTGTAACTCACTGGCTTAAGACACACGGTCGTGTCTCTACCCGTGTAACTCATTGACTTGGATCACACGGCCGTGTCCCAAGCCGTGTAGAAACTACACCTATACTATTTTTCAACATGCCCAAGGCACACACCCATGTGTGTTTCCCGTGTGTGACACATAGCCATGTGACAGTCTGTGTCTTAGACGGTGTGCACCTAAATGTACATTAAAACTCAAGTTTACCATTTCATGCTTAATTGGACACTAAACAACTCAATTACTAGCCATTTAACCTATTCAAAACACAATTAAACATTCTCAAAACATGTCAAATCAACCACCTTAAGTGCCTAACCAATGTACCCTTATTGGTACCACATTTTATCTTATCAATCACATCAACCATTCAAAGACTTTCATTCATACCAAATTAGCTAATATTGAACTAACCTTTAGCTACTTAAGCTACCAAGTTTTAAGCTAAAACACATACCGACACATTAACTAGACTACATACCAAAACATAGCTTAAACCATAACTATATATACAAGTGATCATTATTTCACCTTAAACCAAAATAACATCACATTAGCAAGCCAACTATCAACCAAAGACTTCCTAGGTACATGCCATTACAAAATGAAATATCACCGCACTTGAGCTCATGATTGAAGTTGGATGCTGAGTCAGCTATATTTTGAAAAGTACCTAACCTGTGCACGGAAAACAAAAACCACGTTGAGTACAACTTAGTGGTATTTCTATAATCTGAATGATTTAAATCTTAATGTAAATATGTAAAATGTAATATGCAATAGAGAAATGTCATGTAGTATATCAAATTTATTATGCTAACTTTATTCACCAATATTTACATTCAAAATCTTGTAATTTCCAAAACATGGCAATAGCCTTTAAGAAGGCATTTGATAAATAACTCACATAATGGCATTTTTCATATAGCATTTGTTAATCTCAACTCATGCAATGACATGATCCAACTCTTTGATCAATACTTGATTTCATTTCACAATTCATATCTCATTTCATCATTTCGTATTTCATTTCTCATCTCATATTCATTTCTTATTTTTTGCCATCTTAATATCAAACACATAAATTTATTATTTAATTTCCCATATTAACATAACTTAGACTTGGACGGATACGCGGATCCAGCCAACACACCAGTTTGGCACCCAGTGCCTCATCGAATAAATCCGAAGTAATAACTGCGCCCAGCGCTATATAAGTTGACACCCAGTGTCTCATCGGTTAAACTGAAGAAAATTGGCACCCAGTGCCTCATCGACTCGAGGTCAAATAAATCCCTGAACTCTTCCTATCCTATGGCATGCCATCTATATCCAACTTAGCCCGAACAGTTAATAGGGTTTCATTTCACTTTTCAATACAACCAATGTCTCAATTTCACATATATACACATTATCACATATAGTCAATTCAATATTCATATAGTCAATATATTTCATAATACACAAAATCAATCCCTTTCAAATCCACTATGAATTCAATTCAATCCTAAAGTACCAAAGTACTCACCTCAAATTCTTACCATATGCAAACAATTAAATTTGCAACAATCCACTATTTAATTCGAATTATAGACATACAAACCGTGAATTCCGAGCTATTTAACGTCGATTTTATCCTTCCCCTTTTTACTCAAGGATTCCGGTACGACGTTAGCTACATAATAAAACAATTAAAATACATTAATATTATACAATTCAATTTCACATTAAAATTTCAATTTTTACACTATATTTGCTTAAATTTCAATTTAGTCTCTAAACCGAGACAAATTTTAACATTCACATTTAACTTTATATTTTTATACTAATTTTACTCTAAACTAAATTTAGCTCCCTCTTTTCCAATTTGACCCCTTAATTTTTGTTTTTTTATTAATTTAGTCCCTATTGATCAAAATCAACAATTTATTCCACAATTTAGTCCTTTTCCATTTCTAACTTAATAATCTATCTATTTAATCTCTAATACTTAAACTATTCAACAATGTCAAAATCTAAAATCTTGAACAATACTAAAAATTACAACATAAGTCAGGTAGTTCCAATTACCAAGATTCCAAAAATATGAAAATTATAAGGAAATGACTAAATTGAACTAACCGGTTTGAGTTTGAACCCTAAGATACCTAAAGCGGTGCGTTCTTCTTTCTCTTTTCTTTTTTTTTCTTTTCGTTCATTTTCTTTTAATTTGCATGCATTCATCTTTTTTTTTTCCACTTTCTTTCTATTTCTTTTATTATGGTTCTATTATAATTATTATTTAACTTATAAATATAATATATATAATATACACATGCATATATATCATTAAACTATGGTTGGCCACCTCCCAACCAATTTAATTAATGGTAGAATTGCTATATTAGTCCTTTTTTATTTATTTTAATTTATAATTCAACTTTTAACTCATAAGCAATTTAGTCTCTGAACTTTAACAAATCCTAATTTCACAAAATTTACTAATTCAAAAATTAATTCATCTCTAAACTAACTTAGTAAATATTTAGTAAAAAAAATTTATGGGTCCAGTTTACGAAAATGGAGTCCTGAAAATACACTTTTCGACATCCCTGACTATCGGGTCGTTACACTTAGTTGCTTCAATTCTTATTCTTGTCACTTTGTATTTTGAAATTAAAAAATATATTAAATGTAAAAAATGTGATTTTTTAATAAAAGTTATCTTAAAGATAAAATCTGAAATTAATACCAACATAAAATTTTAACACGAATATTTTATGGCATCATCAATAATTCAATTTTAACCAAAAATTATAGATATTCAATATGATTAAACAAGTCAATAATATAAATAGTACAAAATGTGAAATTTAATTTAATAATATAAATAGTAGACATAAATAAAATTATTATTATTTAGGTTTAGAGATTTTTTTAGATGATTTTTAATTTTTAATTTGGGGGTAAAGGGTGAGAAGTAAACGTTTAAGGGGGAATGATGTGTCTCTAACTAACTATGACCATAATAAAAGCAAGCGCACCTATCGTTTGATAGTATAGTTATGGTAAGACCGGTAATATCGTATCCACAAGGACCAAGAGTACTAGTAATTACTATCTTTCTATTATCTAACCTAAGAATTGAAGTGATTTCTTTTAAACTAAAACTAATTAAAAGCACGACAAAGAATGACTAAAAACAACTGACTCTAGGTTGATGAATTGAAATCTCTTTCTAATTAAAACCTCTATTGTCGCATTAACTCGATCTATGGATTCCCCTATTAGATTTGACTCTAATCCGGTAGATTTTCGTCTCCCTATTTCTAGGGTTACAATCAACTCCGCTTAATTGTGTTGATCTACTCTTAAACAGGGACTTTTGCTCATCTGAATAAGCACATTCGACTTAAATTAATAACCTGAATTATCAAAACAAGAATAAGAATTCACAATTAAGAATAAGAACAAGTATTTATCTTATAAATCAAATAGTAATAAGATCCGTCTTAGGTTTCATCCCCTTAGGTATTTAAGGGATTTAGTTCATACTGATAAAGAGAAACATCTTAAAATAAGGAAAACTACAAAACATAAGAAAACCCAAAAATTTCAAGAGAAATTGATAAGAGGTCTTCAGTCTTGAAGGAGATCCTTCTTCCAAGCTGCTCCCGACGGCTGTCTTTGAGTATTTTCTGCCTTCTCCTCCACGTCTTTTTTTTAAGTTGCCTCCTAAGGTGTTTATATAGGCTTTGGGATGCCTTTCTTGGCCCGCAAGTAGCCTTTTCCGAATGGAATTAGACTTGGATTCGGCAGGGACACGCCCGTGTTCGACAGCCTTAGGCCGTGCTCGCTTCTGCTCGCCACACACAGCCGTGTGGTCTACCCGTGTATGTTGGTCCAGGCCTTGTTGATTTATGATGTAGGCCCATTTTGTCCCTTTTTGGTCCGTTTCTCGTTCTTTTCAACTCCCTAAGCTCTCCTGAGTGTAAAACATGAAATTGAAGGATTAGGAGCATTGAATTCATCAAATCTAATGAAAATTCATCCAAAAATAAGCCAAGCATAGGGTTAAAATATGTATAAATTGAGGTTTATCAGGGAATAAAAAGTTTTGGGGGTTGAGGGAGTAAAATTTTAGGGGGAAATATTCAAAAAAAATTTGGGCGGGGGGGAGGGTTTGGGGTAGAAAGGGGAGGGATGAGAGGGGAGTAAAAGTTTTGGAGGGAAAGTGGGAGGAAGTAAAAGTTTTAGGTGGAAAGTAAAAAGGTTTGGGAGTTTGGGGTAAAAATGTAAAATATTATAGTTTGGTATTCGATTTATTTGAATTATTCGAGTTATTCGAATTCGAAAATAAAACTCGATTTGAACTCGAAATTCGAAAAAAAATTCGAGTGACTCGAGCAACTCGATTAATTCAAATAACTCGATTTGTTTAACTCAAAATTTAATTTTTTTTTTTATTTTTTTCGAGTCGAATCAAGTTTTGCTCACCCCTATATGACATGCCTAATGAAATGTGGTATGAGATTATGCATTTGAAACATGAAATGCATATTGATTTATTTGATAGCTGAATTATATATTTGATTGTATTTGATATCATACTTCTGTTGATTATTGATCCAAATCATGTTAACACCATTAATCCCTATTGCTCAACGTATGATTTGTTTATTTCTGTGCGTAGGTACCATAGATCCTAAAGTCGTAAAGTGACTAGCAGCATCCAGTTTCAATACTCTTTACTCAACAAGTTTGTATAGTTTTGTTATGTTAATAGTATGTGGCATGTACTTTAAGGTTTTGGGTTAGATTTTTAGTTCAAGTAGTCATTTAGTATATATGATGAAAAATCTTTACATTTTGAGCATGACTGTATGTGTTCGATAATAAGTGATACGGAATGGGGTGGAGGAAGCAGATCAAGGATCGAATTCAAGTTGTTCGACTCAAGAAGAATAGATTTGGGTATGACCTGAAAGGAAGAAACCAAATAAATTTAGAAAATAACAAAGGAAATAAGAAAAATAAGAAAACTTAACAAAAAAATAAAATAAAGGATAGATATTCAAAATAATAACTAAATACTGAAAATATAGATTAAAGTAAAGTGGAAGATGGAACGATAAACAGATAGATATGATGGATAGAAGGATAAATGTCCAATTGAACCCTTTGAGATATAAATCCCAACAAACTCAATTAATGACTCTAATCAACAAGAAATAATCCTTGGCAAATTGAAGGGTGAAGAATGAATTTCCACAACTCTTGAAGAAAATCGAGAAGAAAACTATTTCTAAAAGTCACAAAAAGAAATCTTGCACAAGAAACAAACTCTTAGGGTTGAAAACTTTATTAATGAAAAATAATTGTTTGCCTAATAAAAAATGAAGAAGCCTTTATATAGGCTAGCTAAGTACATCCAAATAAAACTCTAAAGTATACTAAAACTCTAATTAATCTAAACAATAAGTAGTTTTAAACAAAACTTTCTAGTTAACATAAAACTCCTAAATAACTTAAAATACAGTTAAAAGCACGAAACTCGTAATTCCTGTTATAATCTCGTCTAGAAATTTTGTTGGCGCAGTCTTCACTAAAATGATCATAACTTGAACTCCCGAACTCAAAATTGAGTGATTTAAAGTGCGTTTTGAAGCTAGAAGATAGATCTTTGAATGCCATGAAGACATCTCAACCCAGAAATGCCTGGATCCTATCCAAAAATTCATCACAAGTCTATTGATTTCCCAAACTTGAAAATTGATAGTTTCAGTGAATGGAATTTAATAAATTTCACCCTATCCGTGCATATATAAATAAGTATGTCTGAACATCTAGTGAGTTACTGTTTACTTGCCAATAGGCCATGTTATACTTGTGATTGAGTTGTTTCTTCCTTTCCAAGTAAATGAATGTGTTATGTGCCTGAGATCATATATTGATAGGTGCTTGATATGCCAAGGATGGTAGCTTGGCATTTGAACTAATGCCTAAATTGTATTATTGATGAGTTTTTGGGCCACATAGACCATTTGATATTTGTATTGGTAGATTAGAGAAGAGTGATACAAAATTTGGGAGAAACTGCCCTCAAGGTCGTGTCACTATCCTATTGGTGTTGCGACATTGATCTTCTATTTCCATAGTCATGATTCTCCCCTGTTGAGGCCGCGACATCGATTCCCCCTGTCTTCACAGTAGCGGCATTTCTTTGCTAAAGTTGCGACGTCAACCTTCCGATTTCAAGGTCGCGACTCACCTCTGTTGAAGTCACAACGTCATGCTTCTACCCTTAGTGTCACGACATTACCTCTATATTTTTAAAAAAAATTATATTTTTGTCCCTCATTTATTATAAGTGTTGCATAAGAGCTTTTGTAAGCTCATTTATAACTCGGATCCGAATATAAAATGTGTTTTATTAGGTATTGAAACTAAATTGTTCATATGATTCGTTTGTTAAATATTGAAATAGAACTATAGTTGCATTAGTAATGAATGTGACATCTTATATTTCGGATCTAGCGATTGGGTCGGGTATGGGATATTTCAACAATAGGTTTCATATGGTTTTTCATTAAATATTTTTGGGTGAAAATTGATATAAGATTGTGCCTTTTCACAAGTTTTGGTTCGGTTAGTAGGGGCAGATGATCATGTGTATCCTAATTTTTTGTATCTAATGCAATGGTTAGTTGATAGCAATTTGCTAGAAATGATCGTGGATAAATTGAATCCATCAATAAGTGCAAATTTCTTGTTTTATCCTTGTAATGGCATATTGTACTTTGTAATGAGTGTCTCACAACTTGTTTTCTAAAACGACCGATGTCCGCCTAAAGTTCATGGTAATATAGTAGAAACATTATTTGCAATAACACGGATTATCCCATCAACTTTAACCACTAAGCTCTTTAGTCCCAGGTTTGTGAGATCTAGTTCCGTCTTATCTCTTCTAAACCCGCATCATCATCTCAATTCTCTATTTGTGACTTTACCTGTAATTTTGCATATGTATGACAATTTTGTTGCAAGGATATTTGGCCATGCGTTGGAAGATTCACATTCAAAATATGGCCTTGTACACACTCTCTCAGTTTGTTCTCATTAATGGATCCAAAAAGATCAACCATTGCTTCTCCCTTTGATGCATTATTTCTGAAATCAACATATGTATGAGCTTCCAATCCCTGTAAATCCAGAGACCATCAATGCAATGCTCCCTAAACTTAGTGAGTGTTTTTTCCCCCTTTTTTTGTTCATTATAATGCATAATTCATAAATTTGACATAATTCTTATATACATTTTAGAAAACCAGATACAGTTTCTTGCCTACTCGTTAGTTCCAGCCTCAGCTTTCAAGTTTCACTTTCATGCTTACTGTCGTATTCAGGTTCATCGATTTCCCCCTTTCTAGTGTCAAGTTTTCCATCTTAATTTTGCAATCTTATTTTTCTAATGGATTTGAAGTTTTTTCAAAACAACAGATAAATAATTTTCAGGTTCATATATCTTTAAATGCACATTTGTGATTCTTTATTCCTTATTTAACCGATGACGTATAAAGTACTCCAAATTAGTATATAAAATCTTTTTAATAGCTGATTAAATCAAGACCCAATGTTTTATATGTGCAAAGCATATAAAGTCATATTTCCCAAATATTTCTTATTCAAGGCATGACATATACAATTATATTTCTAAATTAATATATAAAATATCTTTTAACATCTAAGCAGAGAGCATTTCTTGTAATTGCCTAGGATAACATCATTAACTATATAAATGTATATATTGCATATTACTTCCTTTGTTCAATCTCAACTTTTTAGGGTTTCAATAGAAAATTAATTTATGTATGCATTAACTTAAATGAGATTTAAATATTGTTTTCTTGTATTAGACTTTATGTTTAACGGTTTAAGTGTTAACAAACTTTATTGTATAAATAAAATTTAAATAAAAATTTAAGTTTATATGTTTCGATTGTGTTTATTGTTTTTTTATATAAATGAATTATTAATACCGCTAAATCTGAGAAATCTTATTTTAATAATAAAAAACGAATAAGCGAAAATGCCAGTAAAAGTTTACATATATTACTGCTGTTTGCCGATGCTCTTTTTAACAGCATTTCTTGAGGCAGTTTTAAACGTTGTTAAATGTATTACAAAACGTCGCTTGAAGTAAGTTCTGTTGTAGTGTTTAAAAATTATAAAAATAAATTATTTAATAAATTTCAAAAATAAAAATGTAAAATCAAGTGCAATATAACTTAGTCTTAAATTGATTAGTATTGACATTTTTATCAATACAAGAAGACGTGGATTTGTATTCATTTTTCCTTCCATTTAAAGGTTAGAAAAATGTTATAGTCTATTGGTAGCTTTAGATATTATGAAAAAGAGTAAACTCCACTATTAACCACTAAATTATAGATAAGTTTTCTTTTTGATCACTTAACTAAAAAATGTTACAATTTAGTCACTGAACTATTAGTTTTCATTTAAATCACCGAGTTGTTAAAATCAATACTATATGGCTTTTTCTGCTCGTACTGCCTGCACCAATTAAAAGCTATCTTTCTCTTTATCTCTTTCTTTGTTCAGTTTTTTTTTCATTAAACAACTTTGGACGTCAGGAATTTGCGAACCAAAATTCTATCAGCCTTTTTTTCCAATCTTCGACACTGGCCATCAAATCAACTTGGATCTAAGATATTTTTTTTACTCGTTGATGAGTACTGATCCACTGTACTTTTCGTCGAATCATCACTTAGAACTCAATAGCAGAACATTTTAAAAAAAATAATGGTCTGGTAAATTAAATAAAAACTTTTAAATAATACATGAGTTAAATGAAAACTTTCGAATAATTCAGTTACTCCATTATAATATTTTTTAATTATATAACTAAAACTTACATATAATTTAGTAATACCCAAAAAAAAAATCCCTTGCAAAGCACATGATGGGAAATAGTCCATAGAAGCCCATCAGTAACCCGGAAGTGATCATTTCCAAATCCTACAGTTAATTTTTGTTATGCTCAAAACCATCCTTCGCGCTTTCACGGAAAACCCTAGAAATTTTCCCTTTTATTCATTGCAGCTCTAATTTCCCGATAAAAATCAAACTTCTTCAGAAGCAGTGGAGTTTTGGATGAATTGCAAAAGCCCTAATTAAATTGTATCGGAGAGTGGCAGTGAAATTACAATGGACGCGAAGGACATCCTTGGGCTGCCCAAAACTCCGTTACCAATACCCCAGGAGAAGAAATCACGTCCCCAGAAAGATTCCCAGAGAAAACCCGATGGCATTTCTCGCGAGGTAAAAAAAATGGAAAGTCGAATTTCTTGTTTTTCAAAAAATAAAAAGCTTGAACTGAGTTAAAGAGGACTTCTTCCTTCTTTTTTTTTTTTTTGGGTGGAATTTGTAGGTTTATGCCCTTACAGGTGGGGTGGCTCCGCTTATGCCTTCCATTGATGTCTCTCAATTGAAACGACGCCCACCATCCGACGAGAAGGTTTTGCCAAGACTTCTTTTGTTTGTTAGAGTGCAATTTTTGGTTGCGTTTTGCTTTCGAAGAAAAATTGTAGATTTGGATGCAAATTCTATATGTATTTACATGTGTCTTTGATGAATCAAGGATTAAAGTATTGAGTTTCATAGAAGTAATTTTGCATGTATTGAAACCCTTGGGAAGTGTCAACAAACAAGAAAGAGTAGTATAAGCAACTGTCAAATGGAGCATAAAAAAAAATAAAGTACTAAACTAATTTTCAGGTTAAATGATTTACATTGATATTTCTTGGTGGTAGATGCTATACTTTAAGGTGAGTTTCTTAATGATTTTGAAATTTTCTTCAGATCACATGGCAGTGGCTTCCTTTCACAAGCTCTGCCCGAAAGGATGATTTGCAACTTTACCACTGGGTAAGTATCATAAAACTCCCCCTTAACATTGTGGTTTATTTCGTTTAAACTCTTAGTCTCTCTTACATGATTCAGGTGAGAGTTGTAAATGGTGTTCCACCAACCGGTGATTATTCCTTTGCTAAGTACAACAAGGTAAGCACACATTTTGTTTTCATTTTTCTGCTCTGTTCGTATTTACTGTCAAAATAGTTCATGCTGTATCTATTTTTCTTTATCCTTAAGTTTCTATGCATTTGCTTGTTCATGCAATTGAACGTGTTTGTTCATTTGTCTGGTGTGGTGCAGTCTGTTGATGTTATCAGATACACAGATGAGGAGTATGAGAAGTATTTAACTGATCCTGTATGTATCAACTTGAGGTTGCAGCTCTTGGTTTTGGTTTCTCTGCTAATGCTTTTTCATTTTTTGTCTGATTGAAAATTTGAAAGAGTGAAAGTAGATAGTAGGATTAAGGCATGTATTTGTGCTTCCATTGATTCAATTTGCCAGGTTGATTCTCTTTTGTTTTACCCTGATAATTAGAAATGGACCAAGGAAGAGACAGATCAATTGTTTGACTTGTGTGAACGGTTTGATCTCCGCTTCATCATTATAGCTGACAAGTTCCCAACACACCGGACTGTGGAGGAACTGAAGGATCGATATTATAGTGGTACTGTGACAATTTCTAGACTATCTATTGCAATCATTCAAATCACTTTCTTGCTGTTCTATTTACAGTTCAGAATTGCATATAATCTTTTTCAGTTGAGCTTTGATATATGGTTCTCACGGTAATTATAGCACTATCTTTATGTAGTGTCTCGAGCCATTCTGGTTGCTAGGGCTCCATCTCCTGGAGAAGTTGCAGGGCATCCTCTTGTTAAGGTCTGGTATCAATTCAGCGGCAGCACCATATAAATGATTTACCTTTTTGTTGCAGTTTCTAGGAAGTAGGAACAAAAATAAGCTGTTATGGTGTCTATAATATCGCTCTAGAAAATTATTTAATATATATTGTTCTGGGTATAGGATCCCTACAATGTTAATCAAGAGACTGAACGCAAGCGTGCTTTATCAATGGTCCTTTCTCAAACAAAGCACCAAGAGCGGAAAGATGCTGAGGTGCATATTTTTTTCCTTTGGCCCTTACATTACTGCCATTTATTATGTGATCTTCAACATCATTTATTTGCATGTATGCTTGTTGGTTGAATATGTAGAATTCTTCACTGGTCTATGGTTTTTTTTTTTTTCTCCAGGTTCTTGCTGAAGCAAAAAGAATAGCCGAGTCACGTATGGCGGCACGGGTATGTATCAGCTGGACAAGCTGCTATTGTGGCAGTTGCAATTTCTCTTTCTGGACTTCAAATATGATGTCTGTTAATGCCACTTGAATTTTCAATTAAAGTCTAAAGGCAAAAAGATTTTCAACTTGATTTGATAGTCACATGGTATTGTATGCTTGAGTTGGAATTCAGTTAAAAATCATAGGGGTGCGTGTGTGTTTTCATGTATTTGCTTATCTGATTGCCACTGGATTTTCTACAATCTAGAATAATATAGCTTTCTATGTATATACTGTCCAGGCTGCCGAAGAACCTGATTTGCTTGTCCCCTCAGATGTTGGTCCTGAAAGTGCTGAGGGGGCTGTTGGTCCTGGAGATACTATATCTCCGTCCAATGTTCAAGCTCCTGCTGCAGCCATTGCACCTTCTACCTCAGTAATAGCTGATAATGCCTCAACTCTTGCTTCCTTGCGTATGGTATGTGCAGCATCTGTTCTTCAGTTTTCTCTTCTCTCATTCTCTTTCCATCAATGAATAAAACATAATTGAAAATGATTGCTTCTGTCATCAGTAAAATGTGTTTAATTCGACTTACTAAATGTGCACCCTTATAATATTTTTATGGTCGAATTAGTACCTAAGGCAAGTTACTTCTTGGAAGTTAGATGGAAGAAAGTTTGTGTGTGTCTATGTTTTCTAAAGTTTGTTACTTGATATTTTTGCTCTTGTAAAAAAGTTCTTTGACTGTTTTGATATAATTTTCAGCTTCGGGTATATTTGAGAACTTACGCACTTGAGCAAATGGTCCAAGCTGCAAGCTCCTCTGCTGGACTTCGGACCATCAAGCGGGTTGAGCAAACCTTACAAGATCTTGGGGTTTGTCTATGCTCCCTGAAATTTTAATTATGCGCAGATAGATTCTTATATCACTTGGTGGATGATGTTGAATTATATGCATGATGACCAGACTGGAAAACTCTTTCTAATGGTTACTTCATTTCTTAAACTTATTCTAATTCAGTTTTTTTGGTTGCAATTTCTACACATGAAGATTCCTCTCTCTGAGGGTTTCTCACTGGATTTCATTTTGTGAGCCTATTCAATCTATGATTTCTCAAATTATAAGGTCTTTTATGTTTCTAGATGAAATTGGTCTTATTGGAGATGATGTAGAGGTTCAGTAAAATAGATTTTTTGTCATTGTTAGATAACCTGTTTTATTACTTTTAATAATTATTGCCGGTTTGTGCCAAAGTAAATCCTTTGCTCTGTATTTGTTGTCATTTGCTTGTAACTCTATTCTTAATCTTTTAAGCATTCTTCATTATTCTAGTTTTTTATCTTCCTGAAACTGGGTATTTAAGTTTTATATTAATCTTTACAGGTTAATTTAAAGCCAAAGGTTCCAACAAAGGCCGTTTGTGCTGAGCATCTTGAATTAAGAAAAGAAATTCTAACGTTGCTAAATCTCCAGAAACAGGTATTTTACATTCATGTCTCAAAATTATCTGTAGAATGATCGTCTTCTTTGGGCCCTTTTTTTAATAATAACTTAATCCTTTAGGGCCCGTTTGGTTTGCTTGAAACTGGTTTGATAGCTCATTTATCACGGAACTATCACATGAGTTTCAAATAACAAGGCATTTGGTAGTCTTGATAAATAACAAGGTCACATGACTTTTTACTTAGCTGGGTGATAACTTTCACCTATGTGAATGTATATTTTAATTATCACTCATCTTTTAGACTTTTACTCAACTTCAATTATTTTTGTTCCAATTTTATTCTCACCCAACAACCACATATTTCAAGTACAGCAGTTCATGAGTCGAGTGACCCACCTGACTTGGTCAGCCCAGCCCGTCATTTCTTGTCCTTGGGCTGACCCGACTCAGCCTGAATTTAAATTAAATGATTTTTAAAAATATTTTTATTTAAATTTAATATAAAATATATAAATATTAATAAAATATATATTTTATTATTTTATATTTAATATAAAATTATACAATTATATAGATATTTTATTTTATTATATTAATATTAAAAGTATACATTTTAATAATATTATAATATTATATTAATATTAATATTAATATAAAAATATATAATTTAATATATTGCTATTTATATATTTATATAAATATATATTTTATTATTTTAATAAAATTATATATTTATTATTTTAAAAAAGTAATAATATCAGTATATTGTTTGCAAACAACAATACTTTTATTTCATTATCTTAAAATTAATATAAAATTAAATATTATAATATTTTTTTAGTTTAGTATTTTATTATATTTTAATATAAATAGTTTTATTATATTTTATTTTAAATTATGTAAAAAATAAAGATGTTAAGGGTATGGTACATTAACAAAGAATGCTTATGTTTTAACTCAGCAAGTACATGATAAGAAGAGTAATCTGTATCACAATTTTCAACAACCAAACACCTTGATGTTGTAACATCTATCTTTTATTCATCATTTTGAAACTTGAGTGTTACTTAACGCTCCTCTTTTATATCAAGCCTACCATTCATGTTAAGATCTGTAGTTAAACAATTCCTGCAAAATTATTGTACAACTTCGTTAAAATAGTTCTCATTTCCAATTTCTTTTACTGAATTTATTATTTATGAAAAAAAAAAGAGAGAATGAACTTAGTCATGGTATTTCATATTTTCGTTGAGTCCAAGATATTATATTTTCTTTTCTGATTGGCATCTGAAAAATTATATCATTTGTTGTGCTTGAACCAATTAGGCCAAGGTGTTGAAACTGTGGGGTTCCGGATTTAGACTTTGCTTGGTAGAGTGGAAAGAAAATGAAAAAGATGGAAAATTGAAGTGGTGGAAAAATAGAAAGATGGAAAATATGAAATTTCTTTCTATTCATTACTTGGTAAAGTTGAAAAATGAAAGGAAAAAAATGCATAATTTTGAACTAAATTACACATCTATCTCATTTTCTCTCCTCTCATCTTTCCAATTTGGAAATGTTGATTTTTATGCATTAGGATGAAAAATGGTCATCTTTTCTATTTTTTTTTTCACTTTTCTTCCCTACCAAGCACACTTAAAATTTATTTTCTTTCCATTTTTCTAGTCCCTCGTCTTTTCCACCTAACCAAGCACATCTTTAGAGTTAGATCTAAATTATGAATTATGCTTGATTAATTGTGTTCAGAAGTTTAGCCAAGGCATTAAAAGAAGTTGTGTCTTTTTAACAGTTGCAATACAAGGAGGCAGAAGGTTCATCTTTCCGTGATGGTTCCTATGGTGATATGCCAGGCACTGCAAAGGTTGAAAAATCTAAGTCTCTGAATCATTTTAATCTTATAGTTCTACAGATGTGTGATTATGTCAATGGTTCAAATCATTGAAACTTTGTGGGGTTCTGTCAATTGAGCAGCGATCACAACGTGCTGCTGATCTGGACCGTACATTTGTCCCCGACACCATTAGTTTTGGAGGTAATATATATCTCATTTTCCTTTAATATTTTGATCTGAGATGGGCGAGTTTAATGGTTTTGATCATTTTCATATCTGATAGTAATTCCAGGTGATAGGGTTGTCAAAAGGGAGCAAAAACGAAAGGTATATATATTATTTTCTTGCCTTAATATTTCCTTTTGTCTCTTAAGTTTTGGAACTTATCAGGTCTTATGATGTGTATATGTATTGTAGGGACCTGGGAGAACATCTGAGACTCCATCTTCACCAGCGGGAGCTCATAAAAGACCAAGAAAGATGAAAGCTTCTGATCTATAAAAAAGGGTGAGCTAGCAAATTGACATCACCCCGTATAAACAAAATGATGATATTGCTTTCTTCTTATTTGCCCAAATTCTCATCAGCCTGTTTTTGATTCATTGCAAGATTTCAGGGTCGTTGCCAACCCCATTGTTACTCTACCATTGGTCATTGGAAGCAGATGAACAAGTTCCATAGTTTTGACTACCAAGTTCTCTCTCTCTCTCTCTCTCTCTCTCTCTCTCTCTCTCTCTCTCTCTCGCTTTTCTTTTTTAACCCTTTAACCAGGCTTTGTAAGTTGGTGTAGTCAAGTAGGAAACAGACATCATCTTTTTGAATGAATATGCATAAAGCATCAGGATCCAAAAAAACCAACACGTATTTTTCACCCATTTTGCTTAGCCGAGAGAGTTGGGTATTTTATTTTGTAAATGTTCATATTTCTATCCAGGAGCTACCTAGTTATTCTGATGTGGTAATTAATTTTTAATTTCTTTTCAAACAAATTACATGCAATTAAAACAAGTCCTTTTAAGTGTTTATTTATTTATTTTTATGATTCATGTGTTTTTTCAACCGAATATGTGGTAATTGAAATATAGAAGTGTTAGTGTGTTAGTCCAGTTGTGACATAATCGTCATAAGCAAAACGAAAGAAAACAAATTATTTACTATGTTTTGTGAATAAATACATTATCATATAAATAATAAAAATTACTATCTATAAATGAACAAGGAAAATTTGGAAACAAGGCATTTGTCTTGGTTGGAGTTCAGCATATAAATTGTAAAATTCATTTTCTTTAATTTTTATACTGATAGAGAACTTCAAGAAAAAAGAAAAAGAAAAAGAAAAAGAGGCCAATAGCATTTAGCTTTAGCCGATTGACTGAAATGCGAAGTGCAGTGTCCGAATAAAAATATATAAAAAAAGAAAAAAAAGGAAAAACCCTTAGAATTTTCTGCTAGAAAGATTCCACACCACATACCCTAAGTCTCTCAGTTTCACCAAGCATGGTGAATTCTCCTGCTGAAAATGACCCACTTCAACAACAACAGCCTTTAAGCAAGGGAGCCCCAGTCGAGGTCAGCAGTGACGAGGAAGGCTTTCGAGGGGCTTGGTACTTGGCCACTATCCTCGAAATGCCTCCCAAATCCGCTTCCAAGAAACGAAAGAAGGCATTTGTTCGCTACAAGACTTTACTCGCTGACGATGGTAAGTCCCCTTTGACTGAGCATGTCGACCCCGGTTATATTCGCCCTTTGCCGCCTAACGAGAAGGGAAATGCTCAGTCCGGGTTCGATGTGAACGACGTCGTTGATGCGAGGTACAGAGATGGTTGGTGGACTGGCGTTGTGAGGAAGGTTTTGTCGAAGTCGAAATATAGGGTTTACTTTGATAATCCTCCTGATGTCATTGAGTTTGATAGGAAAGATTTAAGGGTTCATTGGGATTGGATCGATGGCAACTGGGTTCGTCCTGAAAAGCAGGTAGGGGGTGAAGTGTTCATTCTTTTTAATTTTTCAGTTTTTTTTTATCTGGAAATTTGGGGGGAGTTTATTTTGGAGTTGAGAGCCGAACTTTTTTAGGAATAATTTTTTTTCCCGGTATTGAACTTGCGAATCTCACTGCATGTAGCTTTTTACACTGAAAATTTGCTATTTAAGTCGTGCTTTCATGATTGCTTCTAAAATTAGGGCCTTTCTAGTGCGCAATTAATTGGTGTAAATAATGAACTCGATCGATATGTTTCACCTTCAGTGCTTTCTTTGTTTAAGTTCTGCTAATTTTCATTGCATTTTGGCGTGGGAGTCATGTAAATTTAGTTTGATATGTACGAAACTTTTATCTGTGGAAACCTGATTGACTTTTGGTATGGTATCGTGTGAGTGATTTTATTTTATTTTATTTATGTGTTTTAAAGCAATCAACAGGCTCCATTTTTAGCTCTGGGACAGCAGTGGAGGTAAATGTTGATGATGAAAACCTACGTGATGTTTGGTTCCCTGCAATAGTCGTAAAAGAAAATGAGGATAAGACTTTCCTGGTGAAGTATCAGAACTCTAAGAATGATGATGAGTCTGGGACTGCAAAAGTTGTTGTAGATTCCCTCCATATCAGACCCACTCCTCCTCGATATGCAGATAGGAATTATGAATTGCTGGAAAGAGTGGATACAACATATAATTTTGGTTGGCGCACTGGAGTAATTACCAAAGTTCTTACTGGAAGAAGGTACAATGTCTTCTTTAAGCATGGAAATGAGGACAAGGAACTCTCTCACTCTGATATAAGGCCTAACGTTGAATGGACGGATGGAAACTGGATTAGTAAATCCAAGGTATCTCTCCTATTTCTTCTTTTTGGGATATAAATTTCTTTTGTTACCTCATTATTTTCCCACTTTAAAATTTAATGAGCTGTTAATGTTGTGTTTGTGGTACTGAACATGGGTCTAGTGCATACCTTTTAATTATCTTAAAAGGAGAAGGAAATAAATATCTGAAATAATGATTTTTGGCTTTATCTAAGTTAATTTCTGTTCATAACAGTGATGGCCTTCTGTATTCCAGTTTTAAAATGTCTTATCTTTCCTTCTACACATATTTCAACTTTTTCTAGACAGATGTTGAACTAGTTTTTGTATACGTTTCACTGTTTTTTAGAATCTGGTCACATTCTACATGTAACCAGTTTGTGTGTTGAATGCCTTAAATGTTTGTACTACTTCTGGCATTGCCAACAATTCCTTTAGTGGTTTGCATTATTTTTTTGTGATTATTTCAGAAATTTAGTAGCATGCAAGTGTAAATATCATTCGTTTTTAGGTAAAAGAGTACTTAAGCGGTGAGCTTTTGTTTCAGGAAGTCATAATTGCTTCTGATGACCAAGAGCTGATAGGGGATGCTCTCTGTGGTACCCGGAACACCAAGGTGGCTGGAGAACTTGAAAGTTCCTTGTCCACAAAAGAAAACACTGAAGATAAGATTCCTTTGAAAAAGATGAAAAGGAATGCTACGGAGCAGCCAACTCCCACTGATGAAAACAGTACTTTGCACTCAGGCAAGAAGAAGGTCAAACTGGAAACATCAAATGGCAACACTTCTAATTCACGGTCTTCCAAAAAGCTAACTGAAGGAAATGCAGTGGTAACACCGATATCAGTCACTGGCGATCAGTTAAAAGATATGCCTAGTGAAACATTGTGTAAAGAAGGGAATCCGAGGACTGGTGGTAAAGCTACTAAATTCCCAAAGAAAACTGTGATTGCTGATCAGCCTTGTGCTAAGAGTGAGAGCCCATTAACAGAAGCAACAACTGTGAGTTAGATTTATTGTTTTGGAGTTCCATTGTTCATACTAGCAACATCAGATCATTTTCATTTCGTTCTTTGTTTTCTTTTTCACATGTTAATACATTCCTATTTGATGACGAGAAATGTATAAATATCACTTTAAAATACTGTGTACTTTACCACTCTTTGGTGCCTGCATTGCATGCCTGAGTTGCCTTTCCTTGAAGCACTCAGCTTCTAAAACTTCACCATGTTAAGAGTTTGTCTTGTTCTAAAATATGCTAGAAAATCATGTGTGCCTTCAAGCATAACCTTTGCACAAAGAAATGAAAACTAGCTTGCTGCTTTAGAATCATAATAACTAAAAACAGGTCTTGTCTACGTGAGTGTCATAAAAAAATTGGCCTGCTTGACATAGTTGTCACTGCTCAATGGGTTGTTTCAAGGGTTGAGCAACCTTGTTTTCCAACTGGGATATTCAATGTGCCCACTTGCTTTGCAGCAAACTGCTTCAAATGACCGCCTTTTCTGTCAACATCACCGTTCTAACTGGGTAATGATCATTGATTATTGTCACTTTGGATTTGTTGGCTCCATCAGCCAATATTCCTGATCAGCACTGTCGCTACTACCTTCATTTAATCTACATTTCCCCTTACTAATGCAGACGACTAAGAGGCAGAAAGTTGGTTCAGCTGACAGTAAAGTAGACAACCTTGCGAAGAGGAATGTAAAAGCTAGAAAGTCACCAAGTAATGGCCCACAGGTTTTGACAGCAGGTAAATTTAGTCTTCAATACATGTTTGCCAGTTTGATAAATTGTTTAAAGATAATGTGTATGTATTATATATTTTCAGGCAAGGAAGGAGCTACAAGGGTTGCTGGAGAAATTAATGAAGAGGATATTAAAACAAAAGAAGTTGAAATGCCCATCATCTTAGGATTAGCAGCAAAGTTCTCAAAGACTTTACAGGCTGAAAATTCCTGTCAGATCCCTAGTGAGGAACCTGGGAAGCTAATGGGGGATCAAAAGAACAATTTAAATGATTCAGTCAGAAATGAAAATATGGTAAGCAAAAAATTCATTTTAGTCTTTGGCTCATAGAAAACTTCTAATATAAACATTTAAATTCAAAATGCCTCAAATTCTTAAATGGGAACTAGTTTGTTATTAAACTGTGGGAAGTACTTGATAGCTGATCTATATTTCCTTGTCATGATCATAGGTAAAAGAGTATATCTAATGTTGTTTTACATATAATGCCTTTTCTTTGTGGCCAATATATAAAGTCTAATTAAGTGGTTAACTTTTTGGGTGTTGTCTGCTCATTTTATTAAAATAGAAAATTTTTTTGAGCCTGCTCCCTGGCCTGTCTTTTTATCTTAATATGTTATCAAACATGGAATCTGACTCTCCTGCATAGATATATATATTCCTCTGGTAGTAATATTAACTGTTTCTCTAACTGATATAGGAAATAATGGAAAATAATGTTGGAGAAAGCGATCCGAAAAAAAAGAGGGGAAGACCACGTAAAGCAGTAGTTACAAGTCCGAAGGCTTTTCATGCTGGTATATAAAACTTAAGCTTCAGCTTTTTGATGTATATAGGCAAATCTGTGTCAATGCAAACTTAATATTACGATTGGTAGGTAAGGAGCAAAATGGGGCTGGAGGTATTACTGATGAAAAAGTTTTAAAAGATTGTACGAGTGATGAAGCTGGTTTGTCAAAACATAAAGGTGTGGAACTGTCAGGTACATGGGGGGGGTCTCAGTTCTTGGTTTGACATTGTTAGTAATATGCCTCAAGGACAGTATAAAACTGCTATACAAGGCTTTCTTGGAAGCATTGAGTTAGGCACTTCCAATGTCTTTACCCAAGTTTAGCAGTTATCATTTTCTTAAATCAATTTTCCAAGTGGTATGCTAATTGATAGAAGAATAGTAGGCGTAATAGGAGCAGTTTCCAGGAAAATTGATTTGGGTAGGGGTGCATTTGAAAGAAGGCGATATTTTTGTTCTACGTGTGCTGGGGAGGGGAGGGTGATGTTGAGAAGAAAGGTCATGCATGTACCAACAGCTTTTTCTTCTCGTTTCTTATGCTGTCTTTTACCTGATGTAGATGTAATTAAGTTGACTATCTGTTAATTTTTTGTAGTTTATGGTTACTCGCCTTATAGTTTGTGAATTAACCATCCTATTTGTTAAGTGTATAACCTCTGAAGATTTTACAGGAAGGATAAATGATGACCAAAAAACAAAAGAGGTTCACTTGGCTACTGCTGGGATTTCTGACATGAATGAGGACGATCAACCTCTATCAACTTGGATAGGGGGAATCCACTCCTCAGGTGACGAAGAATCAAGTAAGCAGCTTCATCAGATTTATAAAACTTATTTCGTTTGTTGTTAATCTCTCTCTGTCTGGGTACATAAATGTAGATCATCACTCAGCTTTTATATTTACAACATTTTGGGGATTTTTTTTCTTCTAGGGCTCTCCTCTGGTAGGCTCGTCAATGGATGGAACGAGGAAAAAGGATTGGTTGATGTTCCTATTGAATCTCATGCAATTGATGCTACTGGTAGAAGCCCATTGGATAGTGATCAGAGTTTGCCTTTTGTGAAGAAGTCACCTATATGGCGAACAATTGAATCTTTGGATGTCTTCCAAATTGTGCCCCAAAAACCACATTTTCAACCTTTGGCTGAAAGCAGAGAGGAGTTTCGTGAGGGATCGGCAATTGGGATCATGGTGACCTTTGCCAGTTTGTTCGATAAGATATCCATGTTGCATTTTGATGACCCTCGAAACACATTTGACAGCATTTCAGAAGGTCTTGATGACTTGGAAAAGCACGGATTTGATGTTAGTCTGCTTAGGCGCCGTGTGAATAAACTACTTTCAGTCAAAGAAGGGCATAGTCAGCATCTAGGGGAGAAAGAAAATGCAGAAAGGGAGATAATGGAAAATACAAAGGGGATAACTAAATTCGATGAAGAGATGGAAGAGATTGAAAAGAAGATTGCTCAATTACAAGAACAACATTCTTCCATAAAGTCAGAGAAGGAGACCAAGAGTCTTAAGGTTGGTAGTTTGAAGTTGCATGCTGATGTTCTAAATAAGCTTATTCAGAATGCCCCTCATGAATTTAAGAAAATAGCTACTGCGTCGTGGAAGTTGCCATGATTCCTCATTGGTTTCATGTTGGAATTGCTAATTATTGTTGTTAAATATGTGGATTCGATTGTAGTGGGGTTGTTTTTTAGGAGCAATTGTAGTGGTTAGGGTGAATCAGTAGAGGGTCCTTTTTGATTTATAGATATGCTGATTCATGCACCTTTCTGTTCTTCAGTGTCTTATATGTTATGTCTAATTTTGATTTTGGAGTCAAAAACATGAACCTGCTGCTCTAGCCTAGACTAGAACTTTGTGAAAATGTGCAATACTAACTTTTTTAGGTCCCTCATCATCGATGCCCTTTTAATTGTTATATTTAAACTTTGGCATATTGCACTTACAGATTACTGATTTGGATGCTTTTGAGTCGTAAAAAAGCTAAAGCTAAAGAAAAAGACAGAAATTAATTAAAATACAAAACATAAAGAAGTCATATTTGTTTTACGATAGTCATAAATAAATCAAATTAGATTGTACCATTTTCTCTTATTACGTCTGAATTTAACATTTATTGTACCTGTATTTGAATAACAAAATATTAGCATTTATTTCTTTAAATTAATTTTCCCTAAAAGTCGGGTTTAAAGTTTGTTTAAAAAGGAAAGGCGAGATACATTAGTATTGATGCTAATATAGGAAAGCCAAAACTATGCATTTAATTTAGGTAATTCTATTAATCAATTTTTATGTTTGTTGTCAACAATACATAGTTCATCCATTCGAGCGAGGTTGCCACCCCGAAACCAAAATTCATTTATCCTTTGCTTTTCTAACAAATTTGTATTTCTTTTGGCTTTCTGATTATATTTTCTTTTATGATTTAATTTTGAAATTCAATAATTTTATATCTCTTCAAATTAAAATCTTTACATTTTTTGAAACCAACAATTCCCGGATTTTTTTTTAAAAACAATTTATTTCGTTTTTTACAAAGAAATAGCTAAATCAAGTGAAATAATAGAGAACTAAAGTGCGAATTTTTAAATTAGATTCTAAAAATAAGTTAGAGAAATGCATTTGTGAATTAATTCAGGTGTTTATGATTGAAGAGAATGTGGCTACGATCAACGCACCGTATAAGAACAAATATAATTGAAGAGATGGAGGTCGCAAATGAAGGGAAAAACAGGGTTGATGAAGCACTTTCTGTACATATGGAAACCAACAACCTTTAAAGCTTGCGAAGAAAGGAATCAACTTGAGTGTGAAAGACACCTTAGGAGACTCATGCATAACCCTTTCAGGCAAACTCTTAAAGAAGGGTTGCCTTGCCTTCAGCTACTGATATCTCAAGAACCATGTCGCGGATTGGATAGTGACGCATCTCTGAGACCATACTGATGTTTCTATAGATGTTAGATCGTTAAGTTTTTTTTTCTTTTTTAAATTTTTCCATGATAGCAAACCTAAATTTCTCAAGTTCCTTTCAGTTTTATTATGTAATGCCTTAATTTTCAAAGTTGTATGAATGCTAATGGATGGTAATACTAGTTAATGATATTTTTCTAATGACCTATCATCTTTCTTATTCTAATTATCATAATTATGAATGATTATATTGAAGGTTGATCTAGTACTAATTATTTTTTTCCTAGGAAATTACATATAATAGTATAAATGTACAATTACATTACTACCTCTCATGTATTAGATCTTCCTTCTTTATTCAAATTCATGTTTAGAATTTCGTTATGTATGACTACATATTGTAATTTTTTTTTTCTTATTGCGCTCTAAACTATACATGGAACCATAAGCCTAGACAGGTTTGAAAGCAATTCATGTGTATGTTTTGTATCCAGTTTAGTTACATGCCATATTCCATCATTATCTAATACTCATTACCCTAGCAGTACATCCACTTCTCTTGTTGCTGCTACTACTACAACCCACTTTTCCACCTTTATCACATGTCAATAAAGCATACTTGTTTCTGCATACTGATCGCCTCACCACACTAAAATCTTCCAGCTTCGCGTGCTCTTGATAAAACTCAAAAAATGCTTTAATGCTATTGAATCACATCCCTGACACCTACCCTGATTCTAAGCCATACCAGGATCTTCACGATGGACTTCTTCATTTACAAACTCATCATCAACGTCATCCCCGACCCCTTCACCTTTCGCGTTTGAATCGTTGTTAGCACCAATGAATGGTCACTTCATCCTTCAAACAAACTATCATTATTAGATATTCCAAACAAATCGTTCAAGGTCTGCTTAGCATCCTTTGAACTGTTAAGATTTGGCCTGCATTGCAACAAAATACCAGCTGCAAATTTAGCTCAACTATGCTGCAACACTGTTTTGAAGTGCAGAAATGGAGCTGGTCCGAATGCAACAACTCATTTTGATTGTTTTGTTCCTATGTAACTTAGTCTAGTTCTTTTGTAATGTGATAGCTAAGTTAGTAGGATATGATGACTGATTTATATTGATTTAATAGCTAGTATATCAGCTAGCTTCTTTGTATATTTTAATCTAAGTTTTAGTCAATGTACTAGGGGGAGCAGTTAGCTTTTTGTAACCGTCAAAATTTGCTTTATAACTTATATATTTTAAAAGTTTGAATGATAGTTTTAGCTGATAAGAGATTCATTCAGCTTTTTTTGAAAGCCTCTTATTCTGTTTTTGCTTTGTTTGTTTTTTCTTTGATGCAAAAACTCCAACATGAACTTCTCCTGCTCTGCGATCCTTCTTCGCCGATATATAGTATCATTTTGATTTTCCATTATTATTTTTTTTTTTGAATAGTTTTTCCTTAAAACTAAATAACAAAGACTTGAGTATCAAAAATGAAGATTCCAAGTTGATAAAAAAATAACAAGTAAGAATCATTTCTCGGGAAACACTTCATTCCAGCCATTTTTTTTGCATTGGTAATAATTCAACTTTGAAAGTATAAAAAGAAATAAATGACAATTGTCAGCACTTGGATTGGGTTAGTCGTTTGTTAGTAACATGTTTGGGAGGGAAACCTATTACTATTGTAATTTGGAGGGAAGATAACGTTGGAAAGCAAATGGAGGGAACTTCATGCATGCATATACTGCAAAAACAACCCAGGTTAAGACTATCATTTTAACGCTTTTGGACAAATTCTTGACGTAAAGCTAGGGAAACTACAGAAGAAGAGTGATATCTTTCACCGTGTGATTGTAATATTTTGATTTTAAATGGTGCTAAAAAAGACGATTTTGGAACTCTATTTCTATGAATTGGGTTCGTAAATATTAAATATAAATATTTAAGGAGTTGGTATAAAAGTATATTAAAGTTTGGTCCTTCAATTTTTTCAATTAATCTCTTAATTAGGATACAAGGATTAAATTGTAAAAGTCTTATCACTATAGGTTTTTAATTGGCTAATGATTTAGGGACTTAAATTGTAAATAGCCAAAGGTCCAAATGACAATTAAACCAAATTATAATATGTGTTAGTGGGAAATGGTGGAAGAATCCACTTATATGTTAATTAATGAAGGGTTAGGTTAATTAAGTATGATTAAATTAATTAAACTTAGTTAATTAAATTTCAATCTAACTATATAAGTTAAAAATAAGATAAATATTAAGATACGCTTGACATGCCAATGGGTTTTGTGCACGCTTGTATGGGATTAGTTATAGATGTTACTGAGGTCCTGCATTTGTTGCGGACTCGAAGATACATGTGACACAAGTTTAGTCTAGACTGGTAACCTGATGTCGTTTTAAAGGTTTAGTTTAGACGGGTAAACTGACATATATATATATATATATATATATATATATCAATCAGATGTGCTGTTATGAAGCTTTAGCCTACACTGGTAACCTGGCACGAATATACTTAACTTGGACGAGCAACTGGTGTAACGAAGATACTTGTGTATCCGAGCCCATTTACTAGGGTTCATCAGGTGAAACATATTACATGAATTGAGAAATTGAAATGAGACATAATGATCTTGATATTCACTTGTGAAATATTGAATTTGAAATTGAATAAGGTATTAAAGAAATGATATGAGCATGTATGCAATTGTTTCATTCCATGATTGAATAAGTTCGAGCTAGTTAATCAAAATGACACGAATTGGCATGAGATGTGAATTATGGTATTATATGTTTTATTTACAAGTTAAAACTCACATTATTGATGTGTGGTTAACCATGTCTAGCCAACAATGCTAAGCTTAATAACTTATTGTGTTTAATTGAAAGATAAGGTAAATTTTTGTTTAATGCCTATGAACTTGGCATAGGTGCACTTGCTTTAGCCAAATTTTTAGTTAGCTTCGTGATCATCAAGGTAAATATATATATTTTGGCACCTGAACTTGGCATCAAGGTTCAATTTGGTCCTTAAGGATTTTTTTTGTCCAATTAGGCACCTAAACTTGGCCTTAAGGTTCAATTTGACACCTAAACTTTTTTGGGTCCGATTAAGTACTTGAACTTGGCTTCATTATTCAAATTGGTTCAAACAGCTAAGAACTATTTTGGACCAAAAAGTGAAATTCAAGTACTAATTTAAACCAAGAAGCCAAGTTTAAGTACCTAATTGTACTAAAATAAGCTTTAGATATCAATTTTAACATTAAAGCCAAATTTAAATACCTAATTAAAAAATCCCTTAAGTACCAATTTAAACTCTAAAACCAGATTTAAGTATCAAAATATATATTTACCGGGAAAAATAGTAACAGCAATTATTTTAGAGTTATGGTCCAAAGCAACAGTAAGCTATGTCTTATTATATTAAGGCCACACAAATATAATAGAAAAACCCGTTGCCAATGGGGGGTAGTTGGAAAGGGCCAAAATTGAATAACACACTACAGTCCAAAACATCATATAAACTTCAGTGATGTGTATCATTGAGACACCCATAACATGCAAATGAAATTGTTATATATATCTCCGATGCCATAACTCTTTGTGGTGCCCCATTTGGAAAAATCATGATCAGCAAGCTCACAACGTGCACAGTTTGCTTTACACTTTTAATTTTATATATATATATATATATATATATATATATATATATAACTTGAAATAGCAAGCTCAATTGTTCAAATTAATGCCTTTTTCCACATTATTTTTCTTTTTTTCTGAAATTGTAAAAACTCCTTAAAAACCATATTTAAATGTATGGTGGATTTTTTATATATGCGCTAAACGCAAAATTTAAATTTACATTCGATTCTTGATGTGATAATTAGTTTGATGAAAAAACTTGATATTTTATGAATAATTTAAAATCAAGATGATAATTTAAATTTTAGAGAATTTAAATGATAATTTAAGGACATGGAATTAACTTTTATTATTTTTCACTTGTCTATAATTTCATTAATTATGAAAGGCATGCTACGTATATTGTTCATTGATATGGTATATTGGGTAGGCTCCATGCACGTGGACACGTACCCTATCTTAGACTTAACATGTATTTACGTGGCCCTATGTGCAATTCCACGCGCTCGACCTCGCAGGGGATTAATGAGGAGAGAGTGAAGAAACTAGAAGCTGCAGAAGTTTTGGAAACTTTGGAATTACTTTACGATGATGCAGACAAGTTGGTTAAGATTTCATCGACGCTAGCAGTAGAGGAAAGGGAAAGCTTGGTAAAATGCTTAAGGGAAAATGCTGATATTTTTGCCTGGTTGGCTACAAATATGCCAGGGGTGGATCCTCGACAATTGTTTATAGATTGAATGTTCTTCCCAAGGCTAAGTCGGTGAAACATAAGGAAAGAAAGTTTGCATCGCAAGTTGTAGAGGTCATAAGGTAGGAAGTAGGAAAATTGTTGTCAGTTGGATTTATTAGAGAGGTTGCGTACCCTGGCTGGGTTTCAAATGTGGTGATGGTGAAGAAGGCTAGTGGTAAGTGGAGAATGTGTATCGACTTCACCAACCTTAATAAAGCTTGCCCAAAGGACAATTTTCCCTTGCCTTCAATTGATAGGTTGGTTGATGCATCCTCTTGCCATAGATTCATAAATTTTATCGATGCTTTCTCTAGGTATAATAAGATATCTATGGCCCCGGAAGATCAGGATAAAATGGCTTTTGTTACAAAAGAAGTGTTATTTTGTTACTGTGCCATACCTTTTGGTTTGAAGAATGCGAGTGCAACTTATCAACATCTAGTGAACAGAATTTTTAGAGAACAGATTGGGCGTAACAATGAGGTTTATGTTGACGACATGTTTGTAAAGGGTTCTACTCTTGATGAGTGATCTGCCACAAATCGATGTGACAAATTAGTCTTTTTCAACACACTTAATAAGCTTTTTCTTGAGAAAAATAAAGTTTTTAGCTTAGTTTTTCGTTATTTTTGTATTTTTTTATATTTTTCGGGTAATAAGTGAAAATCTCTCGTTTTTGTTTATTTTTTTACCCAAATTGGCCGATAATACCATTGGGAGGTCTGATGTGTGTTTGAGTGATGTAGGGATGTGTTGTAGGTTGAAAACGAGTGAGAACAACATCTAAGGCAAGGGTATCACGATATCTAGGGGTGTTCAGTCGGTTAACCGACCCGAAATAACATTAACCGAATTAACCAACCTTTCAAAATTTTTAACCCTTAACCGAACCAAAATTTTTTCGGTTAATTCGGTTGGTTAACCTAATTAACCGAAAATTATATGTTTTTTATTTTTGGTTAAAAATTAACCGAATTACCCGAATTAACCGATTTACCCAAAATGAATTACTACATAATTAAAAAGATTACATAATTTTAGTTTTATTTTTAAATTTTATTTTTATTTATTAAATTATTTGTAATTTTTGGGTTGGATTGGGTAATTGGGTTGGGTTGGATATTTGGGTTTGGATTGGGTTTAGGGATTGGGTTTAGGTGAATAGTGGGCCTATTTATATATTATAATTTTATTTATTAATTTTTTCGGTTAAACTGAAAAAATTTGGTTAACCGACCGATTAACTGAATTCGGCCGGTTAGCCGAAGTTTTTCGATTTTACCCAAATTTTGCACACCCCTAGCGATATCCAACCCCTGGAATCGCGATACCTTCGGCAGTATAGAAGACTAATGAGGCCATTCAGTGGTATCGCAACATCCTCTTTGGGTATCGCGATATCCATATCTCAAGGAAGACCCCTCAAGTTCAACACTGCCCTAGATATTGCGATATCCTTTTTTGGGTGTTGCGATATCAGCTTCGTCAGTGAGACAAACTTGGATAAAAAGGCCAGCCTTTGTTTACTCGACCCACCAATCACACAAGGCTTGTGTAGAGGCAATTTTGGCATCGAAAAGTCATTAGAACATCCTTCAAAAAAGCCAAAAAATGCTGAAGAGGAGAGACATACATTTTTAGCTTAGTTTTAGGTTCAATTTTCTCTAGTTTTTTTTTTTTTTTTTTTTTAGTTTTTCTCTACACTTTTGTAGGTTTTTATTTCTCTCTTCTTCTACCTTAGATTATAGTTTTTTTTTTTTTTTTTACTTCTTGTGCTTGATGTTCTTTATGTTAGTTAAGTTAGTTAACAATGTAGCTAAGATTTATTTACATTTATTGTCCCTATACCTTACTTTCAAGACTCTTTAAGTTTTAGTTTAATGCATTTCAGTTTATTTCATTTCAAATCTGTTAAAGCTTGTTTCTTTTGTTTTGTTAAATACTTTTGGTTTCATGCTATTTAAGTTTTCTTACATAAAAATCTCAACTATCACATTTTTCTCAAGTTTTACTCTTATGGCTACTTCATTTTCCATTATTATGTTTATTTTCTTAACTTTGAGCATGTGTAGCTAAATCCTTAAGGAGGTTGGTTGATGGAGATGTGGATGAATTAAAATCTTTTGGACAAAAGACTAAATCGTAACAAATATGACTAATTTGAATAGAATTAAGAACTTAGGTAGTAATGTCTCTAAGGGAATATTAAGATAAAGTGAGACTGGAAGGTAATCTTGTCGCGCACCCGTTCGTTTGTCCCTAATTAATCGAAGAGATCAGAAGATAAATTAAACCTAATTTGTCAAAGTCGATAAAATTGAGATTGGAAGATAAAATGGAGCCACTTGGTAATTTACGTGATTTATGTCCCTAGTCCGAGATTTGGCGAACCACATCGAAGTCAACCAACCCCCATTAGTCATTTGCTAGATAGTCCCCCTAGTTTACATTTCTTGCAATTTATTGCCTAGAGTAAAATATTTAATTTTCTTGCAAACTTGTTTTATGAATCACCGTAATATAAAATCCTATTATTAGCCACTTAGCCTCTATTATGTATGCTAGTTATTGCTCAATCGCATCTTCCTTTGGGTTTGATCCTTAGAATATGTCGATGTTTCATTATAGCACTATAAATATTACAATTGACCTGTACGGTTGTAGTAAAATCGAACCTTAAAAATTATTTCATAAATTAGTTATTTTAATGAGCACGCACGCAACCGATCAATGAGTACGTGCAAAACCTATCAGAGGCATTTGTTGTGTTGTAAACTCACAACATGAGGTTGAATCCTGATAAATGTGCTTTCGGTGTAAGAGCTGGTAAATTTTTTAACTTCATGGTCTAGGAAAGAAGAATTGAGGTTAAGCTAGAAAAGATTCATGCCATCTTGGATATACCTCCTCCAAGGACGGTAAAGGATATACAACGTTTAACGGGAAAAGTGGTCACACTTAATAGATTTGTTTCAAGGATGGTTGATAAATGTTTGCCTTTCTTTGAAGCCCTGCAAACTATTTTTTCATGGACGAAGAGTGTCAGAAAGCCATTGAAAAGCTCAAAATATATCTCAGATCCCTACCACTGTTGATGTCGTCATGTATGGGAGAAACCCTCTATGTTTATTTGATGACCTTTGAGGAGACAATTGTAGCTATTTTAGTTAGAATAGAAGTTCTTCGCCAATTCTCAGTGTACTATGTTAGTAGTATTGCAGAACAACAAATTAAGGTATTCGCAAGATACGTCCATACTTCTAGGCTCATCCTGTTGTCGTTATGACGAATCAACCCATTAAAGACATACTGTCTAGAGCTGATACCTCAGGGAGAATGACAAAATGGGGGATTGAGTTAGCTGAGTTTGGTGTGGACTATGCTTCAAGAACAGCAATAAAACTGTAGATTTTGGATGATTTTATGGTCAAATTCTCTTTTGAGAAATCTGCTAATCTCGCAGATAACTTGATTTATAATATGAAATGTTGGTTTGCAAAATATTTGTAACATCCCGGTTTAGGGCCTAGTCAGAATAATGGTACGAGACCACAAATCTGAGGTATATGTATGAGTTTTTGAGGTTTATGCTATGTATGCATGCTAGTGTGAAAGTTTCATAGAGTAATTTTGTGAAATTGTGGTTAAATTGTTCAAAAGGACTAAATTGCAAAAGTTACAAAATGTGAGATTCTAGAAGCTATTTGTGTGAAATAGCTTTAGAATATTAATTAGAGGTCTTTAATGAGCAATTTTCCCAATTTTT
Organism: Gossypium australe; assembly: GCA_005393395.2. Lineage (NCBI taxonomy): Eukaryota > Viridiplantae > Streptophyta > Magnoliopsida > Malvales > Malvaceae > Gossypium > Gossypium australe. Next base: position 44,438,115 of record CM016621.1, read on the forward strand.
AGTTTTTGGACAAAATTGGGCATGGATGAGTTAAAATTGGAAGTTTATCAAAAAGGGCATTTTGGTCATTTGGCTATTAAATGATTAAAATAGGAGAAAAGATGACAAAATTCACTCATCTTCTTCTCCAAGGCTGCCGAAATTTTCAAGAGCCATTGTTAGGGTTCAAAATTTTCAAGCTTGCTAGTAAGTGCATCTAAGCCCCGTTTTTTATATTCTTCGTATTTTTGAAGTCCTAGTAGCATGAGTAAGCTATTTTTAGCTATTTGATGAGCTATGATGGATGTTCAAAAATGTACCCATGTATGACATGCATGTATTTTGATGTTTTATGGAATAATATGAAAGCTTGATGTAGTAGAAACATCTTTTGCTAAGTGATTTTCCATGAAAAATGCATGTAAGGACTTGTTTGTGAAAGTCTTGAGTTTGGTCATACATGTATGATTTAGTGATAATTGATGAATGCTTTAGTTGAGTAAGTGATTCGACTAAGCATGAAAGGTTAGAAAGTTGAATAAAAATCACTTTACGAGCCTTGGGGCAAAAGTGTAAATATGAGAAAGTTTAGGGGCAAAATGGTAATTTTGCTGAAGTATGAGATGTGGGTCAATTTAGTCAATGTGTGTATTGAATAAGCTAATTTATTCATTATAGATCAAGAAAGACGAAGCCCGGATCTAAATCGAGGCAAGAGCAATGTGGTGGACTAAATTGCACGTTTCTATACTTTTGAGTACCGAGGTAAGTCTATGCATAAACAATGCATTCATACTTACAATTTGTTAATGCTAGCTAGTGTGTAGCATGTTTGAGAACCTATGTGGAATGAATGTGGTAGATATTGTGAATGGATGAATGATTGAGTAAGTAGATATGAGAATGTGTAGTGATAATGCTAAATGGTGGGCTAAGTGCGAACCATCCTAATGCATATTGACGATGAGCTGGCTATGTGCGATGCTATTGTTAGGTATATCGTCTAGTAGGCTATGTGCGAAACCACTATGATTACCTTTGAGGTAGGCTAAGTGCGATACTACCTTATAAATTGATTGTGGTGGGCTAAGTGCGAAACCACTGAGAAATTAGCTGTGTGGATTAGCTGTGTGGTTGTATTATTGAGTTAATTAGCTGTGTGGATGAATTATTGAGGAATGATGTTGTGTTGTATATTGTATAAATGTGAAATTGAATGCAGGGGTGCATTTCAATGGTTATGAGTATATGACTCATGATGTGTTGGAAATGTGGTAAGGGATAGAAAGAGTAAGCATAGTTGTGTATTATATGTTAGTATAATGCTAATTGTTGTTTAGCTTATACTATGATGCTTAATTGTTTGTGTGTAAACTTACTAAGCTCAAAGCTTACTCTCTTTCTTTTCCCTTGTCTTATAGAACAATAGAGTTGACTCGAGATACAAGGATCAATTGGAGAATCACCCACGCTATCATCACACTCCGGTACATGAGACTCAATGTTTTGTATCCATGTATAGGGGCTAGAAAAGTTAGTGAATTTTGTTGTATTAGTGAATTTTGTTGTAAATGGCTAAGATGTGTTAGCCCATAGTTGGATAATCTATTTTGCATAATGCCATAGTTGTTGGCTACTTTATTATATGAAAAGATGTAGTTATCCATGTGAAATTGCACTTCATTATGAGTTGGTTATGGATGTGTTGAATGAGTGCATGTTATGTATGCTAAAGGGGTGAAAAGAACTTGGCATATAGCTTTGTTCTTGTCTATGTGGATAGACACACGGGCGTGTGTCTAGACCATGTGTGACACACGGTCAGCCCACGGGCGTGTGACTTGGCCGTGTGTCCCCTGCATGTTGGCATATTAAGTCAGAATAGACCACGGACTAGTCACACGGGCGTGTGCCTAGGCCGTGTGAGTTAATCAGTGTTGGCCACGGGCTAGTCACACAGGCGTGTGACTAGGCTTTGAGGCCGTGGGTAGATAGTCAGTGTTCACCACGGTTGGAAGGCATGGGCGTGCGTGTCTACACACGGGCGTGTCTCATCTTGCACGGGCATGTGAGCCCTGTATAAAAGAGAAAAATTTTAAGATTTGAAAAAAGTTCCGGTATAGTCTCGAGAGTCCTCGTGTGTATAAGTGAGGCCTTGTAAGTCGAGAATGAGGTCGTTGAGGTGACTTAAGAGAGTAGTCAAGATGAGCCTAAGTGGCGATCAAGTAGTTTTAATACGGTAATGCCTCGGGCCCAATTCCGGCGCAGAATCTGGGTAAGGGGTGTTACAATATTAATAGAATTATACTCGTTAATATTTTTTATCTTCTGCAGGAACTAACTAATGAAAATTATACAATCAATTTATTACCTCTTATGATTGCATAGAATAAGGACATGCTCACATTCTAAAAATTTCTTTTCCATTGATTATGCACGATATAGTAGTTAATTCACCCCAAAAGGGTGTGAGTATGCCTGATAGCTGATCGTTGTTTTGTCGAGTTTTAAATTTATATGAATGAGAATGATCGAACCTGGAAACCAAATCTGACAATGATTTAAGGCAAGTGCATCTATCGAACAGTAGTATAGCTTAGGCAAGACCGGATTGTCGAACCCAAATGAACTAAAAGTACTAATACTAACTTTCTTTTTATTATCTAGCCTAAAATAAGTGAAGTTGTTATCTAATCTAAATTTAACTAACTACTAAGCTAAAGACTCAAGACAAAAAGAACGAATTAGGGAAATACTATTGGGAAAACTCAGTTGATTACGACGATACCCTAGGAAGAATCCACCTAGACTTCACTTGTTATCTAACACTGAACCAGACGATTTATTCACTTGACTTGATCCGTAAGATTCCGTAAGTTATATTAAACCCTCTCTCGAGGCGAATAACGTCTAACCTTAGGTTGATTAATTGAAATCTCTTTCTAATTAAAACCCTTAGAATCGCATTAACTCGATCTATGGATTCCCATATTAGGTTTCACCCTAATCCGGCAAAATCTCGTCACCCTATCTCTAGGCGCGCGATCAACTCTGCTTAATTATGCTAGTTCTACTCTTAAGCAGGGACTTTTGCTCCTCCACCTAAGCACATCCAACTTGAATCAATATCCCGGAAATATTAACACAAAGATTAAGCATACATAATTAAGAACAAATCAAGTATTTATCATATAGTTCAGAAAACAATAACAAGATCCGTCTTAGGTTTCATCCCCTTCAGGTATTTGAAGGGTTTAGTTCATAATAATAAAAGAAAACATCTCAGAAGAAAAGATAAAACAAAATATAAGAAATCCATAAAACTCCCTGAAGGAATTGAAGGAGAGATCCGCCGTCTTGAGTAGAATTCCGGCTTCTTGAGATAGATCAACTGGCTCTCTTCGAGTGATTCCCACAAATCTGAACTTTTCGGCTTGGCTCATTGGCCTAGCTAACCGCCTGTTCTCGCTTCTGCCAAACTCCTTTTCAAGTTGCCCCCTTGGGTGTTTATATAGACATTGAGGTACCTTACTTGGCCCCTAAGTATCCTAATTCAAGTAGAATTCCTACTAGGGTGTTTGAATAGGCTTTGGAATGTGTTTCTTTGCCTCCAAGTATCCTTTTCCGAGTAAAACTCTTTTTTCCAGCGACAGGGACACGGCCATGGCACACGCCCGTGTAAGTCGTGGCCAGGCCGTGTTCGAGCCTGTTGAATGAGGCACAGCCGTGTGGCTTGGGCCCAGGCCGTGTGGATTTCATGATATGGCCCATTTACTCCGTTTTGGGCCTGTTTTACGTTCTTTTCATCCTCGGGTGCTTTCCTGAGTATAAGACATGAAAAGAAAGGATTAAAAGCACCTTTTTACATGAATTAAGGAATAAATCATCCGAAAATATGCTAAATATGGGATTAAAATATGTTACTTTTACGGTTTATCACATACCCCCACATTTAAGCTTTTGTTTGTCCTCAAGCAAAATTCTCAACTTACAATTAAAATGAACTTTCCATGATTCATAATTCCTATCAATAATGTCTCATCATAATTCATAGATAATTTATACATGGATGATTTAGCTCAAAGTGTCCTTAAAGATTCAAACAATATAAGTCATACATTTGTATCACGAAAACGTAGGTGTTTTTCCCTTACCTGAATAATTACCTTTAATTCAAAACCGACAAGGATAGACATCCTCACAAAAGATTCACTCAATTCACTCGAAGTGTTTAAGGTTCAGGAAAAGAGCACTCAAAAGTCGAACCTGAAAAGTTAATCTCATAGGCTTGCCTGAAAATCAAATATTCACCACTGTAAAATGAGATGATAAACAGATCAAAAGGTCTTTAACAGGGTTGTAACGGGGCTTGGGTTAAAGGTGTGGATAAAGGCTGAATTAGAAGGTTAGAATCAAGATTGAATTGACAAGTTACCTATCTAGAAATACTGAGACGATAATAAATAATTACATCAACTGAAAAGTAATAACCCTAATAATACGAGCTTTTCTTTTGATAGAGTTTAACTGTATAAGCTCACTTTTCATAATACTAATACTGAATATACTTCGAATTTTTTTTAAGAGCAAATCAAGTAATAAAGGATAAATTTAACTACTGAAATACTATAATTAGGTAACTAATCAAATCAAATCAAATCTTGATATAAGGGTAGTCAAAGGAATGGTGATAACAAATGCGAAGGGTTTTGGGGTAATATTGGTGGGTGAGTCAATAAAAAGGGTTGTTAGGATCAACGGGGTTCACTAGGGGTTAATTATGAAGGTAGGCTTTTTAGTGGAGTGAGTGGGTAAAAAACCTAGGTGCCTTTATCATCTCGGTATATCAAATCATAAGTGTGGTCTCAACATGTATAATCGAGGCAAGTTCTAGAATAACAGTTCAATGTTGACACACTCATAATCAAAAAGTGAGCAAGAAAAAGAATAAATGCTCTATAAGGCTCAAATTTTCACAAAAATTATGGGTGTTTTTGACATCAACCTCGTAAATTTCGAATTTCAAAGTAATATTCAGATTCAGGTAGACAACCTATTCAAAAATTTTATTCTGAAAAATAGACTTATCATGCTTGATTCTCTAATATTCTTCAAATTTAATCATCAATGCACAATTAACTATGGCTTACTCAGAAACACGTCAATAGAGATCATAATTCATCAGAAATTTCATCCTAATTAGTAATATGAGGAAATTACTTAAGAACAATATATAATTCAAGGATTTGAGAATAATGAAGAAAGTTAGGCATTTTCTCGAAATAAATATTCACCCCCCACACTTAAGATGTACATTGCCCTCAATGTACAAAGATGTATATTAAATTTAATAAGGAGGGAGTGGTGAAACTTCCTGAATTTGGATGGTTTCCATGAGGTGGAAGTTCCGAGAGGTGGTAATTTCTTTCGAGCTCTGCGCTAAATGAAGAAATTTGGAAGCTCGTGAAGAATTAGCCAAGGATTATTGAAACATATTGAAAATAATATAATTATATATATAAAGACAAGAAAGATAAAGAGAAAGAGACTAAGAAGGAAAATAAACTAAGGTTAGAAGATAAAGGGGCTTGAGAATCCTTATTGATAGATGGTTCGCGAGGTGGGTGTGACTTCTAAGGCGACGGAGGTGCTGGCGGTGGCAGAAGTGGCGTGATTCCCAAGCAGCCTTTTGAACCTGACACTAATAAAATAAAGTAAAATAAAATAAATTAAGCATAAGATAGTCAAAGGGAAGGAAATTGAAGCAAAAGAGAAAAGAAAACTAGAAACTAAATGGTCTCAAAGACCCTTGGCTTGTTGTTTGGATGAAGCAGCTGGTATGAACTTATGTATCGGGGTCTCCTTTGAGGAGACTACGTTTGTCATCTTCCGCTTCTTCGACATGGATATGTGTAGCTCAAGAGGTTGGAGACTTTGTTATGGAGAGGGGAGAATTCTGAGAGAAAAAGGAAGAAAAGAGGTGGAAAGTAGATGAGAAGAATAGGGAGGGGGTGGGTTTAAATAGAGTTTTGGTTCCTGATGCTCTCCCACGCCCGTGGACCATGGGCGTGTCGATTCACACGGCCGCCTCGCACGACCGTGTGTCTAGGCGTGTTGTTCACCCATGCCCATTTTACTGATTGCTACGCCCGTTTCTAAGAAGTCAGTGTCGACCACAGCCGCGTCGCACCACCGTGGCGCTTTGTCGGTACCCGTGGTGGAGTGGTTGGGTCCGTGACTTCAAAAATTTGTTGGGTCTGACTCGTACCGTCTCTGCCATTGTCAGTACGGAGATTCTGTACTACCACATGGCCACGTCCACGGCCGTGTGCAAGGCCATGTGGTCGGGAAATTTGCCTTTTTTGGTTAGTTTAAAGTTAGGTCCTAAAACAAAACAAATAAGACAAAATAAAAAATGTAAAAGTTGATGGGGTTAGTGCTCGGGTTGCCTCCCGAGAAGCGCTCCTTTATAGTCTTAAGCTAGACTTTACCTCTCATTCGTATGGTCATGGTGGTTTGAGGAGGTGAAAATCCTTTTTCATGTGATCAATTCGATTATTGATATAAAATTTAAGTCGAGTAATGTTTTCCTCAAAAGTGTCGAAATTAGAATGTGTTACCTCGACCGTTCCATCTGGGAAGATTTTGAATACCTGATCTCCTATCTTAAGCTGGGTTGTCCCATTATTAAGTTCATCGTGGAGTTGCCTTATTTTTGCTTTGTGTGTTTTTAGTCTCTCCTTGAAATGTGTCTTCCATTCGTTTAGTTCATCGATCCAAAGCCTTCATTCCTCATGAATTTCTTCTTTATCGATACGAAGTCTAGGATCTGGCATCTGCGAAAGAGCTTCTAGAAACTGCAAGTTAATATGAAATTTCCTTGAAAGTTTAAGAGACTTACCGAGTTGTTTCTCTGTGTGGTCTTTCTTTGTCGCATTGGGGTATGGCATATGAGCTTGGTGCTCTGTAATTACCGGGTTTGGTAAATCCTGGCTTACCTCAACCTTACCTTCACTTACCACAGGTTCTTGCTTCGGGTCAGATTACACTAACCTTTCACCGTCATGAGCTGTTACGGCTTGAATTTGCTCTGTTGGGTTAGTTTCAGTGTTGCTTGGCAAGCTTTCTTGTGGTTGTTCTAAGATTGGCTTAGCGGGCTGACCTAATTGATCCTCGATCCTTTAAATCGATGCTTCTTGTTTCGTTTCTATATTTTGGTAGCGTGTTTCTATGTTTGCTATGAATTTTGCCAGCATCTCTTCAAGGTTCGACTTATCTTCCTGATGGTGAGGTGGTTGTTGAAAATTTGGATGAAGTTCCTGTCTTTGGCTACTTTGATCATCCCACGAGAAATTGGGATGGTACCTCCAACCTGAATTATAAGTGTTATCATAAAAATTATTTTGAGGTTTAGCATAGTTACCCATATAATTGACTTGTTCGCTTTCCATGCGATGTCCGTAGGGTGGGTACTCAGGATTCGCCAAGCTTCCATTTTTTTCCCACTGCATAACTGGATATACCTGCGAGGAACCACATAAAATGTCAATTTTCTTACTTAAAAGCTCTATCTGATTTGATAGCATGGCTACTGGGTCGAGGTTGTTGATATCGGTTGCTTTTGTTGGCTTTGTCCTCATAACTTGCCACTGATAGTTATTTAGTGTCATCTCCTCTATCTGCCAAAATCAAATAAAAAAAATTTAGCAAAGTAAAAAAAAAAAAAATAAAAAAAAAAATAATAATGAAAATAAATTGCAATAAAAAAATGGCTAAAGTAATAAAAATTAAGCGCTCTTAATATTTTAGTTCCCCGGCAACTGCGCCAAAAACTTGATCGTTGTTTTGTCGAGTTTTAAATTTATATGAATGAGAATGATCGAACCTGGAAACCAAATCTGGCAACGATTTAAGGCAAGTGCACCTATCGAACAGTAGTATAGCTTAGGCAAGACCGGATTGTCAACCCAAAGGAACTAAAAGTACTAATACTAGCTTTCTTTTTATTATCTAGCCTAAAATAAGTGAAGTTGTTATCTAATCTAAATTTAACTAACTACTAAGCTAAAGACTCAAGACAAAAAGAACGAATTGGGGAAATACTATTAGGAAAACTCAGTTGATTATGACGATACCCTAGGAAGAATCCACCTAGACTTCACTTGTTATCTAACATTGAACCAGACGATTTATTCACTTGACTTGATCCGTAAGATTCCGTAAGTTATATTAAACCCTCTCTCGAGGCGAATAACGTCTAACCCTAAGTTGATTAATTGAAATCTCTTTCTAATTAAAATCCCTAGAATCGCATTAACTCGATCTATGGATTCCCATATTAGGTTTCACCCTAATCCGGCAAAATCTCGTCACCCTATCTCTAGGCGCGCGATCAACTCCGCTTGATTATGCTAGATCTACTCTTAAGCAGGGACTTTTGGTCCTCCACCTAAGCACATCCAACTTGAATCAATATCCCGGAAATATTAACATAAGGATTAAGCACACATAATTAAGAACAAATCAAGTATTTATCATATAGTTCAGAAAACAATAACAAGATCCGTCTTAGGTTTCATCCCCTTCAGGTATCTGAAGGGTTTAGTTCATAATAATAAAAGAAAACATCTCAGAAGAAAAGATAAAACAAAATATAAGAAATCCTTAAAACTCCTTGAAGGAATTGAAGGAGAGATCCACCGTCTTGAGTAGAATTCCGGCTTCTTGAGATGGATCAATTGGCTCTTTTTCGAGTGATTCCCACAAATCTGACATTTTCAGCTTGGCTCCTTGGCCTAGCTAACCGCCTGTTCCAGCTTCTGCCGAATTCCTTTTCAAGTTTCCCCCTTGGGTGTTTATATAGACTTTGAGGTACCTTACTTGGCCCCTAAGTATCCTAATTCAAGTAGAATTCCTATTAGGGTGTTTGAATAGGCTTTGGAATGTGTTTCTTTGCCTCCAAGTATCCTTTTCCGAGTAAAACTCTTCTTTCCAACGACAGGGACACAACCATGGCACACGCCCGTGTAAGTCGTGGCCAGGCCGTGTTCGACCCTGTTGAATGAGGCACGGTCGTGTGGCTTGGGCCCAGGCCGTTTGGATTTTGTGGTATGGCTCATTTACTCTGTTTTGGGCCCGTTTTACGTTCTTTTCAACCTCGGGTGCTTTCCTGAGTATAAGATATGAAAAGAAAGGATTAAAAGCACCTTTTTACATGAATCAAGGAATAAATCATCTGAAAATATGCTAAATGTGGGATTAAAATATGTTACTTTTACGATTTATCAATAGCTCAAAAACTTGAGAGGTTTATGTTGATGGCTCTACGAAAAAGTTATGATCAGGAGTGGGCATGCTTTTATTTGACCCTGATAACAATTAATGGCAATATGGTCTTTCTTTCAGCTTTCAGGCATCCCATTGCACAACAAAATATAAAGCCTTGGTATCGAGATTGCGATTAGCTCACCAGTTACGGGCTAAGGAATTGGTGTTGCATACAAATTCCCAATTGGTTGCTAAAAAGATAAGTGGAGAGTACGAAGTAAATGAATTGATTTTGAGATGATATTCTATAATAGCACAACTACTTACCAGATTTTAAAAAGTGCAAGTGAAATAGTTGTCAAAGAAAGATAATACTCGACCAAACGTACTCTCCAAGTTGGTGTCATCTGTTATCATTGAACAAAGAGGGAAACTTTTACTTGAGTACAAGGACGTTCCAAGCTATGACGTGCAACATATTTGTATTCTGGATCAGGAGGACACGTGGATGGCTTCTATGATCTAATCATTGCGAAGGGAAGAAACTTATGTTGATAAAAGGGAGCTCGTTAAATTACAGCGCAAAGCTGCGAGGTATGATATTATTGTTTCTAACTAAATATATATGAATTAACAAGTTATCAAGATGTTAAATTATTTACCATCTAATTAATGAATGAATTGTGCCATTTTTAGTTGATTAAAATAATTTATTTTATTGTATAATTGTTAGGTGTGCCTTTTTAGAGGGTATACTCTATAGAAAGGGGTATACTCTATAGAAAGGGGTATCCCCAGCCGTTGTTGTGATGTTTGATGCATTCAGAAACTAATTATGTAATGAGAGAGATATATGAAGGAATCTGTGGAGATCATTTGGGTGCTAGGTTACTTGCACAAAAATATTTTTAGACAATGGTACTACTGGCCAACTATGTAGATTGATGCATATCATATGGTTCGAACCTACGATTCTTGTAAAAAATATGCTCGGGTGCAAAAATCACCAGCGGAGTTATTGCAAGTCATGTCGAACCCCTGGCCATTTGCAACTTGGGGAGTTGACATTCTAGGCCCATTCCTTGTAGTTACAGCTCAGACAAAGTTCATAGTGGTGGTTATGGATTACTTCAGCAAATGGATAGAAGCTGAAGCCTTAGCTACAATTACTGAAAAACAGATGGAATCTTTCATGTGGAAGTCTATTATCTGTAGATTTGGTTGCCCACTTAATAATAACAGATAATGGGACGTAGTTCCAAGGAAAATTTAAAAATTTTTGCAAGGATTTACATATTGCTTTGCCTCAAAGCCAGACTCCCCGGATAAATGGTCAAGTGGAGGCCACAAATAAAAAAAATACTAACAACTTTGAAAAAAAAAGTAGATGACGCCAAAGGAGCTTGGTTGAAGGAACTATCAGCAATTCTCTGGACCTTGCAAACCTTACCTCATATAGCTACTGGAGAAACCATGTTCTCGCTTGTTCATAGGGCAGAGGCAGTAATCCTTGTTGAAATAGGTATGCGCTCATATAGAACGCTAGTTTTGATCCAGTAGTACAACAAGGAAAGATGGCTCCAAATCGGGAGGGGCCTTACAAAATGATATAGAAGGTAGGCTATGGAGCCTATAAGTTAGCTAAAATGGATGACCCAATTCTTCCATGAACACGAAATGCCCGTCATTTGAAGAAATACTATGTATAAGCAAAGCTTTACTTTAGTAAATAAGTATTGTTTATAGATACTGATTTTACAAAGGTTAGCTGATTTAAGATCACAACCTATTCATCTTTAAGTTAGCCAATTTAAGATTTCAACCTATTCATCTTTAAGTTAGTTGATTTAAGATTGCAACTCCTAAACAATTTGATGACCTACATTCACAGTTGATTTTACAAAGGTTAGATGATTTAAGATCGCAACCTATCAATTTTTGAGTTAGTTGATTTAATATCGCAACTTTTAAACAACTTGACAATTTGCATTTGCAGCTAATATTATAAAAATCTAGTTAAATCCAAAGTCAGAACTTAGGTTTTTTTCGAATGTATAGGCTTAAGGCCACAACTTGTGATTGTTTACTTGTGTGCCAATATACATTCGCACTGCTAACGTACAGTGACTCCAATTTATGACCTAATCGCGATGATTTCAAAGCTATGAATAATTACTCTAAGTTAGTTATCTTAATAGTTTTCATTACTTAGTATGCTTATGATTATTGTGCGGTTGGGTAATAAGTTCAAGTACACTAACAACCAAACACATTATCATATCAACAAAAATCAAAGATTTTCGTCTCTTAAATCTTCAAAGCCAGCATACTGAGTACATTACAAGCAATGAAATAGTCAATTATTATCTGCGACTAAAGAGTTAGCTGGCCCATCATGTAGCACCCCTAACCCGTATCCATAATCAAAACAGGGTTTTAGAGTATTACTGAAACATTCAGAATATTTTTCAATTAATTTATGTAAATTACTATTCATTTACTGACATCATACATATCGTCCCTTATATAGACCCTCGAGGCCCAAAACGAGTGTTGGAATCAAATCGGGACTAAATCGGGAACTCAGGAAATTTTTTGCGAAATTCCAAAAATTTTCCTAGTTGCAGGGCTCACACGCCTGTGTGGTCTAGGGACACGCCCATGTGCTATGCCGTGTGGCGAATTTTTATTTTCGAAATTTAGGTGCAGTTTTCACACGGCCGTGTAACACACCTGTGTTCAAGGCCGTGTCAACCATGCGACTGAGACACACGTCCGTGTGTCCAATTCTGAGCATTTTGTTTCTCATTTTTAAGATGCAGGGGACACACGGCCAAATCACATGCCCATGACCAAGACACACGCCCGTGTGTCTACCCGTGTGGACAAAATAAGACCATTTCCTAGCCTCATTTGTCACCCAAAACTTGCCATTTTCCTGCACTAAAACTCACAAGCATACATCTACCAATCCAACATCATATTCACAAGAAATTTGACATCAATCATATAGTATTATCTCATGCATCAATAGATATAAACTTATTCAGGTAATAAACTCATATGTTAACACAATTTCATCAAACCAACACATAATAAGCACATATGTGATTATCAAAACATCACTTTAAAATAACCAAACTTAGACCATCATTAGCCCCTCCAATGGCTAGGTTACAAAACAACCATTGCAAGCCATCATTGGCCAACTAAACTTATACATGCCATTATACCAAAATGAGATTTCTATTTACACCAAAATGAGATAGTGGATAGTGTGATAACTGCTTCGACCGACTTCTAACCTTCGCGAGCTTTGAGCACTATAAAACAGGAAAAAATAAACGGAGTAAGCATTTTATGCTTAGTAAGTCCGTATAACGGGAAATAAGCTTACCGGTCTTATTTATTAACACAAGCACATATAAATACATATTCCATCAATTTTGGGTAAGTTACCTAAACACATACACTTATTCAAACAAGTTAGTCACATAATCTCATATGAATATCAAGTAAACATAGATGAGCTCATCACATTACAAGCTTCCATTAATTTCACCTTTCTACTCTTCAAGAGTCTTTTCCGTCGAACTATTTAAATCTTGATGGATGTTCAGGTAATATACACATGTGCAAAAGTACCCATTAGGTACGTAATGAAAAGGCACACCCTTGAGTCGTACATTTTACCGTAGGATTACCAGTTCAGGTAAAATCCTATCCGTAGAATATGCTCCGAAGAGCTTAATATGGATTACCTGTCCAGGCTAAATCCAATTTATAACCTAAATCAAGAGGGCTCACATTAGAATTACCCATCCGAGCTAAATTCTATTTGTAACATATGCACTATTATTTTCAACCCATCAAAATTCAACATTCGACTAGAACACGATAATTTGTCCATATTACACAACTTAAAACTATATCATTATGTATATATATCATCTCACACATAACAACACAATCATACAATTCAATTGAAGCATATTAACATACGTTTTTAAGTTACATGAACTTACCTTGAAAATGGTTCCTTTTTGAATTTCTACTAATCCGAAACATTTTACTTTCCTCGATCTAGTTCCGTAGTTGGTCTTTCCGGATATATATGGATAAATTTAACTATTAACCTCACATTTCATATACATTTGCATTCTATTGCATCCTCGGCAAAATTACCATTTTGCCCCTATCTTTTTCAAAAAATTCGATTTAGTCCCTAGGCCCAGAAAATGAAATTCATGAAATTTAACCCTCTTTCTAAGCCTAATTAAAATTTATAAACAACATTTACAGCACATACCTTTCACAAATTTCAGAATTTTTCATAGGTTTTACCACTTTTTCATTTTAGTCCCTAAGTCAAGTTTTCATCAAAAATTATTTTGTAAAAGTTGTTTATCTATGAATAACTTCTCATTTTCTACTATAAATTTCTAATTTTCAGCATATTCATCCATGACCCAAATTTCATACCTTGATAACTTTTCAAATTAATCCCCTAAATAGAGAGATTAAACTATACCGGTTTCAAAAATATAAAAATCATTAAAAACGAGACTTGATTTCATACATTTTTAAGCTTGGTAAGTTGTCTTTCTCTCTCCTAGGGTTTCCGTAGAAATTTTGGGGATGATGATATGAAAATAGATGGTTATTTCTTTTTAATTAATTAACATCTTTTAATTTTTGTGATTTCCAATTTAGTCCTTTGCTTTTTTTAATTTTTCCATGGATGAGTAATTAAAATATCTACTAAATACTCTTCAATGGTCTAATTTCCATATAAGGACCTCAAGTCTTGAATTCCATAGCTATTTGATACCTATAGCTACTAGAATCCCACTTTTGCATTTTATGCAATTTAGTCCTTTACCTAATTAACCATACAATCGATAAAATTTTCGTATCAGAATTTTCATGTGACCTTCCTGTCATGGTGCCAACCATAAAATAAAATAAAATAAAATAAAATAAAATAAAATAATTTTTATTTTTAACTTGGGTTTGTGGTCCTAAAACCACTGTTCCTACCTCACCGAAATTGGGCTGTTACACATCATCTCCTCCTTCATCATCTCTTTGCGTTCAATGTCCTCATTTCCATCTGTAGGAATAGCACTAGTATCAACAGGCTTCTCAAGAGCAGATCTTGTTTCAACATCAGCAATACGAAATTTTGACGAATTCTTCCACTTTGTTGTGAGCTCCTCCCAGGCTAACCCAAAAGGAAAATGGACCTCAAAATCTAGTTAGGTACCTGTTAGCTTGCTAAGGGCATCGAAGTTTACTCTTTGTTCCTCAAAAGGGCCCACAACAACTTGAGCATGAAGTAAAAAATTAGCCTTCAAATTAGGCAGATACGCATATAAGTTTTCCATCATCCCTTTCTTATATTGCTCTATAGCTTCTTCATAGATCTTTGTTAAGTTAGCCACCATAAACTTGTGATCTTCTTCCATTCTCCTCAAGCTAGCCTTGAGAACTAGTTTATTTGCTCGTTCACCTGCGAGCACACCATGAAGTTTCTCAGCATCCTTTTCAGCAGCAGTAAGATGCTTTTGTAGTCTATCATTATGCCATCGTAATATCTTGTTTTTTTCATTCAGTTTCGCGTAGAGCTCGCATGCCTATGCTAATGCTACCTTTGTATAATGAGTCATTTTCAGCTTCCATCTTTTGGGTATCACCTTAATGAACACCTTCAACCAACCCCATGCTATCCATACAGGCCTCATTTAATAATACTTGTAGAGAAATTGCTAGCTCTTCCAACAAAGGCCTTCTAGTGTCACTAGACGATACAACAGGGCAAAATAACATTTTTGTTTCCTCCAAGGCATGCTTATCCTATTATTTCTCACCTCATTAGGTTTGAATGGAAACTTATTCACATTGAAGTGATCATACCATGGAAATAGAGTCCTTGTTTTACTGCCAATGGTGTTATATTTCATAGAACCTCCAAGAGGACCATTATTAACTATGCCCCAAAAGTGTTAGTGTTTGTTGGCATTAGCATTCGTGAAGAGTGAATAAAAGAAACTGTACGAGGTGAGTTTACAACGGGCTCTGTTGTAATGAGACCAGCAAAATTAGAATTCCCAGGCCGATCTGCTCTTCTTTTTTGACAAAGCTCCCCTGAACTACCCTCATCCTCACTACTTAAAACAATGTTCGTAATCCCCATAGCAATTCTTTGCTTTTTTCTAGTGTTCACATTACCTCCATCAGCAGTCGTTCCAGAAAGACCACCACGAACACTCTGCATATATGAATGAAGGTCCATGTACTCATCAATCTCTCTTGATAAGCTTATAGACTCCTCAGAAATATCTTCAGTACCTTGAGCTGTTCTTACATCACCAAAAATTAACATAAGTGTGGTCGCACCAGTCTGTTCGTGCGTTGAAGGCTGTGAAGACCAAAGGCGGGGCTTTAGTTTACAACAGCAATAAAAGTAGTTCATAGGCTCAGCCCTTAGCCCCAAAAGTACAAAAGCTAACTCATCATCTGCCTTGCATTGTCTTCAATGCCTTAAGTTGTTCCTGTACTACCAACAATTCTAACATTAGCATCAGCAGTTAACATAAGTGTTTTCGCACCAGTCTGTTCATGCGTTGGAGGTTGCAAAGACCAAATGCGGGGCTTTAATTTACAAAAGCTATAAAAGTAATTCTTTGGCTCAACCCTTAGGCCCAAAGTCTAAGAGCTAACTCATTGTCTGCCTCGTGGGGCCACGCGAACTATGCAAGAACAAGCCCAACTGTATTGGTGTTAGCTCCATCATCTGCATCAATTTACCTCCATCTATTAGGGCTCAAATCCAAAAGACAATGCTTAAAGACATTTCTTACGATTAATATTTCTTCTAAATCCAGTACGCAACTTTGGCAAAGTTTGTAGTACTATGCCCAGGCCATCTAGGTTATAATATCTCGCCTTCTAAAGCATATATTTTTACTAGGCAGAGACCATCTTATGGGAAAACCGAACCCATTTCTCAACTTATATTGAACTCGAATGTATTTGTCGCGATTAAGACGGAGGTTGCTACATCTATTAAAAATAATGGTCTTCGCATCCTTACAATGAGAAAAATAAAAGAACCAATGCAAACCTCCTCGATTATAAATGTAAAACCCTTATCTCGTAATCGTCGCCGGATTAGGGTTAAGGGCATTACCTGATAGATCAGAACTCTATCATACAAATTCGTAAATTAAACCATCATTTACAATCATAGTGTCCCTTTAGTAGATCATCGAGACCTAAAACATTGCTTTAAATAGAGTCGGGACAAAACCGGAACATGTACAGAAATTCTTGAGAATTTAAAACTTTTCAAAATATCAGGGGTTACACGCCCGTGTGGGCAGGCCGTGTGCCTCCCACGGCTGCTAGACATGCCCATGTGTCTCCCCCGTGGTCGAATCTGACTTAAATCCACGGCCACCAAGCACGCCCGTGTACCTTGGCCATGGTCGAATCTGACTTGACCATATGGCCACCAGGCACATCTATGTGCCAAGGCCGTGGTCGAATCTGACTTAGTCCCACGGCCAATAGGCACGCCCGTGTGCCACAATCGTGTGGCAAAATAGGCTATTTACAAGGCCAATATGCCACCCACATTAGGGTCAAGCCTACAAGCAAAAAACCAACTCAACTCATGCATATGACAACCAAGAACATATCAAAATAGTCATCCAATCTCTACACTCCAATACAATTCCTATCATGCCAAATTTACAAGACTAATACTCATGTAAACTCAAGCATAATTCATCCATACATTCACCATAAATTTAACCATTTCAAATACTATCAAACCATATCAAAACTTGTACCATTTATCATATTCATTAAAGATATAACCACCACATAACTAGCCAAATCACATGGCTAAGTTCACATCTCAATCCCATACAAATAACTAGCCTATACATGCCATATCTAGCTATATAAATTTCCAAAATGTACCAAAGCAAGTTGAGTAGTGTGATGACGATCCTCGACGTTCCTTGAGCCTTCAGTAGCTTTGACGATATAAAAACAGAGAACACATACACACAGAGTAAGCTTTCCAAAAGCTTAGTAAGTCATATACGAATAAACATAACATATAATGAATACAACTCATTCAATACATTGGTACTTATAGTTCTTACAACCAATTCATCATATGATCTTTGGCACTTTTGCTTATACAAAGCATACCACAACTTCTATTCACATATCACACCAGTAGTTAGCTCATTCAAGCATAATTTCACATATCATCTCTTTAATCTATTATGCATAATCATCTTAGTAAGATCATATAAATACTTACCTTGTACATACATTTAATGTATAAATCAACATACCTAAAACTAATTTACAATTCACATAGTCATTCGTATCACATACTTGCCCGTTGAACCGTTAGGAACCTAATAGGATACTGAGAAAGCTCGGAATGGTCTACAATGCCAATGTCCCAGACGAGGTCTTACATGTACTCAGATATCGATGCCACTGTCCCAGACAGGGTCTTACAAGAATTAATACAATGTCAATGTCCCAAACATAGTCTTGCACGTAAGTCTCATATCGATGCCAATGTCCCAGACGTGGTCTTACGCAAAATCTCAAATCAACGCCAACGTCCCCGACGTGGTCTTACATGATAAAACAGAACAAATACCTATGTCATGACATAGCTAATCCTATCTATTCTTAGGTTCGTACGGGACTTCTCGGACATTGACACTAAGTCAACCTTATCTCAGAATTCATGTACGGATCATCTCATAGGCATTCATAGTTAACACTAATTATATGAACATACACAGTTCAAATACAAATACGTTTATTTTCATAATGACTTACCTCGGATTCGATTTAACGGAAATGGAAACGACTACTCGGTTACTTTTGCTTTCCCATGGTCTAAGTCTATTTTCCTCGGTTCTTGATCTATACATATTCAGAATTAACCCTTTTATTCACTAACTCGTTCAATTCAATCCAAGGACACACATTTAGGGTTATTTGCAATCTAACCCTCGCATTTGCACAATTTATCAATTTAGTCCAGTTTTTCTCAAAACATCAAATTCACAAAATCATCATTTAACCACGCTTAGCCGAATGTTCACACATCTCATACAAGCTTGTATTTTCCATCAAATTTGCAATTTAGCCCTTCAAATTGCTATTTTCTCAATTTAGCCCTAATTAGCTAAATTCATCAAAATTTCAAGGACAAAGTATGTTCATCTAACACATATCCTTCATTTAACATCATAAAACATCATAAAAATTACCATTTCATCAATGGCACAACTCACAAATATCATCCATACACAAAATTGAGACATGGGCTTGATAGTAGACTAAGCAACAATCTCAAAAACATAAAAATTATCAAAATCTAAAGCCAAAACATACCTAAATTTAAGCTTAAAATGGCCGAAACCTTGATGCTTTGTTCTTTCTTTTTCTTTTGTTTTTCGGCAAACATATGATAATAATGGCCTTCTTATCTTTTATTATAATAATATAACTTATAATATATAAAATAAAGTTTAACTTAATATCTAAACATATAAATACACATAGCCACACTTAGTGCCGTCCACTATAATAGTTTTGGCTTAATTGCCACATAAGTCCTCACACTTATAAAGACATAACAAATAGGCATCTTTTCATAAAAACATGCAAATTTGCATTCCAATGCAATTCAATCCTTTAATCAAATTGAACACATAAACGGACAAATTAGCATATAAAACTTTACCACATGCTTAATCACTTATTAAAGACACAGAAAATAATATTAAAATATTTTACTGATGCGGATTTGTGGTCCCGAAACCACTGTTTTGACTAGGGTATAAACCAGACTGTTACAATAAGGCTTCAGTTGGTATAACTTTTGAAATACAGTGATCAACGAAACCTCTTTACGCCAAAAACATTCTATGAAATATGCTACGACCAACCACAAAGAGAAACTAAATAGTTGGTCAGGAGCTAGTTGGTACTCACCGAGGAGGTTGCAGAAGAAATGATGAAGGGGTAAGTGAAAGCCTATTTCCAAATCGTGTAGGGGAGTAAAAAACTATCATCATCGATGCCGTTCAGGCAATGTTAACCCTTGGGAATGGAGAAATCATATGCAAAATTCAGAGTTCTAATGTAACATCCTGAAATTTGGGATTTTATGTTTTACATTGTACCAAGCGATAGGCTAGTTAAGAATGTTAATTGTGTATGTTTAGGGGTCCTAAAAAGGCTTGGGGTTGAGTTGGGCCTTAGTAGAGTTTTTGTGTTTAAGAACTTAAGGGGAGAGAAGGTAAGTGGCGTCAAGGCTTAAGGAAATAAGTATGTATTTTGCTAGCACAAGTGAAGCTAGTATCAGAGTGGTGTGGTGTTACATGAAGGAGCTTAAGCGGTGGAGTTTGAATCCCATCTATTGCAAGTTGTGGATTTAATTTTTTGTACTAATCAAGTGTTTTATGGGAAGTGTTGGCCAAGGCTTTAAAGAAGGAAAGGAAGACTTTTTAATGATGGAAAGAACACAAGGAGAAGAGTAAGGAGGAGATCAAGGAGAGAATAAGGAAAGGAGTAAAGGAAAGAGATAAGGGAGGGGGATATGTTGGCCGAATTTTTGGAAGGTGCTTAGGAAAGAACTTTTGGTCAATTCTCATCTTTTTGGTAAAAGTGGTACACGATTTTGTTGGGAGAAAAGAGGAGCCGAAATCCTTTTGGTCATTTTGCAAGTTTTGTGCTTGAAAGGCTTGTTTTCTTTGTAACATTTTGGTGCTCTCTTTTCCGATCATTTCTCTTTGTTTTTTCGAAACACTCAAGTAATTTCTTCACCTTTTTTATCTTTTTTTTGCCGTATTACTCAATCCATTTTTGTTTATTTTTCCCTTGGTGTTAGCCGAAACCCTCTAACACCTCTTTTCCCATCTTTTCTTTTCTTTTTGATTATTTCTTCAACCTTCCTCTATTTTCTTAAATCGACATTACCTTGTGGTCGAATCTTCTTTATTCATTTCTCTCCAATAGCCGAACCTTTTATCACTTAATCTCTTTTTCATTTTCTTTTGTGTGTTGGACACTCTCTTCTTTGACCGAATCGGTAAGTGGTTTCATTCTCCTCTTTTCTTTTTCTTTTCTTCATGGCCGATTATGTGCCCTAATCATTGGATGATTCTCAAAACCGAAAACATCACTCTCTACTACTCCTCTTATAGTGATCATCTCTTTTTCGTAGTGTTCTAGTGGGTGGCCGAATATCACATCCTTGCCGGTTCATTTCTAGCCTTAAGCCCAATCGGTGGAAGTTGGATCTATCCTTGTCAAAGTAAAGAATTTCTTCAAGGTTCATTTTGATATCTCTCAATGCTTGGTTATTCCGCTAAAACGGATCGATGGTTATGTTTAATCGTTTATTCTAGGGACTAATCACTCGTTCTTCTCTACTTGTTGACCCTTCGAAAGTAGTGGTAAGTCGAAATCCTCTCCTTAATCAACTACATTCTCTCATCATAGTATTAATTTAACCGAGACTTTTCCAATGGAGGCAAGTGGTAGCGATTTTAAAAGAAAAGCGATAAGAGGACAAAAAGGGAGTGGATTTGCAATTCCTACTCTTAAGTTCAAACGTAGGGCGGCATCGGCAGGTCGGGATTTCCCACCGGGTTGTGGACCATCATCCGGTGAGAATAGACAAATCGTGGTCGTTCACGATACTAAGGGTGCCGAAGATCAAGAAGGTTTAGTCCTTACCGTAATCAGGTGTGTAATCTCACACCGAAATCCCGTAGATTCGTGATTCACTATCATGTTGGAAAATAGATCGTTGTTGCTTAAAATTCTAATAACTGTAATATGGCATCAATCGAGTAAATTGCTTAAACAACACTATTTCTAAAGATCTGTCAAAATCGGTATTAATTTGCTAAATTACAAAAATGACCTTATGGGTCGAATTACCAAAATGCCCCTATGGGCTGATTTACGAAAATGCCCCTATGGGCCGATTCGCTAAGAATGCCTTAATGGGCCGAATTATTAAATTGCTTTAATGGGCTGATTCACCGAAATAATTCACTAGATTAATGGTTGTTATATATATATGGATATTTTATTTTATTATGTATGTTGCATTTCTACATATTGCATGGGATGGGAAAAATTGTATGGAGAGCAGTGTAGCCTGGTGGCATTGCCACAATTTGTTCATTAATATGCTTAATTATGATTTCGGTGGCTTGACCACGAAAATATTATACTTTAGCAGCTTGGCTGCAAATTGGTGTGAGCGGCGGAGTGGGTTGACTTGATCCCCACAGGTGTGATTGGCTGGTCGGGGGTGTGATGGATGGATGGGTTGGGTTGCATACATTTCATTTAAATATTTTTATGTAAAATGGGCTTAGGCCCAATATCATGCTATGCGGGTTCAGGCCCAGTGGATGACAGTAAGGGGATTATGCAATGAGTTCTTGTAACTCGCCCCTTTTTCTTAATCCTTGCAGGTAATGCTCAGTAATAAGGACTTAGGCCCATGGATGACTCGGTGGAGGCCATACTTTGGAAATAATGTTTTCGAACATTAGTAAACTTCTTTTTCGTTTTATTTCGTTACTTTTACTATTTTGGGTTTTAAAGTTGTAATAAGGCCTCTGGGATATGTTTTATTTTGCTTTATGTTTAGACGTACTTAATATCTTTCTTGAATTGTTTTAAATGGGGATTTTCTAAAATCATAAATAACGGTTTTCTAAAATTGATTAACAAATGGATTTCATAACAAATATGTACAAATAATTTAACTCGGATTTTCTTTCAGAATTATCAACGTCATTTTCAAAAGTCACGGTTTTAAAGTTCACTAGTTCGATTTTCAATCCATCAATCAACCACTCAAAATTAGTAGTATTTTATTGAATATTTATAACCAAACTTGTTTTCTTAACTATACCAAATAACGTCAACTTTAGTAAAAATCACAAGTTCTTTATACGTTTTCTTCATGTGACATGCCAGATCCGGTCATATCGCATGGGCCGGGTTTGGGGTGTTACATCTAATTCTAATGGAGAAATCATATGCAAAATTCAGAATTCTAATTCCACAAATGGTGAGGGCATGATACATTTCTTCCTCTTTTGTGGTACAGACGTAGCTTTTGCCCTCCACCGCATTCCATAGCTCCTATTTTCACGAGGAATTATCCAAATTAACATGACCGCTACCCTTAGTTCTAGTCATAGTCTATTGATGAAAATAAAAAGAAAATTAAGATTCTCAAAAAGATTACCTCTACTTATCGTTTGAAATTCTTCATTCAAAATTTTGAATTCAAGCAGTGTGATTGCTAAGGCATTGTTACCCCTTTTTTTAAAGAGGGTTTCCTTCACTTCAGATGATTCGAATGCCCAACAGTGAAGAACCAATAACATGTGGACAACAATATTTTTCCTATACTCGTGGTTAAATGAAAGTTGTACAGTGAATAAGGCTTACTTAGAAAGATTATTATTCTAATTTTAGTACACTTTTAACCAGGTTTCAAAAAGAGTCACTAAATAATTCTTTCTTAGAACCAAAAGGGGGACAAATTGTTACAATGTTGATTATCTTGGGTCCAAATGGTCCGAATCCGAATGGGTTTGGGTCAGATTCGGGTCTGATTCCATTGAGTTTGCATGATGTGTACGTAGGTTGGGTTCACGTGACGAGTGTGATTGCAGGGTGTGAACAATAATCCCTTGCGAGGTCGTACACATGGAATCACACATGGGGTTATGTAAACATGTGTTAAGTCTAAGATAAGATATGTGTCCACATGTATGGAGCCTACCCAATATGTCATGTTAGTGAACAGTATCCGTATCATATAAATATGTCAGCACCATCCATTGTGAATACAAGAGAGAAAAATAGCTCAGCAAAAAGTATACAAAAATAATAAGTCGTTTAAATCAAATATTTTTTATAGTTTTATATTAAATTTAAATTTAAAATATTTTTTATTAGTTAAATCAAAGCAACCCTAAACTTAGAAATTTTTATTCAAATCCGGTCCATGATTATGAATTACTCTAGTCGGAAGATATCTAACTAAATAACAAGCCACAATACAAAAGATAATGTAATCTTTTGCAATGTGTTCCAATGAGGCAAATATAATATGCAAATGAAATGAGATTATATATAATATATGAATTTATATTTAATGTATTGTTAAATTTTTTAAATTTTTAAAAATTGTTAATAATTTAAAATTCTGTAACAATATATAAAATATAATATATTTTAAAAATTATAATTTATTATTATGATATCTGAACTTATTCAGAATATATATTAGTCATGACTAAGAAGTTAATTTAATGTACCTTTACTTTACGTTAGTATGTAATCAGGTGAACTAAATCATGTATTACATAATCGAATTCATCTCAACTGATAACTCCTACTTGATAATTACCACCCTACTTTACGATTTTAGATTTTTTTTTTCATTTTCTATTTCATAAATTTATTTATTTTGGTGAAAATAAAAGATGAATTACATCAACTATATGAAATAACCATTAGCTTTATCTGCTTGAAGTAAATCTAAAATTTCCGTAGGAGCCTCAATAATAATTTGTAAGTTGGATTTCCAGCTCAAACTAAGTTTAGCGAGTCGATTTGTTGCCAAATTTAGATTTCTTGGAATGTGTTTGATCTTCCACTCCCCTTCCGATCGCATGATGCGCTGAGTTCTTCGAAGTACAGTGATCCCTGATTCTTCCAAATCCAAAGCAGGCAAATTCTGAGCGACTTCAAGGTTAACAATCATAATGATGATCCGTCTATAACCTCTATTCAGCAGAATAATGATTCCATCCAGGATACCCCAAACTTCAGCCTAAAATGGAGAGCATACACCTAAAAATCGGGTGAATCCCACTATCCAATTTTTGTCATGGTCTCGAGCCACACCCCCTGTTGTAACATAGCCAGAATCTCTGCTCACCGCCCCATCAGTGGACAAGTACACCCAGTGCCATCTAAATTATTTGTGAAATTTGAAATTTGAGTATTATTCTTGTGACCACCATGATGCAATTCATATTGACGCGCCCAACAACTAGAGACTTTCACCACTTCAGTTGCTGTCCAGGAAATATGCTAGAAGATGAATAAGTTCCTATTCTTCCAGATTCGCCAAACAATTAAACCAAACAGGCATGACCAAATGAGTCCGCTTCCCTGCATTCTTTCATGGAAACGAAGGTTAAGAATAAGCCAATCTTGAAAAGGAGTAGAAAAAAAAACCTTTGTTTTAGCTGGTCTGGAATCACAAGCATCCACACATCTTTCGCGGAAAGACAATATCAAAGAACATGCACCAAATCCTCAAAGTCATGCCCACAAACGGAGTAGGAACTGCTATGACTAATTCCCTGTCTGGTTCGTTCGGAATTAGTAAAAAGTCTTTGCTTAAAGGCCAACCAAAGAAAAACTCTTACTCGCTGCCGACCCTGATACTTCCAAGGACTCTTCCAATGCTCCTCTTGAGGGTTCCACGTATCCTCTTTCAATGACCAATAAGCACTGCGAACTGAGAAAACTCTTGACGCTGAGCGGGCCCATATTACTCTATCTGAACCTGAATTCGGTTGTGGAGCGGGAATACTAGTAATCTTGCTAATCATTTCTTTAGAAACCCAGACACGAAACAAGTCCAAGTTCCAGCTTTTATCGAAATTGACCATCTCCCTAACACAACAATCCAAATCAAGGTTAGCAGAAGAAGGAATTTTTGAGATTAAAGGGCCCATACCTGGAATCCAAAGGTATTTTCAACAACGAACATTGGCCCGATCCCCAATAGACCATACTAAATTCTCGCGAAAAAAGGGCCATATCTTATAGAGTGACCTCCATAAGTGTGAGCACTGATTCCTACTAATAGAGTCTGGAAGCTGATCTTTCCAAACATACTTGGAACGGAAAACGTGCACCCAAAGCACATCACTTTTGGAAACAAGGTTAAACCCAATCTTCATAAGGAAGGGCAAATTTTAGTCGTTCAAATGTCTGAATCCAAGTCCGCCCTGAGCCCGTGGCTGACAAATAGAGTTCCATCCCACTAAGGCCATTTTAGATTGCCCATCAGTGTAACCCCAAATAAACTATCTAACCAATCTTTCAATATCAGCACAAACACTTTTCGGAATCATCAACGATTGCATAAAATAATTAGGAATGGAAAGAAGTACTGATTGAACTAGGGTGATTCTTCCTGCAAAAGATAACTTCCTAGCATCCCAACTTTGTAATTTCTTCCTGACCTTATCAACAACAAAGTTCAAAGTATTCTTGGTGACCCTATCGTGCAAAAGAGGAACACCTAAATAAGTGCCAAGATTATGAACTTCCTAAAATCCAAATAGCTAATTAATTTGGCTGCGAATACCAACTCCAGTGCTCTTGGAAAAGAAAATATTACTCTTTTTTACATTGATTTTATGACCCAAAATCTTACAAAGCTGAGAAAGGATACTTTCCAATAACCGAGCTTGGTCAAACTAAGCTTTGCAAAAAATCACCAAATCATCTGCGAAGAACAATTGAGAAACTGCAGGTTCTGCACGAGAAAGACGAATTGGGTCCTAATTACCAACTTTCATTTTAGTACAAATAAAATGACCCAACCATTCCATGCATAGCACAAAGAGATAGGGCGAAAGATGACATCCCTGACGAATTCCTCTAACCGGCTTGAACTTCTGCGTAAGTACTCCATTCCAAAATATTTGCATGGTGGATGAAGAAATGGCTGACATAATCACAGTACGTAAGAACAGAGGAATCCCAGTCACTGATAAGGAAGTACTTATAAATTCCCAACTAATTATGTTATACATTTTCTCCAAATCCAACTTAATAGCCATCCACTTCCTCCCCTTTCGATTACACCTCATAGAATGAATGAATTCTTATACTAAGATAATGTTGTCAGAAATGTTTCATCCAGCTATGAATCCAACTTGTTCATAAGAAATCAGTTTAGGAAAAATTGCCTTAAACCGGTTCGCAATCACTTTCATCACCAACTTATAAAGAACATAGCACAAGCTAATGGGTCGAAAGTGCTAAAATCCTCAGGACTTTCTTTTTTAGGTATAAGCACAATCAACGTATTATTCAAATTCGGCTCAACCGGCTTTCCATCAAAGACATCTTTACCCCACTGACATACACCATTTCCAAGAATATCCCATTGGCTCTGAAAGAAATGTGCATGAAAGCCATCACTTCCAAGGGCTTTCAATGGGGCCATGTCGAGCAATGCTCTTTTAATCTCCTCATTAGTGATAACTGTCTCCAAAAAAGTAATCTCTGAAGTATTAAGACAAGGGATGCCATTATTGGGAATATCTCTCAAAACGGAGGGAGCCTCACCATAAAGTTTTCCAAAGAATTCCACCGCCTTATTTTGCAAGATATCTTGGTCGGAACACCATTCCCAATTGTCAATACGTAAGGATGTGATGCGGTTAAATTTTCTTCTCTTAACCATACGACTATGAAAAAATTGGTATTCCGATCCCCCAATTGCAACCAATCACATCGAGCCTTTTGTCTCCAAAATAAGTCCTCATGGTCAAGAATGTTTTCCAACTCGTCCCGAACTTCCATCTCTTTTTTAACTAAATGAGCAGAGACAGAATGTTCTAAAGCCTTTGAATATTGTTTAGCGATCTCATAAGGTTCCGCTTGCGATTACCCTAAAGGCCATACACATTCCTGTTCCAATCTTTAACATAAAAAGTAAAATTATTTAAGGAGTCAACCATATTACCTGTAAAGTTCCACTTTCTTTTGACAAAATTGGGAAAATCATTGTGCTTTATCCATCCTGCTAAAAATCTGAAAGGTCTACCTTTAGGAATGCTAAGATCCGGTCTAGTAAATAGTAAGAGAGGTTGATGATTCGACTTGATGCGGGTGAGATGATGTACTAAACATTGCGAAAAAGTAGTCATCCATGCGTCATTTGCTAAGGCCCGATCTAGTCTGACTAATGTGCCACCTCTTTACCAAGTGAAAGGAGGTCCACTATACTCTAAGTCCTACAACTCACACAAGTCAACAAAATTTCCAACGAGGTTAAAACGCTTACCTACTATAAAAGGGTTCTTTTTATTAACAAAAGATAAGATGGCATTGAAATCTTCCATAATTAACCAAGGGATGGAATTATTTGGAATGGAAGATTGTAAGCCTTCCCAAATGAGCTTCCATTTTGACCTATCTGGACTACCATACACAAGAAATGAGAAAAGATTTATTGGGAATAAAATTATCAACACGTAAAAAAATAAATTGTGGATGGTATCGAATGATTTTAATATGAATAAAACCTTTCCACCCCACCCAGATACCACCTAAAAACCCCATAGCTTCAACCCGATGCGAGTAATTAAAACCCAATTTCTCAAAAATAACATTGGCCTTTTTGCCACTTGCTCTCGACTCAACCAAACAAACAATATCCGACCTGTGTTCCTCATTATATTCCTGAAAGACATGAATAAAATTCCTGCTAACACACCCTTGACAATTCCATGTAAATATTTTTAGATTTAATCCCATAATAAAATGAATAAAAATTAAGCAAAAAAAAATAAAACAATTCCCAAATTCCAAGAAGTAAAACAGTTAAACCAAAAGAAACTTTTTTTTAGAAGGTAAAAGCTTATTGTCTGTCCTCCCTCAATTTCCCTATCCAATTTATTGACTAACACAGAGTCTAAATTGGCATTGGAAAAGGCTAATAAACTTTCAACAATTTGTTCCATCGATTCTTTCAGTGACACCCATTGGGAGCCAGCGTTTTTGAATCAGGTGTTGTTCCCATGGAGAATTTTGTTGCATTTCTTAGAAATTCCCCTTCCTCTATTGCTGAATCTCTTTCCTGAACTAGATATACCTATCGTAGACAACCCATTGTTGTTATCTGGAGAAGGACCGGTGTTGTTAGGGTTCAGGCTATCATGGAATATCACCACCGTGTGTTTTTCAGAATTATTACTCCCCACCGCCATGCTCTCTTCATTTCTGTTACGCCCTTCCAATATCGGAGCAACCGGAGCAGATTCAGTGTTGCATTCAAGAAGGAGACCCATCTCGTCGATAGGGTCCAGACGGTCGTCTGCCATCTCAAGGGAACTGCTACTACTGCCAGCAGCAACAAATTCCTGTTGGCCCACTATGACCGAACCAGGTTGGCCCAATGTAGCCTGGGCCTGAGCAGCTGAATTGTTTCCAAGGCCCAAACAGTTGGCCTGCTTCTTAGAACCCGGTAAGTTCTCCTTAATCTTGTTGGGATTCAAGCTGGTCTCAAAATTTGGCCTATTTTCCTCATTAGCACTCAGGCCATTACTAATAATAGGGCCTACCCCTTTAACCTGGCCATTATTGTTATAATTATTATTTTTTTTGCCCAATTCAAGTCTCCCGTTGTGGTGAGAGCCATCATCATTCCTGATATAGTTCCCATTCATTATTTCTTTCCCTTTAATACATCGGGAATCAGGCAAACCATCCTCATTGGCATCTTTATGAGAATCCCGATTATTAAGGATTCTAAAACGTGATCCTTCCTTTTCATTCTCTTGATTAGCTAAAGAATTTTGCACATTCTCTCTAAATTTCAGCCTTGATCTTCTTTCAATGATCATCCATGGCCCATAATTTTCGTCCTTCTTCTCCGAGCTGTCCATGACCGTTTTTCGAACCTCAGATGTCTCTTCATGCTGATCAATATTCTTTTCCCGGTTGGCACCAGAATTCCTAAAGGTACAGGAGCTTTCCACGTGACCATATCGCCCATAATGAAAACAAATTGTAGATAGAGACTCATATTCCACATTCCGTTTTCGACCATTGATCAAGATTTGGGAAACCAAAGGCTTGTCCAAATCAACGTAAACTGCCATTCTAGCAAAACTCCCCTAGCTCTGCTATCAGTGTTCATATCTAGCTTAACCACTTTTGCAACTATTCCCCCTATCTCTATAACAATTTTCTGGTTGTATAAGTAGCCAGGTAAGCCAGGAAATCTGATCCACGCCATCACAATGCTTGGATACGCCTGTGTAGGGTGAAAAGATAACGTCCAAGGCTGAACCGTCAAGTATTGTCCAAAAATGATCCAATGACCTTCAAAAAGAGCTTTTTCACAGTCCAACTTATTTTGGAATTTAATCAGAAAATATCCGTTCTCAATATCCATCATATGTAGGGTTGCTGAAGGTCTCCACAGATTATATAATTTATTCTGCAAAACCGAAAAACTAATATTACGGCCAAGCAGTTTTAAAATCACGGTATTCTCCATACCTTGAATTAGAAATTGATGAATCCTGTCTGAGAAAGTTATAGGAGGCACTCCATTCACAAATGATTTCTGAATGTCTCTGTCCAGAATAACAAAATCTTCATTTCCTTCCGATCCATTAGAGGCATCCTTCGATGATTGACTGACAAGTTTATCTTTCCACAAAATAGGTTGCTCTGAAGCCAGATCGATCATCATGTCGTTATTCAAATTCCCATCTTCCTTTCTAAATCTAACCTTCTTAGAGATCAACTCTTCTGCAATGAATTTTTCAGCACCAGAATTCTCACAAAGAAGAGACATTTTTAATTTTCTATTTCATAAATTTAAAGCTAAAACAACACGCTCAAACATCCCTTATCAAAAATCTAAAATAAAGCAGATGCATACAGTTTTTTTTTTAAAAAAAAAAACAACAGCAAATAAATAATACAGCACTATCTAGGGTGCAAAATATTTCTACTATTAATTAAGTTAAATATACAATCTTATACAACCAAAAATATATGTTTATGCTACAACTTACAATCCTTTTTTCTTTTTCTTGTCTTATAAGAAAACTTACAATCCTATATTTCATTACTTATTCGTTAAAGTTATTTAAGGATTTGGAAGGAATTATTCTATAGTTGAAATCCAAAACAAATAATAAAGGTTAAAACTATGTTAGCTGGGTTGGAGCAAATTAATTTGGTTAGGATTTATTAACTATTCCTTCGTTCCCTGCCAAGATCAAGTACTTGTCTCTTCTGGTCAGCCTGGTGCACCCAAAACCCAGTGCGTTCCCAATCTCACTCTGCACATGGTTAGCTACATCGAACCTTGATCTCTCACTACCACCAAGAAAAGAGCTCAACCCATATACACCATCAAGGATTCGTACGCTGTAGCTTGGACGTGGGTTCATGATGAAGAAAAGTGGGTCCAAGCATTTCAGCCCACCCGCTGTGGTACCGTAGAACATGCTAACATGGCTGTCCATTGCAACGGGAACTATATCATCGCTCATCTCAGCGAACAAAGGGCTGAACCTCAACAGATAAGGCTCCCTACACGTGGTTCCTTCTGGGCAAACAACTAGGTCCCCTTCGTTCAACATCTTTTCCATCATTTTGCTGTCTTGATCGCGGTCCCTAGCTAACCTCACGGTCTTGATCGGGGCTAACAGCTCCGACACCCTGCTCAAGCTGTAAGTGACGGCGGTGAGATCCTTTTGTAATGAAAAAGACAGGTAGAGTGGGTCCAGCAGGGTTTTATGGTTGCAAACGTAGAGGCGGCCTCTGGTTTTACGTGTGTTTGAGCTTTGGATCGATGGGTTGGGAGAGAGGGAGAGTTGGAACCCTGTGTAGGCTAATATGGGGATTGAAAGCCTGTAGGGAAGCAATATGCCGGAAATGGCTCGGATGATGGAAAGGGTGATACCGAAGGGGAACCACATGAACATGGCTAGGGTGGCTAATGGGGTCGGCATGAAAGCCAGTCTCCCATCGTGGAAAATGAGTGGTTTTAGGTATTCACCTCTCCTTATGCGTTGCCAGCTTCTTTTGTCGGCTTTTCTCACGAGGTAAATTTCCTATTGCACCACAGATGCAATAAATTAGCTAACAGGTAATCGTTATAAATGGAGCGATAGATACTGGGATAATTGCATGCGTAAGTCCTCAAACTATGGTCAAATACTAAATTGACCCCTAATCTTCAAACCGTTGTAATTGATTCCTCAAAGTATCTCTTTCACCAGCTTAATCATTACTTTGGGCACTAAATTATAGCTCAAATACATGAATCAAATTAAAAACACATTAAATTCAAGTGATTTGATATTTAAATTGATAATTATGTTAACAGAAAATATTTTAAGGAATCACAAGTTTAAATTCAATGTAAAATTTATACCATAGATTAAACATGGTTTGAGGTGATTAACCCTATATTATATATAATTTTAAAAGAGGCCCAAAGTCATTTTGAAAGAAAGGGAATATGTAGAAGAACCTCAAAACATACCTTGCAATGAGAAGACAAATGATATTGAAGTGATCCCTTGAAGCCACTTATGCCAATAACATCACAAATTCCCAACCCTTGGCTCCCAATTATTGTCTCCAAAGCAGCATTGCTCTGTTTCTTGTCTTCCATGACACCCAAAAAGTACCCCCGAAACATCTTCACCTCCCTCCCAACAACAAAATCAATGTCCAAATAATCTCTCAAGAAACTCTCGATCATCACTCGAGGGACATTGCTGAACCCCACTTTTTTACCACCTTTCTTCAACACCTCAAGCGTTTCTACCGCCACATCCTCTAAAAAAAACTTGGGCAAAACAGCACTCCCAACCCTGAAACTCTTCGTCTTTACCCCAAAGAAGCAAACGAACACCATTATCTTCAACCCCATGTCTTCGCCAACAAGGCATAGTAATGGGTAGGAAAGAATGAGGATAAAAGCCCTCAACAACCCTCCGGCTTCAAAGGCCACCAGCATGAAGTAAGGGAACAAAGATGGCGACTTCAACAATGCATCTTCTACGTTGAAGAGTAGCAGGGTTTGGTCCTTTGACAGGTTTGTTCTGTGAGCAAAAGATGGGTACTTGTGGTATAATTTGCCTTCGTTTGCATGAATGTTGCTCG
This sequence comes from Gossypium australe, assembly GCA_005393395.2. Lineage (NCBI taxonomy): Eukaryota > Viridiplantae > Streptophyta > Magnoliopsida > Malvales > Malvaceae > Gossypium > Gossypium australe. The sequence continues at coordinate 44,470,407 of CM016621.1, forward strand.
CAGTTCTATGGAAAGCTTTGGGGTTTTTGGATGGTTTAAAGACAAGTCGATAGAGGAAGAAGAAGAAGGAAAAATAGTTCATGAAAAACTTTGCCATAGTGTTTTTGGTTGAATGAAATTAAGGCATAGGGAGATACTTTATATATATGGAGAGAGAGAGAGAGAGTTGAACACGGTTTTAGCATTTTGCCCTCGCAGAAATAAAACACGGTTACTGTAGAGAAAGTCCAAGTTGCAAATGTTGAATAAAAAAGTAAAAGCATCGATGTCAAGTAAGCAAATATTGTTAAAGGTTAAATAAAAATTAATATGAATATAAATTCATTTTTTAAATCGTAAATGAGATAATTAAATTATAGGAAGGAGTAAAGTGGAGTTGGATAAGAATGTATCAATAGCGATAACATAATAGCAAGTTGATCATTTAACGAAATCAAGAGAGGAGTGGACTTGTCAACAATGGCAAGATGGAGTACACATATTTGACTCCTTCCTTTCATATTTTAATCAATTAATATGATGAGATTCAGGTAGTCAGATCAATGACAAATCTCAATTTTTCATTATTTTTATGTCAAAACTATATATAAATTTTGATTTAGACTTTTGAGAAAATAATAAATTCAATTGATAAAGAAATTTTATATTTTTATTATGAGTAGTTTGTGGTTAAGTCATTAAATGAAAGTATAATTAATAGGGTAATAATACTTTGTAATGATAAGAAAATTTTCTAAGTATATTTGATTGATAGAATGTAATTACATCATAGTTTTATATTTTGTGCTTGGAAGTATAAATTATAATTATATAACTGTATAATTTCAAATTCTAAAAAAGCAATTATTATAAAATTTATCAATACCATTTGAAAAAATATATTTAAACAAGTAAAGAAAAACCAAAAACCAAATAGTGATATATAGCTGGTCCAAGAAAGTATGTAACAATTCGATTAGTATAAAATTAACATGAAAAATAAACATCTCATATAATTTTATCTAATCACTCAAATATTTCATATTTGTTGAGTGGTCTCTCTCTAACATTAAAATTAACATAATCTTTGAAAATAATATGCATATTCTAAACTTAAAATACTATTATTATTGTATAAAAATAACGTTTTAAACTTAAATAATGTATAAATATGTTTACAAAATCATATGTAATTAGATTTAAGCTTACCCTTTCCTAAAAATGGAAGAATATGAAGTTCTAATTACGCTTAAATATTCAATAATACCTATTAATTAGAGTGATTATCTAAATATTCACATATGTATACTTATTTGTAATTACACTTAATTCTAATTATTAAGCATCTTTCCCAACAAATCCTTATCAAATTGAAAACGAAAATTTTGATATATACAATTAAATCAATTCTTAATTCTTATCTTAGAAGCTGATGGCAACCAATGTTTATAGTATACGGATTTATGATGAAAACCACCTTTTTCGTGTATAAAATTAACCACCAACCAAATGTTCACTTGTGGTTGTTAAATGATTTATATGGTTTTTCAATTTTATAACAAGGTTATTTTTATTTTTTTAATTATTTAATTTATATTATTTGTCAAATTATCTTTAAAATAGATAGTGTTAGAAATTAATTAATTTTTATCAATTACAAAAACATTTTTTAATAATTTTAAAATTTTAGAAATGATTTTTTCAATTTTAAAAATTTACTTAATGCTTATGTGGCATCCATGTGGCAATCCACATGCACTCCACGTCAACAAAGCTAACGGACTTAATTTTTCATCTATTTTGTGGTAATTTGACAAATAGTACAAATTTAAAGGCTAAAAGAGATAAAAGAAATTAAATGGAGGATTAAAATATTTTTTATAAAATTAAAGGGCTAAATAAATAATTATGCTTTTGAATTTTTTTTTTTTTTTTGAAAAAGTCAGTTATTTTGGGACAACTTGATGATAGTGTATTGATATTTGCCTACTACATAAGCTAATAAAATTGCAATTTTTACTTTCAAAAAAAAATTATTATCAATCTCTCTATATAAGTTATAGATTTACAACAATTTGGTTGGAGGAATGAAATAGAGTTGTAATGGAATAGAACTGTAATAGAAAAGAGTTATTATCAGTAATTCAGTTGTTTGGTTGAATGAAATGGAATAGAGTAGTAATAGTATTCTTGTGTTTGGTTGAATGGAATAAATGTTATAATAGCATAAGAAAAAATATTTAAATGACCAAATTACCCTCAATAGAATTTTTTTAGGTAGATGATTATTGTTATTGTTATTAATTTTAATAAGATTATTATTAAATATAATTTAAAAATAAATAATTTAATCATATTTTAACATAATTTATTAATATATAATTTAATAACATTCTTAATAGAAATATTATTAAAATATGGATTAATAAAAAAACCTACTTTGTTATTTTTAAACTGTAATGCATATTTAATGTGCTAAAATATCATTAGTGAAACAAATAATTTAATTATCTTCTAAACTAAAAAGTAAAATATTAGAACTAATAAATAGCTTGATAATTATATTTTACATCCAAACATAATGTTTATACATTAACAAAAAGTTACATGATGTCATTAACTTATATGCCATAATCTATATGTTAAATTTTAAAACACCAAAAAGTTACAACAGTCTGTGGCATTCTACTAATGGCATCTTACCATTCAAATATTACATATACAAAAAGTTACCAAAACATCACCAACACAACAATGATTTTTAATGATTAGAAAGAAATCTTCTCACCCATTCCAATCACACTGAAGAAGGTAGACTGAAGAAAATGACCATTTGCGTTGGATGATCAGGAATTTTGCTCAACGTACGATAGCACTCATCATTAGTTAATCCTTCTACTTCACATAAGGTCGGATATAATTTTTGGGCACTTTCTTGAATCACTTTCCCGGAGACAATGCTCCTACTTAATTCAAGGCCAATTGTCCATATGTTTTCCCCCAATAATATGACAACATCAGTAATTGAAGTAGAAATTTGTTCACTTCCATCAGAAATATTTTTTTTCTTCTTTAAAGATATGGAATCGTCTTGGCTTGGCTTCGGCAGTTGCGGTTGTATAGCCGAGACATCCATCTCATCCAAGGAGACATCATCTTCATATCCACGGTAATTATTTCCTTCTTCAAGATTATTTGCAGTAGTTACATCATCAACATCTATTTCTTCAATAATATCTACAGTTGTTTGAGCATCTTTCCCAGTGGCTCGATCTTTTGCATATATGGAAGTAAGTTGATCATAGTAAGGGAAATTGTGATGTCTGAATTGACTGGTTGCTTTATGACTCTATAAAAAAAGAAGGAATTAACATTAGATATAAGTTTGGTCAAAATAAGATAATAAAGACAGAAAATAATTCTTACACTTATATATAAGTTCCACACAGCATCTTCAGCAACAACCATCTGCCTATGTTCGTCCCAACCAAAGTCGCTATTGGCTTTTCCACTGAGCATGTCGTAAAAGATTGCCCAATCCCTTTTCAATGTCCTAATCATCGATTCAAGATTAGGTTTAGCCTTCAACATAGCATGGGGTAAAATATTTTCTAACATTTTTTCCAGTTCATTTAAATAATCGGCCTTGAATCCCGTATATGCGCTATAGGTTCCAATATTGTACAAGTCGACCGTACAAGCAACCAACATAACATCTTCTTCTAGAACCCATTTCCTTTTGGTTCATCGAGAATTTTAGGAAGAAACACTTGATTGTGAAAATTATGACATAAATATCTTAAGAAAAAACGCAAAATAAAATTAGGTTCGATATTATGAATCATAAGGTTGACACTTCATAGAATTATAACACATAACGAATCAAAAGAAAATAAATTAAAGTTGTAATTCAACAAATTCAGTACAATACATAAAGACAATTCAAACAACACCAAAGTTTCGTAAACTAGATACATGAAATAACATAAACAAATTAACATTATACTATGTTTTAATAAACCTAACTAATTTCTAGATGCTTGCCATTCATAAAACATTTGATTGGCTAGTTTCATCCTCCAAGTAGCCCATGTATCCAATGGATGAATATTTATGATATTCGATTCATCATCATCTATGACATTACTAGGCAATCCTTCTCCCAACTCCACTTCAATAAGATCAAGATTCATATAGGTTTGAATAAAATTATAGAGCAAACAACATGCAATAATGATTCTATTATGCACCTTTACAAGATAGAATGATAGATTCCTAAGTATTCACCATCTAAGTTTTAATAACCTAAAGCATCTTTCAATAACATTGTACGCTGAAGCATGTTTAATATTGAAAAATTCTTCTGGAATACTTTGTTGGGAACCCTGACACCACTCACTCAAATGATATCTTTGTCCTCTAAAAGGCACGAGAAATACCTCACAATTTGTGTATCCAGCATCAATTAGATAATAGCAACCTATAAAAAGAAAAAAAAAATATTTATTATGGTTAACTTTCCCAAAAAAGTTTGATTTTAAAAATTAATTTAAATTCCTTCAATTTTGCACTTTACCATGAGGAACTTTTAGTCCATGTCTCCTACTAATGGCATCTCGAAGAACCTGTCCATTAGCAACAGAACCTTCCCAACCCAGAAGAACATAAACAAAATATATATCAGGTGTACAAACACCTAACATATTTGTTTATATGTCACCTTTTCGCTTTCGATATATAGGTTCATCAACTGTTGGAACCCTAATCTTGATGTGGGTTCTATCTAAAGCACCTAAGCAATTCTATATCACATGTATAAAACCTTGGGTTAGGTTACTATATTTAAATCTAAAACTAAATTACGTATGATCTTTATATGGAACTCACTCTAATACTTTGAACCATTTCCACCTTGGGTCTGTATAATTAGTTGTAATTGGCTCTGCCTTTTTAAATAACACATCTTGTAAGAGTATGACAACATTTAAAACATTATGAAATGATCTGCTAACGGTTTCCCCTAACCTAGTAAAGTGATGTTTGATAACTCGATTTTTAAGGTGATGAGAAATTATATGTAAAAATATTGTCACTTGCTCATCAACAAGCATGTTCGTTGAAACTTCAGTCCTCCTAAAGTTTGTAACATCTCACATAGTTAAAAAATAATAATTCTATTCATCCTAACTTGTTCAATACAAGTCTCTCACTAGCATATACAAGTCTTTTCACATAATCTTGTTTTGCATAAAAATCTAAAATATATGATCTAATCCTTGGTCTATAAGTATATAGGCTACGGATAACACCTAATGTAACTAAGAACCAACTCGCAACTATACACATGTGCAACCATACTGTCAATGCAAGACCAATTCTTTTACACCTCTCACTTTGTACTTTTAAAGCAAACGAGTCATTACTACAAGATATTAAAGTGTTACATATTTTCAAATCATAGTAAAAGGGTCACATTTCTTCAATACTAATTTCAATAATAGTAAAACAAAATCAAAGAATTTAATTGTTAAAGAACTTACAGTGATTCAGTGAATACAAGAGGATTAGTTATGGGTGGAGGAAACAATCAAGCAAACCAAAAAAGAAGAGGAAGCAATAAACTGCTAAAGAAAAATGAACAATACATATTAAGAATCTTTGCAAAGCACAAAATAGAAAGTACAACTATCTTTGCAAGTAAAAAAATTGAAATTTATTTCTTTATCAAATTTCATTCAACAAAATCGGCTTTTTGTTTAGCAAATAATAATGTCTTGAACAAAAACTATAGTTGTTTTAAAAGAAAAATTAATGATGAACATCTAAACAATCGTAGATAAAAATTTTGCTTCTAGAATTTACATTAAGCAAGAAGTATAGGATTTCATAAACTTAGTAACTTGAAGTATGCAATCCAAAAGTGGATCAAAAACAGGTTAAGGGAAAACATAGAACCAACCGAAGATCTAGTCATTTTCGACTATATAGTTATTGTTGATATAGGGAATATGCTATTTAATTAAAATATTGCTCATATACTTTATGACTGAAAATACATATTGATTGTGACACAATAGAAATTTATAATAATAAAAAATAGAAAGAGAACAAAAACAGACGATTTATCCAAACCCTCCCCCTTTTCAGACGGATTTTTAGGTTTGAGTGGGTGGTGGCTAAACCTATCGATTGAACACCAAAAACAGAAAAAGACCAAAAATCAAAAAGAAAGAAACAAAGAACTGAATATTCATCTATATGTATATATATATACATGTTGCATCTCTTTTGGATAGACCTACCAACCAGTTTGCATGTAACACCCCTTAACCCGTATCCATCGCTGAATTAGGGTTATGAAGCGTTACCGAACTAGACACAGTTTAGTACAGTCATTTATGGAATAAACCCAATTCGCATATTTAATTTTTTTTCATATCAACAAATAATGTTCAAGACTTACGTTACAAACCAGGTTTCATAATGCAACACATCATTACTCATAACCTATACAAGTTTCGAATCAAGCTTCCACATAACAACACCAAATTTCATATGTTAAACATATATAAATACATCTATTTCATTAGTCGAATATCAACATATCTTTTTATACCTTATACAAATATGCATAATAAAAATGAATAGATCCATGATACTCTATTTGCTTTTCATTCACATATGTGACATTCGAACCTTATAGCATAACCAAACATACACATCATGCTATTGTAATATGCGCAATGTCCCTAAAACAAAAGCCATGTCAAACCATAATTATCAATTCATCCTACCTTATTAATTAATGAACACAGGATTATTGAATAACCTACCAAATACACATATGATATGTAACTAGTAAAAATATATATATAAATACAACCAATTCATCGACCATATATTCGGTTCTCAATTTAAAACTCTAATGATCAACCCAAAACATACGTATAAACATTTTCATGATCATCTTTGAATTATAACCAAGCACATAATAATCTAAGTAGAAAAAAAATTCACACGACCTAATATGCATACTCATACATATATATATATATATATATACATATAAATGATTATTTCTATATAACCACATTTAACTTCCAAGCATAATATGCACACATCTTATATCAAAGATTAAAACAAACCATTATATCAAACATACAAACTATACTTAACCAAAGGTAATAGCCTTATTCGCAAGGCCATATATACATATATACATTTACAAAACCGAACATTATTCATTCAAGTCATAATTCAGCCTATACATGCCTTTGATTCGAAAAGTAAACATTTATACCAAAGAGAGTGATAGTGTGGTCGACTTTCTTGATGATCCTCTGAGTCCGTAGCTGAATCAACGATCTATAAAACAGAAAGACAAATATATACAGAGTAAGCTCACTAGCTTAGTAAGTTTTAAGTTAATGGTAATACAACGTCCAAACACTTATACATCTATAATTGTTACCAATAACAATGAAAAATAAACATTTCAATACACAAATTCATATAAGGCCGAATACCATAGTTCATTAACCTAATTGTTTCACTTCTTTACCTTAAACTTATATTTTATCAAAATACAAGGTATATGTATTACATTAATCACATTGTTTCGAATCATATAAATCCACCATTCACATTGTCTATGTTATCCCAATCAAAATCATATTACATTAGACATTTCTATTCATAATCGAATCTACCAAAGTATTGTATTCAATCTCAATTTCAATCACATACTACTCATACTCTTTGATCATAAGCTCAATTTCACATAATACCATTTCTACCGTATTATTCAAATTCAATTAATATTAAACATAACTTACCTTACTCTCGGTAAATGAAAAAGGGACTTACGTTTACCCGAGCATTTACTCGATACATTAACTGCGTTTCACCTTGAGTAATTTAAGGTTTCTCCATTTAAAAACGCGTCACCGGCATCAAGCCTGCTAGGCATCAAAGCCCGAAATGTAACACCGGCACAAAGCCTGCTAGGCACAGAGCCTGATATACAACACCGGCACAAGGCCTGCTAGGCTTAAAGCCCGAAATGTTTATCAACTCAATTCATCAACTCACATTTCTTAACACATGCATTACTATCAAATCGTATTCACAAAATCAATTCACCTGTCATGTCAAATATACTAATTCACATTGTATTTAAAAACATATTCATTCCAAAAATTTAACATACACATTCGGCTATCACATGCTATTTACCCAAATTAATCACATAATTTGATTTCATACATTTTTAATTATCAACTTAATGAACTTTAACTTAAGAACTTACCTCGACTGTCGGCGGATCGCGTAGACCGGCTATTCGATAACCTTCGTCTTTCCCCGATCCAAATCCGTTTTTCTCTGTTCTTGATCTAAACACATAAAAATCAGCTCATTCAAGTATATTTCATTTCAATTTAGTCCCTAAACACATAAATGGGCAAATTACTATTTTACCCCTAAGGTTTCACATTTTTACAATTTAGCCCTATTTGTTTAAAACACAAAATACACAAAATCTCTCAATGGTACTCAAGGGCCAAATCTTCCTAGGGACCTTACAAGTCCACTTATTTCATTTATTTTGCAAATAAGCCCCTCAAAAATTTTATTTTTGCAATTTAGTCCAAAATACTCAAATTAACTAAAATTTCCAATACAAAATATACTAATCTTTAACATATCTTTAAATAAAATTATCAAACATCAAAAACTACATGAACACATTAATGTCCGAATATCAAACATGCTTAGATTCAAAAATTTCAACATGGGTCAGCTAATACTCTAAGCAACGATCTAAAAAACGTAAAAATCAACAAAAACCGAGTTAAAATTCATACCTAATTAGACTTGATAAGTGCCGAATCTAGCTTGGCTTTTCTCACTTCTTCATAAACATGCATTCGGCCAACAAAAGATGGAATAAAACATGCTTTTTGTTTGTATTTTAATTAACATGTATTATGTAATTGTTGAATTACTAAACTAACCTTTTTACTTAAATATAAAAACAAATAACACTAAGGTTACTCTTGGTATTTGCCGCCCACTAACTTATAAAATGGGCTAATTGCCCTTTTAATACCCCACTTTAAAAAGCCATCATCAAATAGGCACTTTTCACTATAGTTTGCTACTTTTACTTTTTACGCGATTAAGTCCTTTTTCTAAATTAAACACACAAACGATAAAATTTTTTTACGAGACTTTCACACACATTAATTCACATATAATAAACATATAATATTAAAATATTTCTTGGACTCGGATTCGTGGTCTCGAAACCACCCTTCCGACTAGGGTTAAATTCGGTCTGTTACATTGCATTACATTTATGGAAAGAATAACTATAACTGGCAAAATATATATAGATTTATTATTGAAATATAAGTTTTGCTAAAGATATGCTAGGGATGAAGAAAAAGTGTACCATTAGCCTTTTTTTAGGGGGGAATTAACAACTGAACCTTTCACTCAGACAAGTTCAATTCTGCAATTTTTTTTCTTCCCGAGAATCAATATTGAATAATTCAGTAATCCTCAATTTCCAAATTTCCCTGGAATTTGGATTCGGTTAATTGGTGTTTAAATATCATTGAATTACCATTTCAAACTATTTTACTATGTTATCTATTTTTTGTTTCACTTTTTTAAGATGTTGGTATTTGATATTTATATTTTGATGTATACTTGAAAATGAATGTATTAAAAATGATATTTAAATATAAGATTTTTTTTTAAAAAAGAAAAGAATCTAAAACATTTTAATAAAAAAAGAAAAGAATCTAAAACATTTTAATTTAGACATTGCTATCACTAGAATGAACATCATAACTGTAAAAGAGAAAAAGTAAAATAGAAACTTAAAACAAGTCTTCTTTTAGGAAAAATGAAACTAGATTAATGTACTCAATGAAAAGCAGGAAACTATGGTAGAAATTACATTGCAAAAGCTTCAAAACAAGAAGAAAATACAGTGCAGTAATGGATATAGGTAGTCCAAGCTAGAAAAAAAAGGATTTCCCTCTTAATTAAGACTTGGGTAGCTAATCAAGTTCTATACACACTAGCTTCCATGAAGCAATGTATGCACTCCCCAGTGGCTGTTGTAACCAACCAACTTATCATCTTCTCTGAACTTCAACTCAATGCCCTAAGAGTGAGAATTTGTTGAAGATCAAAGGAACTAACATTAAAATACCTTTATGTCTATGATATGATGGCCTATAGCATATATTTTGCATACATAGTTTTAATAATGACTAGTGAGGTGATGGTATTTTTGTTGCGAAAATCTTGGTATGCTTGAAACAACAATTCTTGGGGTAAACAACAGGATGGCAGTAGGCATGGAAAAGAATTCAACATCATAAACAAGGCAAAATCATGAGATTCAATCCAGCAAATTACTCAAAAATTTTGTTCAGAGTCGAACAGCATCCTTCATGTCCCAAAAATCATAAAATACAACATGCAACATCACCAACGTAATATATATAAAAACAATTCGGACAATAACACTATAGAGAAAAATGATTAAAGTATTTAACTCAACCGAATAACATGGAAATGTCTAGCATTAGACAACATCAAAACCTCAAATGATTTGAATACTTAAATTCAACCGAATAATCCTAAAAATGTTCAGTTTTGGACAACATTAAACTACCAATAATACAAACAATTAAGTCCAACTAAATGACATGGAAATGTCCAACATTGGACAGTATTAAAACTTCAAATGGTTAGAATAATTAAACCTAACCGAATGACAATAGCATGTCCAACTTTAAGAACATAAATAAATTATTAAGTAAAGGCTTGGTTTGTTACTTCATACAATTTCTATATTGTTAATTAATAAACTTTTGCACAAAATTGAAAGCTAAAGGTTCAAGAACCTTACTAGTCGTAACTCACTGTAAATTAACAATTTCCAACCACAAAAATTCTTAAAAAAAACAATTACAAGTATAACCATTAATTCAATATGACAATTTAAACAAATTTCCCTTAAAGAACTCACCTCACTTAAACAGCATATAACAATTAAGTTTATGACCAAATTTTTAACCATACCAAAGTTGACGAACCATGCATGTCAAGTTAGTCACTTAGCAAGCTTAAAAGGAATTTAAGGAGCTTACTACAACTTCTCAAATCAGTTTCCTACAGCAGTTGAAATATGACATTTGATCGTTGATTTCAGAGTTTTAAATTTATATGAATGAGAATGATCGAACCTGGAAACTAACTTTGACAACGATTGAGGCAAGTGCACCTATCGAACAGTAGTATAGCTTAGACAAGACCGGATTATCGAACCCAAAGGAACTAAAAGTACTAATACTAACTTTCTTTTTATTATCTAGCCTAAAATAAATGAAGTTGTTATCTAAATCTAACTAACTACTAAGCTAAAGACGCAAAGACAAAAAGAATGAATTGGGGAATACCGTTGGAAAAACTCAGTTGATCACGACGATACCCTAGGAAGAGTCCACCTAGACTTCACTGGTTATCTAACACTGAACCAGACGATTTATTCACTTGACTTGATCCGTAAGATTCCCTAAGTTATATTAAACCCTCTCTCGAGGCGAATAACGTCTAACCCTAGGTTGATTAATTGAAATCTCTTTCTAATTAAAACCCCTAGAATCGCATTAACTTGATCTATGGACTCTCATATTAGGTTTCACCCTAATCCGACAAAATCTCGTCACCCTATCTCTAGGCTTGCGATCAACTCCGTTTAATTATGCTAGATCTACTCTTAAGCAGGGACTTTTGCTCCACCGCCTAAGCACATCCAACTTGAATCAATATCCCGGAAATATTAACCCAAGAATTAAGCACACATAATTAAGAATAAATCAAGTATTTATCATATAGTTCAGAAAACGATAACAAGATCCGTCTTAGGTTTCATCCCCTTCAGGTATCTGAAGGGTTTAGTTCATAACAATAAAAGAAAACATCTCAGAAGAAAAGATAAAACAAAACATAAGAAATCCCTAAATCCCCCTGAAAGAATTGAAGGAGAGTTCCCCCGTCTTGAGTAGAATTCCAGCTTCTAGAGATGGATCAACTGGCTATCTTCGAGTGATTCCCACAAATCTGACCTTTTCGGCTTGGCTCCTTGGCCTAGCTCACCGCCCCCTTTCAGGCTACACTTAGGGGGTTTATATAGGCTTTCGAAATAGGTTTCTTCGTCCCTGAGCATCCTTTTCCGAGTAGAATTACTCTTCTCCACGACAGGGACACGGGCTTGGTACACGCCCGTGTGAACGGTCTTCAAGCCGTGTTCGGACTTCTTTAATGAGGCACGACAGTGTGAATCGAGATCAGGCCGTGTTCTAGTTGCTCAATGAGGCATGGTCGTATGGGCTTAAGTCCAGGCCGTGTCGATTTCGTGATATGGCCCATTTACTCCGTTTTGGGCCCGTTTTACGTTCTTTTCATCCTTAGGTGCTTTCCTGAGTATAAGGCATGAAAAGAAAGGATTAAAAGCACCTTTTTACATGAATCAAGGAATAAATCATCCAAAAATATGCTAAATATGGGATTAAAATATGTTACTTTTACGGTTTATCACATATCCCTACACTTAAGCTTTTGCTTGGCCTCAAGCAAAATTCTCAACTCACAATTAAAATGAACTTTCCATGATTCATAATTCCTATCAGCAATGTCTCATCATAATTCATAGATAATTTATACATGGATGATCTAACTCGAAGAGTCCTAAAGATTCAAACAATATAAGTCATACATTTGTATCACGAAAATGTAGGTGTTTCCCCTTACCTGAATAATTACCTTTAATTTAAAACCTACAAGAATTGACATCCTCACAAAAGATTCACTCAAATCACTCGAAGTGTTTAAGGTTCAGGAAAAGAGCATTCAAAAGTCGAACCTGAAAAGTTAATCCCATAGGTTTGCCTGAAAATCAAATCTCCACCACTGTAAAATGAGATGATAAACAGATCAAAAGGTCTTTACAGGGTTGTAACGGGGCTACGGTTAAAGGTGTGGTTAAAGGATGAATTAGAAGGTTAGAATTGAAACTGACCTGACAAGTTACCTATCTAATAATAACTACATCAACTGAAAAGTAATAACCCTACTAATACGAGCTTTTCTTTTGATAAATAGACTTTTAACTGTATAAGCTCTTTCTTTCATATTACTAATATTGAATATAAATTAAAATATTTTTTTAAGATCAAATCAAGTAATAAAAGATAAATTCAACTACTAAAATAATATAATTAGGTAACTAATCAAATCAAATCTCGATATAAGGGTAGTCAAAAGGAATGGTGATAACAAATACAAAGGGTTTTGGGGTAATATTAGTGGGTGAGTCAATAAAAAGGGTTGTTAGGATCAACGGGGTTCACTAGGGGTTAATTATAAAGGTAGGCTTTTTAGTGGAGTGAGTGGGTTAAAACCTAGGTGCCTTTATCATCTCGGTATATCAAATCATAGGTGTGGTCTCAACTTGTATAATCGAGGCAAGTTCTAGAATAACAGTTCACAGTTGACACACTCATAATCAAGAAAGTGAGCATGAAAAAGAATATAAGCTTTATAAGGCTCAAAATCTCACAAAAATTATGGGTGTTTTTGACATCATCCTCGTAAATTTCAAATTTCAAGGTAACATTCAGATTCAGGTAGACAACCTATTCAAAAAAATTTATTCTGAAAAATAGACTTATCATGCTTGATTCTCTAATATTCTTCTAATTTAATCATCAATGCACAATTAACTATGACTTACTCAAAAACATGTCAATAAAAATCATAAATCATCAGAAATTTCATCCTAATTAGTAATATGAGAAAATTACTTAAGAATAGAATATAATTCAGGGATTTGAGAATAATGAAAAAAGTTAGGCACTTTTACCCCTCACACTTAAGATGTACATTGCCCTCAATGTACAAAGATAGATAATAACAGTTATTAGATAATCAAAAGAGAGGGGAAAAAGTGACACTTCCTGAATTATGGATGGATTCCTTGGAGGATGTGGAGAATACGTTGGAGGTGTCGTCTTTTGTTGTGGCGGTTACTAACGAGCTCTGCACTAGATGAAGAAATTGGGGAGCTCGTGAAGAATTAGCAAGGATTTATTAAGGCACATTTAGAATAAACTAAATATATAATTAAGGACAAGAAGACTAAAGAGAAGGAAAATAGAAAGTAAAATAAAATTAAAAGAAAAGGTGGATGGACCGAGGAGTCCTTATTGTTGGATGGTTTGCGAGGTGGGTGTGACCTCTAAGGCTACAGAGGTGCTGGCGGTGGCGGAAGTGGCGTGGCTATGGTCGTGGTCGTGGTGATTCCCTAGCAGCCTTTTGAACCTGACACTAAGAAACTAAAATAAATTAAACTAGATTAAGGATAAGATTGTCAAAGGGAAGGAAATTGAAGCAAAAGAGAAAAGAAAAATAGAAACTAAATGGTCTCAAAGACCCTTGGCTTGTTGTTTGGGTGAAGCGGCCAGTATGAACTTATGAATGTCGGTCTCCCTAAGGAGACTACGCTTGCTTTCTTTCGCTTCTTCGTCATGGCTTTGGTGTGGCTCAAGGGTTATAGAGACTTGTTATGGAGAGGGGAATCTGAGAAAAGGGAATAAGAAAAGAGGTGGAAAGTAGATGAGAAGAACGGGGGAAGGGTTAGTGTTTAAATAGAGGATCAATTCTGGTACTTTCCCATGCCCTGGGCCAAGGGCGTGTCGTTTCACACGCTCGCCCCGCACGGCCGTGTGTCTAAGCGTGTTGATTTTCCATGCCCATTTTTCAGCCAGCCACTCCCGTTTTAGATAAGTCAGTGTCGTCCACAGCCGCATTGCACGGCCGTGGCGCTTTGTCGGTGCCCGTGGTGGGGTGGTTGGGTCCGTGATTTCGAAAATTAGTTGGGATTTGATTCGTACCGCCTCTGCTATGTCAGTACGGAGATTCTGTATTTCCACACGGTCACGACCATGGCCGTGTGCAAGACCGTGTGGTCTGGAAATCTGCACTTTTGTTTAGTTTACAACCGGGTATTCGGAAAGAAAAGAATAAAAGAAAATAATTTGAAAGCAAAACGTGAAAATAAATTGTGTTAGTGCTCGGGTTGCCTCCCGAGAAGCGTTCGTTTATAGTCTTAGGCTAGACTTTCCTCGTATTTGAAAAATCAGGGAGGTTTAAACGTTTGAATATCTTCCCTCATGCTTACAGTTTTATTTTCTTGATAACGTTTGAGTCGAGAAACGTGTACCTTAAAAGTGCCGATTATGGGATTGCTTACCTCGACTGTTCCATATGGGAAGATATTGTGTACCTCAAGGGGGATTTCTTCGTTTGCTTTCAGGTCTGACATGGTGATTCGAGGATCTGATTTATCTAACAGTACCTAGTCTCCTATTTTGAAGTGGTTTGATGTTCCTATGAGTTCTTCTGGGGTCTCCTTCAGTTTTTCTTTGTGCGGTTCTGGTTCCTCTTTAAAGTATGTCTTCCACTCTTCTAATCTGTCTACCTTAAGACTTCGCTCCTTGTATAATTCTTCTGTGTTGGCACGAGGTCCATGATTTGGCTCAGGTTTGTACCATTGTGGTGTTTCTTGTGGTGAAAGTTGAACAACCTGGTTATCAACTGAATTTGCTTTTTCATCTTCTTCAATTGTTTTCCTGGCCGAGTCAAGAGCTTGTAAACTGATCGATTCATCACCTACTTGAAGTATGAGTTCTCCTGTGCTAACATCAATTTTAGTTCGAGCAGTTGCTAAAAAGGGTCTTCCTAAAATTAAGGGAATCGAATTATCCTCATCTATGTCTAAGACAACAAAATCTATTGGGAAAACGAATTTATCAATTTTTATTAGAACATCTTCGATAATGCCCCTAGAAATTCTAACAGTTTTATCAGCTAATTGAATGCTCATCCTAGTTTGTTTGGGTTTCCCTAGACCTAGGTGTTTAAACATTTTATAAGGCATGACATTTATACTTGCCCCTAAATCAGCTAATGCATTATCAACAGTTAGTCTACCAATTAAACATGGAATTGTAAAACTCCCTGGATCTTTTTGTTTCCTCGGTAGTCTATTCTATAACATTGCTGAGCATACTGCGTTTAATTCCACGTGTGGCTCTTCATCTAATTTGCGCTTGTTCGTCAAGAGCTGTTTTAAAAATTTCCTCAAATCTGGCATCTGAAAAAGAGCTTCAAGAAGAGGTGTTGATATGTAATTTCTTTAAAAGTTTAAGAAACTTACTGACATCTCTCTTCATCGCTTCGGGATAAGGTATGCGAGGTTGGTACTCTTTGATTACCGATTTTGGCTTTTCCTGTGTTACCTCTACTTTACCTTCTTTTACCTCGTTTCCTTGTATTGAAATGGGTTCATCTAACCTTATACTATCATGAGCTGTGATGGCTTGGATTTGCTCCTTTAGGTTAATCTCAGTGTTGCTTGGTAGACGCCCTTGCGGTCGTTCAGACATTAACTTTGCAAGTTGTCCAACTGACTTAGTAAGTTCCCCAACTTGGCTCTTGATCTCTTTAATCAATGTCTGTTGGTTTGTTTCAGTGTTTTGGAAACGGTTTTCTGTGGCTGCCATGAATTTTGTCAGCATCTCTTCAAGGTTCGGCTTCTTTTCCTGTGGACAGGACTGATTTTGGAAATTTTGAAGAGGTTGTTATCTTTGATTTCCTTGATTTCTTTGACCTTCCCATGTAAAATTTGGGTGGTTCCTCCAACCTGGATTATAAGTATTACTATAAGGGTTATTATTAGATCTGAAATTATTGCCTATATAGTTCATCTGTTCGCTTTCTGTGCCCGATTAGTAGGGTGGGTACTCAGGATTCGCCACAGTTCCACTTGCGTCGCACTGCATTACTGGATGCACCTGTGAAGAACACAAACTATCAAGCTTTTTATTCATCATCTCTACCTGTGTTGATAGCATGGTTACTGCGTCGAGGTTGAAAACTCCGGTTGATTTTGTTGGTTTGGTCCTTGTAACCTGCCACTGATAGTTATTCAGTGACATCTCTTCAATAAACTCGTAGGCTGCTTCAGGAGTTCTATTGTTAAGGGTTCCACCGGCGGCTGAATCAATTAGTTGCCTCGTCGAAGGGTTCACACCGTTATAGAAAGTTTGGACTTGAAGCCATAAGGGTAAACCATGGTGCGGACACCTTCTCAAGAGATCCTTGTATCTCTCCCATGCATCGTATAATGTCTCTAAATCCATCTACATAAACGAAGAGAAATCACTCCATAATTTGGCCGTTTTGGCCGGTGGAAAATATTTTAATAAAAATTTTTCGGTCATTTGATCCCACGTAGTGATTGACCCTCGTGGTAACGAGTTTAACCACTATTTGGCTTTATTCCTTAATGAAAAAAGAAATAACTGAAGACGTATGGCATCATCAGAAACGCCATTTATTTTGAAGGTATCACAAAACTCTAAAAAATTAGCTATATGAGTGTTTGGGTTTTCGTCCTGCAAACCATCAAATTGAACAAATTGTTGAATCATTTGTATAGTGTTAGGCTTTAATTCAAAATTATTAGCAGTTATAGTAGGCCTAACAATACTTGATTCTGCTCCTGTTAAATGAGGTTTAGCATAATCGTACATAGTACGCGGAGCATTATTTTCTCCCACATCTTGCGGTGGTGGATTATTCTCGTCCATTCCTTCAGTAGGATTGGATATGTCTTGTCGCTCTTCTTCTGTGTAATTTAGGGCTCGCCTAATTTCTCTGCGATTCCTGCGAGCAGTTGCTTCAATATCACTTTCGTATACTAGTGGTCCTTTCGGGTTCCTTCTAGTCATAAACTAGAGGTACCTGCTGAGTAAAGAAAGAAAGAAAATTTAGCAAAATCAAAATTTAACCTAAAGATAAAAAAAATAAAAGTTAATTGCGAAAAATAAAAATAATGGCTAAAGTAAAAAAATAAAGTTTTCTTAATATTTTAGTTCCCCGGCAACGGCGCTAAAAACTTGATCGTTGATTTCAAAGTTTTAAATTTATATGAATGAGAATGATCGAACCTGGAAACTAACTTTGACAACGATTGAGGCAAGTGCACCTATCGAACAGTAGTATAGCTTAGGCAAGACCGGATTATCGAACCCAAAGGAACTAAAAGTACTAATACTAACTTTCTTTTTATTATCTAGCCTAAAATAAATGAAGTTGTTATCTAAATCTAACTAACTACTAAGCTAAAGACGCAAAGACAAAAAGAATGAATTGCGGAATACCGTTGGAAAAACTCAGTTGATGACGATACCCTAGGAAGAATCCACCTAGACTTCACTGGTTATCTAACACTGAACCAGACGATTTATTCACTTGACATGATCCGTAAGATTCCCTAAGTTATATTAAACCCTCTCTCGAGGCGAATAACGTCTAACCCTAGGTTGATTGATTGAAATCTCTTTCTAATTAAAACCCCTAGAATCGCATTAACTCGATCTATGGACTCTCATATTAGGTTTCACCCTAATCCGACAAAATCTCGTCACCCTATCTCTAGGCTTGTGATCAACTCCGCTTAATTATGCTAGATCTACTCTTAAGCAGGGACTTTTGCTCCACCACCTAAGCACATCCAACTTGAATCAATATCCCAGAAATATTAACATAAGAATTAAGCACACATAATTAAGAACAAATCAAGTATTTATCATATAGTTCAGAAAACGATAACAAGATCCGTCTTAGGTTTCATCCCCTTCAGGTATCTGAAGGGTTTAGTTCATAACAATAAAAGAAAACATCTCAGAAGAAAAGATAAAACAAAACATAAGAAATCCCTAAAACCCCCTGAAGGAATTGAAGGAGAGATCCGCCGTCTTGAGTGGAATTCCGGCTTCTAGAGATGGATCAACTGGCTATCTTATAGTGATTCCCACAAATCTGACCTTTTCGGTTTGGCTCCTTGGCCTAGCTCACCGCCCCCTTTCAGGTTACACTTAGGGGGTTTATATCGGCTTTTGAAATAGGTTTCTTCGCCCCTGAGCATCCTTTTCTGAGTAGAATTACTCTTCTCCACGACAGGGGCACGGGCATGGCACACGCCCGTGTGAACGGTCTTCAAGCTGTGTTCGGACTTCTTTAATGAGACACGGCCGTGTGAATCAGGATCAGGCTGTGTTCTAGTTGCTCAATGAGGCACGGCCGTATGGGCTTAAGTTCAGGCCGTGTCGATTTCGTGATATGGCCCATTTACTCTATTTTGGGCCCATTTTACGTTCTTTTCATCCTCGGGTGCTTTCCTGAGTATAAGACATGAAAAGAAAGGATTAAAAGCACATTTTTACATGAATCAAGGAATAAATCATCCAAAAATATGCTAAATGTGGGATTAAAATATGTTACTTTTACGGTTTATCAACATTAAATTAGTAAATTTCCCTATCATTCGAATAGTAATCACAACAATGGCATAGAATTAAACAAAAATAAGTTTTCTCTTCAATTTAAGCAACAACATGCAACAGTAACATAAGGTAATTAAATCACAATTTTTGTTCTTCAATCGGCAGTATAAGCAACAACCATTTCACTATTCTTTAACTACCAAAACTTGGTTTAAATTACTCTTAAATGCCCTGTAATACCTGCAACATTAACCATTAAATAAGCATGAATGCTTAGACATACATCTTCTAAAAACTTATAGAACAGCGATTGAGCCTACCCTTGAGCGATATCTTTCCCTTCTCACTGCCACCTTCAACCACTCACTTAGCTAAAATACACAAACCATTCCATTATTTCAAGAGAAAACACGTTTAACACATAATTGTTTTAACTTAAAGTATTGCATGGTTTTTTCACACATATAAACATCTTAATACACGATTCGGAATGGGACTTTTCCCTTCTCTAAACTTTTCATTTCCACAAGGCATCTAGGAATAAGGAAAGATTCAAGATATTTATTGAATCTCTTAAGAAACCAACTCCTAATTGAGCTCAAAATTTAACATGCAGCAGCTCTTTTCTTCCCTCTCAATTTGAACAGCAAAGAAAATAAGCAAAAATAAGAAATGTTCCTAAGTCTTTGCCTCTTTCTCCCTTCTTCTTCTTCTTTTTTTTTTTTTTTGCACTGCCCCCTTTAAGCAACCCAAGAACTTTCCTAGAACCCTTTTTAAATCCCCAATTCATGGGAAAGAGTTTTAACTCAATTGATAAAGCAAAATAATGGGATTGAAGTCAAGCAATTCAAAGCAAAATTAGCAACATCCCCTATTAGCATGCTCTAGAAGTTGAACATATATGGATCCTAATATACAATTAACATTAAAAAAATGACGATACCTAGGGCCCAGAATGGTGGAAATAACCAAATAGTTAAAAAATTTGTCACCAAATAGAAACAAGTAAATTCCTATTTTGGTTTTACTAAAACTAAAGCACCAAAAAAAGAAGAAAATATCTACATAAACAAGTAGATATTTTCAAGCTTAAACAGTCATTCAAAAACTACATTTTTTTCCTCAAAACAAATTCAAATACAATAAAAATGGTTAAAAAAACAATACCCAGAAGTAAAAGAAAGTGAAAATCAAACGCTAAATCACAAAATGAAAGATACCCAGTTCTTCATTTTGAAAGAAAATGGCAATGATCAAAGATATAATAGGAAAAAGTAAAGACAAAAAATGGAAGATATAAAAAGGGGAAAAAAAGAAAAAAAATACCTAAAATTGAACGAGAATGAGGAAACAGGACTGGGGGTGTGGTGGCTTGAGGTGCTTGGTGAGGGAGAATGGTAAAGGGCAGTAATGACAGGTTATGGTTTTTTTTTTCTTTTATTCCTCCGTGCGTGTAATTGCAATTCAATGGTGGGAGCAAGGAATGACATTCAGTGTTTTTGAGGAATAGAAAGCTAAACAGACCCAGCTGTAATAAGAGATTACAATGAACCAAACATTGTATTGTAGTGGGCCCATTGAATCAGGCCTGAATGAATGGCTCATTCCATTACACCAAACAGGCTATTAGTATTTATATTTTTATTTATTTATTTTTAGTTTTTATATTTTTTTGAATTTTGAGATTTCAATCAATAGCTATTAAATTCATCAAGTTCTGTTATTTTCAAAATCTTAAAGAGCAAACATCATAAAATGTGTAATATAATTTTATATTAACTTATTATTTCCACTTATTACTCACAAAAAAGCTAATTAAAGAATTTAATCGCTATTGTTTACATCAATACTCGAATTTCAAATTTGGAAAAGTATAAAAATTAAGAATGATCAAATTAGAGAATATAAATTAAATTTACAACTTTACACATAGTACAAGGCTAATAGCATAACTTAACCCAATGGATTTAACTGCTATCATTTGGGTTATGACTGAAATTGTAAATTTTGAAAAGTACAAGAACTAAAATAGACCAAAAGCAATAAAACTAAATTCATAATTTAGATATAATATAAGGACTAATAGCAAAATTTAACCAAACTTTATATATAATATACACAGTTTTCTTTCAAGTGGTAAAACATCGACGGGTGCTTATGGACGGAAGCTTGAAGGGGCTTAGTAAAAAATTTGAGTATCTTCACAGATATTGATATCAATGTAAATTAATTGTATGCAATTTCATTCTAATTTTAAAATGTCTTAGAATTATATAGCTATTTATTCAATTATTGCAGTCACCATTATTACTTATCAATTCAAAGAAGCTTATCCTAAGTGTTTGAAATGAAAATCATGTAGATTTCATGAAAACCCTTTTAAACAAAATTTTAAAGTCTTCAATCAATATTCAAATGCGATTTTTAAATGTTTTTCCACATAATTTTAGTATACTGTCTACACATTTATGATCTACACATGTTGAAAGAAAAAAGAAGTAGAGAGGTTGGGCGACTATTTAGATGGTGGCTTACGAAGAGCCATAAAGAGGAGGTCAAAGATGTTTCTAGTGAAACTGGAGAGGTAGAAGAAGAAGAACCTTGACACATGTATTTATAGATGAGGGTGGTTTTTTCTTAATCAAGGATCTTGACACATGTATGGTGCATGCCTTATCATGATCGACCATTTAAGAGACATATAGCCTTCTAGGTGGGTAATAATGAGACAAAAATGAACTAGGCAAGGTCCCACGTGTGAGTCATGCAAAAAAGATTCAACATCTATTCATAGCAAGGTAGGTCAAAGGAGTTTCATATGTCATGAATATGTATATTCATGAAACTTGGCTTTAGTGAAGTGTTACTCTTAACGAAATCGAGGTTGTGGTGGCAAAGCTTGTTTGAGAAAGTTACTTATAACAATACATAAAAGATAAATATATATTTATAACAATATATTGACAACCCAATTTAGGACCCTAAAAGAGCCATCTTTGCCAACAATATGAAAAGAAATGAATCAGAGTGACCTTTGTTGCTTGACCAATTCTCTGTTTGGGAAAAAAGTATGTTTTTGGGTTGAAAAAGTAAACAACGTCTTATGTAGGAAGGAAAAGGGATTTTTTTTAGGAAGGAAAGGGATGTTATTTATTGACTACTGTTCATACAATAGATGGTTATAGTTATATGCGATCGTTAGAGTTTACACCCAACTAATTGTTGTTTCTATTGCAATTTGCAAGGTGGACTGCCTATTAATTGATATGACACGGATATTCCAATCTTCAAAAATAAAATCTTGAAATGCAATTATTTGGTACAACATTTTAGAAAAAAAAAATTATATTCGATTTATTATTTTATAATTTATACACATTAATGAACATATTATTGATAAAAAAATCCTATTTTCTGTAAAAAAAATAGTAATTAAAAATAACTAATAACAATGTTAATATTTTGTGAAAAAAAATCTATTAATAATAAGAAATCCAGGTACGGAATTGATGTTATTTCATGTAATTTAAATTTCACACCTAATTAAAAAATTCCCACTCATAACTCGTTTATGTTTTAACCCATAACCTATTAAATTCAAAAAATATATTTTTTTAAATTATGGTATTATTAAATTCAAAAAATATATTTTTTTAAATTATGGTATTCATCTCCAATAATAAAGATTGATTAGTTATAAAATACATCAAACTCCTAACCACATAATTAAAGAATGTGATATAATACCTAACCTATTATTCAAATACTCATTTTGTTTTTGTTTTTTTTTTTTAATTATTCAAATTTGCCATTATTGTAAGTATCTAGGTCTAGAAACATATGTTTCAATGTTTTTTAAGATCTAAAAGAAATCACTTGAACCTATAACATTTTTTGTTTTCATTATTTTTGTTATAATAGGCGTTGATAATGGTAATAGAATGATCACAAAATAAGAAAAATAAGAACTCACAGATTTTACGTGGAAATCCTTTCGGAAAAAAACCATGAGCAGAGGAGAAGAAATTCACTAATGTTGAAAAATGAATAATACAAGAGTAGTTTCTACTGCATCTATTTAAAGGTTGAAAAACTCTATTCTAATAAATGTCAAATAGAAGAAGTGTAGTTCTATATGAATTTTATTTATACGGTATGATCTATACCACTAGGGCACAAATCCTCTTATTTTATCATTGTATTTATTTCATTAACAAATGACGAGATTCGATTACACAAACTCTAACAGTTTTCATGTTTTAAACTCAGCTTTTTTCACAAAATTGAGGAAAGAATTGGAGTGATCTAATTCAATTTCCTTTAATCAAAGATTAAGAAGTTGGGTTGTTTTAAATATTTAGATATTTATGTTAAACACTTAAAAATTGAGATACCAGTAAATTTGTAATTGAATTTTTATTTATTGATTAAAATTTTCATTCTTTTTTTAAATTCAAATCAAGTACTTAAATCAAAATAGAACTTATTAAAAAAAATGAATGAAACCTTTAAAAGTTATTAAGGGACCAAGAAGAAATGAAGATTATGGCCATTAGGAGCAAGGTGGGGCTGCCAGGGTCCTCAATCCTTTAAAATTGAAACTTCACTTTTTCACTTTTTAAAATTTATAAAATTTTAACTTAAAATATGATAAAATTGTATTTTAACCTTTAAAAATAATAAAAATTTTATTTATTTTTAAAAAAATTATAAAATATAAAATATTAATAACATTTTTAATTTTTATAAAAATATACCACTTAATTTCTGATGTGAAAGAATAGAGCCTTAACCAAGTCTTCACCTTCCCATCAATTTCCTATTTTAATTCTTCTTTCTCACCACCTTCCATCTTTTATCAAGTAAAATCATAAATTTTATATAATTAATCATAAATTTTATATAATTTGTAACTTCAGTTCTTTTAAAATTTTTGGGTTTTATTCAAGTAATAATTTTTAATAAATATTAAATTGAAAAAATATATTTTTGGATTGGGGAAATGGAGCTCTGCATGGGTAGTTTTTTGACTTCTTTTGGATGGGTGGTAAGATTGTTTCCGGTGAAGTTAAAAAATAACGGTGGTAGTAAAATCAGTTATTGTAACAGTAAGATTAAAATCAGTGATAAGATGCATGTTAGGATTCAAACTTAATTGTAGTGTGGAGGTGAAGTTAGAGAACAACTATTAAGAACATTAAATCAAATTATATATATAAAATAAATAATTATATTTCATATTAAATAATAAAAATGTATTAAATTTTTATTTATGTTAAAATAATAAGTTTATTAATAAATAATAATAATTTTATTAATTATATTTGTATATCTACTTATTTATTATTAATACATATAAAATTTATATATTTATTAAATTATTATAAAACCAAATTTATTTTCTATAATAGATTATTATAAGTTTTGTTTCAAAAAATAGAACATATTAGCATTGTTTTATATTAAAATATGCATTTCTTTTTACACCCAAAAGAATGAGTAAATGGGTAAAAGAAAAGTCCAGCGTAGCCAAAGCCAAAGTCATCCAAGTTGAGAACAAAACACAGGCATCCAAATCACAATTAACTCCTTTAATAGTGAATATTGAAAAGACGTTTTAAAGTCCACAAATACGTCTCCTAATGACTTTTCTCCAGCATTTATTAGAATTAATTACTACTTTTCTTTTAGATATTTCGTTTCGTTTCTCCCATCATTTGAGTCTTAAGCTTTAGAGAAAGGTTAGAGTCAAAGCGACGATAAAGGAATTTATCAGCAAGAAAAGTCCAGAGAAGGTGAAATTTTTAATGCGATGATCAAATATTTCAAAATCCCCACCGAAATTGAATTTTATTAAAACATTAATTAAGTAATTTATTTTTAAAAATTATTTTAAAATAGTATATATTAAATAACTTATTTTAAATTTGTTTAAAATCTTATACTAATATAAGAAAAGTATTCTCATTTTTTTTAGCATTCTTCCGTATATTTTTTGTTTATGTTGATTTGAGAGTTTGTTTGGAGTATGGAAGACGCTTTGGCAGAGTTAAGACTAGAAGATGGAGAGGGAAGTGGTGAAGTCGAGGCATGGGATGTCGATCAAGAGGAGGATCCGTCTGAACAAATCTCTAATCTGTATTTAAACAGATGTTTTTTCACTGCCACTACGGTGAATTTCCAATCGATGCGAAAGGTGATGGCCAATCTATGGCATCCCTTTGGTGGGGTTACAATCATTGACATAGGGGAGAAAAGATTTCTTTTACGTTTTTATTATGAAGTGAATCTGGACAGGGTGGTGAAGGGGTCACCATAGACGTTTGATAATCACTTATTAGTTATTCAAAGGAAGGAGATGATCCATTAGAGGTGTCACTATTATATACTGTTTTTTGGGTTCAAATCCATAATCTCCCGTCAGGAATGTACTCAAAGGCAATGGCTAAACAATTCGGAGATTTTATTGGAGTTTTCTCTTAATTATGATGCGAAAGTCATAGTAGCAAGATCGAGGAATCTTATGAGAGTCCGAGTACAAATTGGTATCCGTCAACCTTTGAAGAGGAAGAAAAAGCTCATCATTGCTAAAATAAAAGAAATTTATAGTCTTCAAGTATGAAAAATTGTTGAATTTTTTTTTCTTATGTGGAAGGCTAGGTCATGATGAAAGTTTCTACCCCATTCGAATGGTGCAAGGGAGCAAGGAACTGCCTCTAAGATTGCTGAAAGCACCACGGAGAGCGGTGGTCGGTGGTAGTATTTTGGTTAAGGGAATTGGGCTCAATTTGGGGAGTTAATGTGGGAGAATCAGGAGGAGATAAGGGGATGATCAATAGGAATATAATTTTTTCCTAGTTTTATGTGCGATGTAGCATAAATTTGGGAATTAATTTGGCTGGTAAGGTAAACTTACCTCATATGGTTAAGAGTGATGGGTTGGAAAAAATTGGATGAATGAAGTTTGAATGAAGACAAGCCCGTGTCGATTATTGATTGGAAAAAAAAGGCCTAGATCGAATAATGTCTCGCCAGTTTCTTTTGCCATGAATTCGAATGAGACTCAGGGGAAATGGAATGACGCTCGCTTGACAAAATGTTCAAACGGTTGAACCTGTTGAGCAAGTCAGCCGAACATTATGAAAATTCTAAGTTGGAACGTCCATGAACTAGGGAGTCCACAGTCAGTTCGTTAGAATTCAGCATTTACTGAAGGAGTATCATCCCTATATTATTTTCTTTATTAAATCTAAATTGGATGCTCATAGAATGGAAAAAGTCAAATGTAATTATGGTTTTCATAATGGCATTAATGTTTCAGCTAATGGTTCTCGGGGTGGCCTTTCTTTGGGATGGAAATCGGGCTATATTGTCAGTCTTTGTAGCTTTAATGATGAAAATAGTACTGAATGGCAGTTAACTTGCTTTTATGGAGCCCCAAATGGTAGAAGAAGAGCGGGTTCACTACAGCAAAACAAACTTTTAGCGGCGTTTAGACAAAAAACGCAGTAAAAGTTTTATATTAGTGGCGCCAGAAAACAAACGTCGCAAAAGGTTAGAGCTATAGTGGCTTTTGTGTTTAAAACGCCGCAAAAGATCAGCATTAGCCGTGTTTATGAGAGAAGCGCCGCAAATGCTTGAGCTATAGCTGGGCTTTTCTAAAAACGCCCTAATAGGTCAAGAATTAGCGACACTCTTTAAAAATGCCGCAACAATGTTAATCAAAACGCATCATTTTATCTTGAGCTTCTGTGGCATTAGCGGCGCTTTCAAGAAAACGCCGCTATAGGTCGAGCATTAGCGGTGCTTTTGGAAAACGCCATGAAATGTTGAGCAAAACGACTTCATTTATTGTGGAGCTTTAGTGGCGTTTTTGATAAAAACGCCGCAAAAAAAATATTTTATTTTAAGGTTTAGGATTTAGAATTTAAGATTTAATGTCTATGGTTTAAAGTTTTAGGGTTTATGGTATAATGTTTATTATTTTGGGTTAAGGGTTTATGTTTTAGAGTTTGAGTTTGGGGTTTAAGGTTTAGGGTTTAGGGTTTAAGGTTTAAGGATACTATTTGAAAACTGAAGAACATTTGGATTTTACTAGTATTCATGCCATTTTGTACTACACTCATATTATTTAATATAAGAATATAAAATACATGTTTTGTACTACACTAACATTGGCCACACGAATTCCCAAAAATATGGTTAATGATTATGGTTTAGGGTTTACAGTTAGAGTTTGGAGTTTGGGGTTTAGGGTTTAAGATTTATGGTTTAAGGTTTAGGGTATATTTGGGGTGTTTATGGGGTTTGGTTTAGGGTGTTTGTGGTTTACGGGTTTAGGGTTTAAGGTTTGGGGTTTGGGATTTTTAGAATATATTTCTAAATAAGATAAATATAAATTATTATTTTAAAATATATATATATATATATCAAAATGAGTTAAATCCCAAAAGCATACATATGAACAATGGTTTAATGTTCAATTGTATAATGAACTTTAATTTGATCCAGATCTTGTAAAATATTAACCCAATTATTGATATAATATTAACATCATTTTTTATTTATATATTGCATATATAAATATTTATAATTATTCAATATAAAAATATATTGATGTATTTATTTTTTTAAAGTTTTAAAAATGCATTTTTAAAAATGTGTAATTATTATCTCCTTTTTTATTAATTAATATTTTCATTTTATAACTTTTGTTTTAATTTTGGATCAATTTGACTTCAATCTTGGATGACACTAATTTGACAACTCACGTGCTAGTATATTTGTATTTTATCGTTGGTGTAGATATAATTTTAAAGAAATTATAAACATTTTTAAATTTGTTGAATTTTTAAATATTTATTAAAGGCATTAGCGGCGTTTGCAAAAAGTAATCTCACTTTAATAAAAAACGGCGTCGTTTTTGTGGTGATTGTAGTGTCATTAGTGGCGCTTCACCAGAAACGCCGCAACAGGTGATGTATTACCGGCGTTTTACAAAAACGCCGCAAATATTTTTTAAGTGTTCGCAAAACGGCGACGTTTTGTGCTTTGCTTTTAGTGGCGCTTTTTAAAAACGTCCCAAATATGTATTAGGAGTTCAGGAAACAGCACCATTTTCCCTTGTTATTAGTGGCGCTTTACTTAAAATGCCGCAAATACCTTTAAGATTTTTTAAAACGTCGCCGTTTTGTCCATGTCATTAGTGGCGTTTTAGCCAAAAATGCCACAAATTTGAGTTCAGTGTTTGGGAAACCACTACGTTTTGTGCTTTTATTTAGTGGCGCTTATATAAAAACGCCGCAAACGGTTAGTTTTTATGTGAAAACGGCGTCATTTTTTTCCACACTGTAAAAAGTGAAGTATTAGCGGCGTTTTTGGTAAAACGCCGCAAAGAAGTTGAATTAAAATGATGCTGTTTTTTATCCCGAATTAGTGACGTCAATTTATTTAATAAAACGACATTGTTTTTGTTTCATCCCTTTTCTCCCCAAATACCGAAAGATTTGCTATCCCTAATATCCCAAAATTTCCCCAAGTAAACCCTAAACCCGAAATTGCTTGAGTATTTCCCCAAATTGCTTCAAAATTTTTTTCCCAATCACTTCATTTCTTCCCCAGTTTCTTTTCCCCAAGCTGCTTACTATCTCTTCTCTTTAAAAAATACCATCTCTTGTAGAAAGCTACCAAGTGGTCAGAAAGAAAGGAGGCTGTTGCTGAACTCACAAAGCTTGCATAAAAAAAAGATAGCTCCGGGCGATTTTAAGGAAGTTTGTCGGACGTTGAAGAAGGTTTTAATCTGCTCCCATCTCTTAAAAATATTGTAGTTGCCCCTTGTAATGGGACAAGACAATTTTGTTTCAACAAACAGGGATAGGCATTTTCTTAATGTTTCTACTACATGAATATCATCATTTTTACTACTTACAACCTAATGCTCCTGTTTCTGTTCCTCTTTTAGCATGCAAGTAATTCTTTTGTCTTTTTTATTACATTCAACCTGGTCGTTATCATACATCTTTCACTTGTATGAGGTTGACATATCTTGGCATGAGTTATACCATTTTTACAACTTATTTATTTATTTATAGATCCTCCTATATTCTCTGTTAGCATCTGAGAGGTACTTTAATCTTTTATACCCTATTTGGAATCTAAAACTGAGATTCAATTGCACTTTTCTTGATTTACTTGATGATTAGTATAATGGCTATTTGTGGCTATTGAGGCATTTTTGAGTACAAGGTTATGTTGACTATAAAGCATTAAGGTTATGTGTGTTTTTAGGTATTGGCTTACCTAGTTTCTGCTTTGTTGTTGTGGCTTGTCAAACTCTCCTTTTAAGTTTTAACCATT
Source organism: Gossypium australe (assembly GCA_005393395.2). Classification (NCBI taxonomy): domain Eukaryota; kingdom Viridiplantae; phylum Streptophyta; class Magnoliopsida; order Malvales; family Malvaceae; genus Gossypium; species Gossypium australe. Next base: position 44,500,175 of record CM016621.1, read on the forward strand.
ATGTTCTGTTGTGCCATTGCTATCATGATTTACCTAATTTGTCTTTTTGCTTGCAACTTGTTACAGATGTAAACATTGCTGTTGCAGTTGAAGCCATCCAAGCTATTGGAAATCTTGCTTGGGGTTTGCGGACCCATTTTTCTGTTAGTTCGCGATTTTTGTTGCCAGTTTTACTTGTAAGTGCAATATAACTTGTGTATTCATGAAAGCATTTAATTGTATATAGTGTTCTTTTCTATTTTTGAAACTATGCCTTCAGTTGTCATTTTTGTTTATCATCAAATCATTTGGTTGTGGAAATTTTGTTCACCAAGTAAAACTGAAGTAAAATGATTGTCTTGTTAAAATACTTGGAAAGAGCTTTTTATTTTTATTTTGAACCTTTTCCTGATCAGTTGAAGCACAAAGTAAATGCTAATCTAATACTAACATCTATGTGGCCTGATTCATCATTACCTGAAAGTAAAATTGTTTGTATTCCTTGGATGCTGTTTTTTTTGGCTTGTAGGTGTTGCTTGTTTAATAATGTTTGGATCTTTAGATACCTGATGAGGGTTGTTTTCTTTCTGTTGTAGAAACGAACGCCCACCAAATAACACAGATCGTCAAAGCTTGTCTGAAAATTAACAAGGTTATTTGCTCTTAAATTTTCCTTTCCAATTTATTTGTTTTCATGTTTCTTAATTTTTCTACCTTCTTTTTTCTTTTGGATTAATTTGGGAATCTGATTGTTGGTGATTTTTTCTTAAATTTTAGTATATTAATTGTTGTTAGTGATTTATGTAGAATGCATGATATTGGATTAATTTTTAACCCAATATGTTAATTTTTAAAATATGCATGATATAAAATGTTGTTGTTAGTGATAATATGCGATAAAAACGTCATGATAATATACTTTGCTTTATTAGATAATCGCTACTTTATTCATGTTGATTTTTAATTATTGATATTTTTAAAATATATTTTCTTCAACCTTTACACTTTTTTATTAAAAATGAATAAGATAAAATTGTAAAATTCGATAAAATGGGCTTATTGCAGCTTAATCTATGAATACTTTATGGCTATATATAAGTTGAAATTTTAATCTATTGCCAATTAATTTAAAATTAATCTATGCTTAACATTGAATCTAAATTCACAAATTACATTTTTAAGTCCAGCATGCTCCTCCTTAGCTTTTGGAGTTTGTTGTAGCTGTAATTATGAAATTTATCTTTCTATTTTACAAAATTTAAAAGAATGAAATTTCGCGGAATTTAATTTTTCAAATCTAGTTGTCATGAGTTTTAAAATCAATTAATATTTATATTTTTTTTTTCGACACTATCTAAAATATGATTTCTTAAGTCTACTGAGCACATCTATTTTTTACAAATAGATAACATATGCCTCTTCACTCATAATTGTTTAAAACATTTCTTTTGTAAAATTTTATTAAATTATTAACTATAGAAAAACTTTACATATATATTATTTTTCATTTCTTACACTATAATATCATAAATGTTTAATGCTATAGGACATCCCTCGACTCAATGTAAAATTTGTATGCTTTTTTCGGTACTTGGTACAAAAATATTTTATATCATGCATATTATCACTAACAACAATTAATTAAAGTTTTTAACCCAATTATGCGATAAAAATTTTAAAAAAATTATGCTAATTTTTAAGTCGATTATTTTAATGATAAAATTTAACAGTATTACCCAATTAAATTGAATATTTTGGTAAAACTTACATAACTTACATAAAAATATATTATATAATAACTTACATAACTTACAAAACTTACTTTGCTTACGTAATATTAAAAGAGTATACTTAAAAATCCCTCAAATAATTAAACTACATAATCTTATAAAATTGAAAGTATCCTTTTCCAATCCACTTTCTTTTCACATTTCACTTTCATTAATATCAATTATGATACCCCTGTTTAAATCTTCTTCCATTTCTCAAGTAATTCATTTCCAAAATCCCATTTTAAATGTGTAAATAATATTAACATTTGGTTAAATTGGTCCAAACTATACAATTTGTATTTAAAGTTATATTTTGAATATTTTATTTTATTTTAATCATGATTTTTTTAATATTTTAATTTATTTTAAAGTTCAAATTTACATAACTTACATAATTTAAAGTTCAAATTTCATAACTTCCATAATTTAAAGTTCAAATTTCATAACTTCCATAATTTACATAACTTACATAATACATAACTTACATAATTTAAAGATCAAATTTCATAACTTACATAATTTAAAGTTCAAATTTCATAACTTACATAATTTACATAACTTACATAATTCATAACTTACATAATTTTAAGATCAAATTTCATAACTTACATAATTTACATAACTTACATAATACGTAACTTACATAATTTAAAGATCAAATTTCATAACTTACATAATTTACATAACTTACATAATACATAACTTACATAATTTAAAGTTCAAATTTCATAAATTACATAAATTACATACCTTACATGATACATAAAAATATATCATATCATAACTTACATAACTTAATTACACTTATAAATAAACAACTTACCCGTGTAATTTATTGTCAACTTACGAAGTTAAATGGCTTTCCCAAGGTCCAAATAGAATAGTGAAAAGATATAGCGCCTTCCTCATCAATGGATTCAGATTTCATACAAAATATCGCGAGAGATTGAGGAGAACTCAAAATTGTGGAATTGTTGTTGATTCTTCAATTACAAGTTATGTTAATGCTAGGGACAGTAATCCAGTTGAGGGGAATGTGGAGTATTACGGACTTCTTTCTGACATAATTGAGTTGGATTATTATGGCAAATGGAAAGTTGTCTTATTTCGAGGTGATTGGGCTGATGTTAATACGACTCGCGGAATTAAACAAGATCAATTTGGTTTTACAATGGTGAACTTCTCTCGATTGATTCACACTGGACAACAATTGATAGATGAGACGTATGTATTTTCTTCTCAAGTGAAGCAAGTTTTTTACTCGAAAGATCCAAATGATGAGGGTTGGTACGTTGTACTCTGAAACACCCCTAGAGACTTATTTGACATGGGCAATGGAAGTAGAGATGACATCGTCGAAAGATCAGAAACTTTGCCTTTTTCAGAACAAAACTTAAATGAAATATCCCTAGTACTAGTACACAATTTCAATGGGTTCGTCAGGACGTAGCGAAGATATTTACGAAATATGATATAGTAAGATTTTATGATTTTTTAAATATATGTAATATTATAATTTTAATATTGGTCATGTTATATAATTTAACTATTTTATATGTACTATTATTGTTGTTATTTGTTACTAAAATTTCAACTATTTTATATGTATTGCAGGAAAAATGCGTAGAAGAAAATTACGAATTTTAAGTATTGTCCAGAATACTCCAAATTCGGAAGAAGGAAATAGTGAACAGCAGACAGCTATTGGATCTTCGAATGTGCCAGAGACAATTGACGAGCCTTCAGAATTTCAAAGTAATGTTAAGTTTATTTACATGCGTATAGACTTTTATTATTGCTCGCATTTCTCAATTTCAATATAATAATATATTATTTTCCAGCTGAAAGTGGTGGGATGCGCAGAGGTCGAGGACGTTCGCTACTTAAAGATTTATACGACTTAAATCCTGTCAAGCGTGTCAAAGTAAGTACAAACAGTCATGGTTAGCCTGTTGGATTAGAAGCTCGACTTTTAGCAGGCTATTTGGGCATTATAACACGAAATGCCAATATGTTGCCCATCAACTACGAATCATGGCATCACATGCTTGATAGCAACAAGAATCAAGCTCTCAATAATATTCAGGTAACAAAACGTGAATGTAATTTATAATACTTTGGTTTAAGTTTCATTTATATTTACTATCTAAACTTGTGTTTTTTAGGAGAGATTTGCTTTACAGGTCTCGGATGCCTATATCAAGAAGGCATTGGGTAAAAAATGGAGAGACAATAAAAGTACTTTGAAAAAAGATTATTTTAAGAAAGACATAAGCCTAGAAGAAAAATTGCAAAATGTCCCGCCGGGAATGCTGAGGTACCAATGGGAAGATGCAGTTAGATTCTAGAATTCAAAGAAATGAGAGGTATTACGTACTTCCAAACTCTTATAAATTTTTCGGTTTATAGTATTTACTATATAGGTAATAATAATTTCATTATGTAGGACCGTGAGCGAGTTGGAAGAAGCAGCAGGCAAAAACAAAAATTCACGCACACGGTAGGGTCGAGAAGTTTTGCTTGTGTAGCTGAGGCCCAGGTATTATGAATTTATTAATTCTGTCAAATATTAATGACTTTCTACTATTAAATAATATTTTTACTATTATAGTGTAGGAAGCATCGTTTGGTCAAAAAGTTGGACGCCTTTAGCTTTTTGACATTACGCATAGGAAGAAAAATGGATCTCCGATGACATCCAGAGCTACAGAAATTATGGTATATTTACTTAATAAAATTTGATTTATTATAAATATTTATAATGTTTAATTATCATGGTTTAATTCGTCTTTAGTAGTTTTAAATAATGTTAAGTTATGTTGCATTCCTTTTTTATTATATATTTCATTTTTAACTCTTTAATTGATTTATTAGGAGAAACTAAAAGATAAGAAGGCGGAGTATGAAGCGATTGCTTCGACTGATAGTTCTCTTAATTTTGAGGACATTGATAACAGAATTATTAATGAAGTTTTGAGTCCTGAAAGGTATGGTCGGGTTCGATTTCAAGGATCTGGTGTTAACCTGACCCAATATTTTGGATCCAGCTCGCAGTAATACATGCCTTCCGGGAGTCAAGCTCAAGCTAAAGTTCAGAGGTTAAGAGACCAGATAGCTCAGATGCAAGCGAGCACAGTTGAGCAAATTTCTCAATTTAAAGCGGAGGCAACATCGAGAGAAGCTGAGGTTCAAAGAAAATATGAAGAACTCTAACTACAACTTAAAGTAGAGGCAGCGTCGAGAGAAGCTAAGGTTCAAAGAAAATATGAAGAACTTCAGCTACAACTTAAAGCAGAGGCAGCAACGATGGCAGTGAGGGAAGCAGAGGCAATAGCAAGGGAAGTAGAGCAGAGCAGAAAGTATGATGAACTCCAGCTACAGCTTCAGACTATGATGAAGATGTTCCAGCAATCGCAAATGCCGCCATCTTAGACATTTATTTTCTTGTAACTTTTAACATTATTGTAAGACATTTTTAAATTACACTTTATTTATAATTTATATCATATATCATTCGTATAATTTTGTATCATTTAGATTTGTTGTTTTTGGTTGGATTTCATGCTATATTTACTATTTTTGGTTGGATTTTATGTAGGAAGGGTGGGATATTGGTGAAAAATGTATGTTGCAAATCTGCCCAAATTAGCGGCGTTTTATAAAAAAGCGCTACTAAAGACCAAGACATTTAGCGGCGTTTTCTAAAAAAGTGCCGCTAAAGACCAGGACATTTAGCGGCATTTTCTAAAAAAGCGCCACTAAAGACAAGGACTTTTAGCGGCGTTTTCTACAGAAGCGCAAAAAGTCTATTTTCTTGTAGTAGTTCTTGGACCTTGCTTAAACAACTCGACTAAAATTACAACAATCTTTGGGTGGTTATGGGAGATTTCAACGAAATTCTTTCAATCCAAGAAAAACAAGGGGACAAGTTGGGGACGAGAGATAAATGGGGGGAATTCAGAGCTGCGTTGGATAGTTGTAACTTGATTGATTTAGGTTATCAAGGGTGTTGGTATACATGGGAAAGGGGGAATTTCGCTTCCAATAATATTGGAGAGAGACTGGGCAAAGGAGTTGCAAATTCAAATTAGTGTAATCTTTTCCCAGACTATAGGTTAACGCACTTGGATCATTCTTGCTCGAACCATTGCCCTATTTTACTTGACACTGAAGCTATAGTGAATTTGGGTAATACTTTTGCTTTTAAAGATGGCTTGGTTGTTGGATCACTATTGTGAAAAATGAAATAAAAGCTCTTTGGAATTCTAACAAACATTTGCAAATCCCAAATCGACTTCTAACTGTTGGGACAAGTTTAAATGCATGGGCCTTTAAGAATAGTAAAGAGAAAGGATGATGTATTAATGGGATGAAGCGTCGCCTTAATAAACTGTATAATGCTATGTCGAGTGATGATAACCTTGAGGATATTATCGAAGCTAAATTGGATCTTAATTTGGAGATTGACAAGGAGGAAATGTACTGGGAACAACATGCCTGATCTGATTGGCTAAGATATGGAGATCAAAATACCAAAATTTTCAAAGTTTGGCCTCTCATAGGCGTCGGACAAACAGAATTAATGGTCTGAAAAATGAGAATGGTACACTGGTTATAGAGGAAACAGAAATGATGAGCATAACAGTTTGCTACTTTGAGGATCTTTTACAAGTTCATGGTGTGTAGATGCTGACAGTAGCTTTTGGGTGATTTTAAGGATGAAGAGATTAAGATTACAGTGAAAGAAATTGTAACAGCCCGTTTTTAGTGAAATCAAAACAGTGCTTTCGAGACCACAAATCCGAGTCTGTAAGAAAAATTATTTTTATATTATTTCATAGTCTGCATTATGATATTAAATATCTGTTTTGATATGTAAATTTTGGTAATGCTCAGTAACCCTGTTCTGACAACGGATATGGGTTAAGGGTGTTACATTTATTGGTATCAGAGCTACGGTTTAGTCGATTCTCGGGCTAATATAGCAAGTACGAGTCTAGCTAAACATACCATTATATAACCTGTGATAGTGAGATATCTCCTGACCATTTTAAAACATGTTTTTCATATAGTAATGTCATCCAATCGAGCTGAATCCAAAGAAGCTGAGAGCAATGCTCAAGCTTCAGTTCAAATAGCAGCTTTAAGCAGTAGAAGGCTCGTATCTAAGGGCCGAGGAGGAGAGGCTAAAGAAGCCTTCTTCCAAATGATGAATGAATGGTTTATAGAATTTTTAAGAACAAATCTGGTTGTACAACTGTAACACCCCTCACCCGTATTCAACACCAAAATAGGGTTACGGAGCATTACCGGACTTACAAAACAATTAAATATCCATTTAGCATACATTTTCTCAATTCAAGCATTCATCATTCAATCTCAATCAATTTGTCCTTATTACGAGCCTATGAGGCCTTAAACATACTTTAAGAGTGGCTCGAGACTAAACCGACAACTTAAGAAACTTCCACGAAACTTTGAAAATTTTCCCCAAAATAGGGGACACACGCCCGTGTGGTCAGGTTGTGTGTCTCACACGGCCACCAGACACGCCCGTGTCATAGGCCGTGCGGACATTCGAAATGGGAGCACATGGCCGTGTCCCAGCCTGTGTCCTACCTCGTGTAACTCTCTAACTTGGGTCACACGGCCAACACACACGCCCGTGTGAGTAGCCCGTGTGCCCTAAAAATGACCATATACGTCTATGTGCCAGGCCGTGTGCTAGGCCGTGCCAAACCTGTAAGGTATATTGACTTATACCACACGGCCAAGTCACATGCCCGTGTATGAGACCGTGTAGAGCATATTAACTTGATTTTTAAAACCACATCAGGGGACACACGGCCGTGTACTTGACCGTGTGTCACACACGGCTGAGGCACACGTCTGTGTCTCTACCTGTGTGGACAAAAATAGGCTATTTACCAAGCCAATTTGCCACCTAAATTTACATATATCCACACAACCCAAATGGCACCCATTCATAGCATAAATGAACATCTATTGTAGCCACAATCAAGGCTATTTTATACCATTTCCAATACTAACAACCAACATGCTTATAACTTATGTTTTACTCAATCAAAACATACCAAAACACATATACAAATCAACTAACTAAACCTTTACCAATTATACATCATTTTACACTATTCAAATCTAATATCAACCATTTAACATTTATTATATCAATATCCACAAGCCTCATAATATAAGCCATTCACATATTCATCCATGAACTCAAAATATCAACCATATATGCACATATATGCATATAACCAAATCCACCAAATTTAAGCCAACCCTCATGGCTAAATTTACAAACCAAAACATATATATTTACAAGACATTACAAATAACCAAAATCATTATCAACTCATAATCAAATGACTCAAAATACCTATACATGCCATATACTTAAAATACCAAAGTTCATAGGTACCACGAGATAGATGGATAGTGTGATGCAATCTCTGACGATCCCCGAATCCAAGCTAGCTTTAAATTCACTATAAAACATAGAAAAATAAACAACGTAAGCTTTATAGCTTAGTAAGCTCGTCTGAAATAAACTCAATGCAATATAACAAATATAATTCAATAATTTGAATACACAATATATAGCTTACAACAACTAACAAACCTTTCAAATACTCAATTGTGAGAGTATACACTTCCTTCACAAGTTTCCTCGATTTAAAACTTATATAATGCATATACGTACCTATATCATCTAGCATAAATCTATTAATCATCCACATCTATCATTTACCCGTTAAACCATTTGGAATAGAAGTCGGATACTCAAGGATCTCACACTATAAGTACCTATACCATGGCCTGAAGCCAAATCAAGGTATAACTCGCACCCGAAGTGCTATATCATGGCCCGAAGCGAACTCAATGTATCCCCTAATGACATGTCACTAGCATCCTAAACTATTCCTAAGGTTCAACTGGGATTTCGAACGTCGAATCGTCGTCGAATCACTATCGTTCATATCCATATTCTCGTATTCGCAATTGATGCAATATCAAAGCATATGAAATACATTTGTATTGAAATTTATCATATTCGAACTTAACTCAGATGTGAAAACAATAAAATAAGTCGATAGTCGATAACTTTCGTTTTCCCCCGATCTAGATCCGAATCCCACTTTTCTTGTTCTAAACATATTCAAAATTAACTTATTTAATCATCTATTTATTCAATTCAGTTCAAAACACACATTTAAGCACATTTACACATTTTCCCCTATTGTTTCACCACATTTACAATTTAGTCTTATTCCATAAAAATACAAATTAATGAAATTCAAAATAAACCATGCTAGCCGAAATACTATAATGCCCCTAGCAGCCCACATTTTTCATTTATTTCACATTTTAACCACAAAGTTTCAACATTTCTCAATTTAATCCCTATTTTGCATTTTCACTAAAAATCATTTAACAAAACTTGTTTATCCATCAACAAGCATTCATAATCTATTAAGAAAATTCAAAATACACATGTATTCATCAATGGCATCATTCAAAATCTTTAACAGTTTTGCAAAATAGTCCCTGGGCTAGCTAGTACTAGTTACAATGATCACAAAAATATAGAAATCATTAAAAACTGAGCAAAAACAGACTTAAAATTAGATCATGAAGTGGCCGAACACCCCAAATTTGGATTCTTTTCTTATTTAAAATTGGCAAGGTTGAAGATGAATAAAATTTTATGGCTTTGTTTTATTTTTAATTTTACTTATTAATTATCATTTACCATTTTAACCTTAACTATAATTCATTAAAATCATATAATGCATGCCCATCTTTGTCCACTCACAATTAAAATGGTTTAATTACAACATAAGGACCTTAAATTTAAGGTTCTATAGCCATTAGACACCTTTAGCTATTAGAACTCAAGTTTTACGCTTTACGCGATTTAGTCCTTTTTTTATCAAATTGACCAATCAAACGATAAAATTTCTTAACAAAATTTTCACACTAACATAATATTATATTGTAAAAATTAAAATAATAAAATAAATATTTTGACCTCAGATTTGTGGTCCCGAAACCACTATTCCAATTTGACTAAAAAAAGACTATTACAACTCTTCCCCGAAAATCTTACCAGCAAAAAGGTTAGGGTATTATTTTCTCATAGCTTCCTCAGGCTCCCACATAGCCTCGTCGACATCGTGTCGTTGCCAAAGTACTTTCACAAGAGCTATGATTTTATTTTTCAACTGTTTAAACTTACGTACTAGAATTCTGATCGGTTCTTCGTTGTACGTCATATCAGGTTGTATTCCAATCTGAGACGAAGAAATCACATGTGATGGGTCAGATCTATAAAAGCGCAACATTGATACATGAAATACGTTGTTAATCTTCTCTAACTCTAATGGTAAAGCTAGTCGATATGCCACTAGTCCTATTCTTTCGATGATCTCATATGGCCCGATAAAACGTAGACTCAACTTGCCTTTGTGTCCAAATCTAAGGATTTTCTTCCACGGAGATACTTTAAGAAACACTTTATCACCGATCTAAAATTCAATGTCTTTTCGTTTCAAATCCACATACGATTGCTGTCTATCTGAAGGTCCTTTCAAACAGTCGCGAATTACTTTCACTTTCTCTTCGGTTTCTCTAACCAAATCAATCCCGTGAATCTATTTCTCGCCAAGCTCAGTCCAATAGAACAGAGTTCGACATTTGCGACCATATAAAGCTTCGTACAGTGCCATCCTTATACTCGACTAAAAATTGTTATTATATGCAAATTCGACCAGCGGCAAATATTTCTCCCAATTGCCTTCGAACTCTAAAACACAACATCTAAGCATATCTTCGAGAATCTAAATTACTTTCTCAGACTGACCGTCGGTTTACGGATGAAAAGTTGTACTGAAATTCAACTTCGTACCTAGAGCTTCTTATAATTTCTTCCAAAACCGCGACGTAAACCTTGGGTCTCTATCCAAAATAATTGAAACTGGCACCTCGTGCAATCTAATGATCTCAGCATTATACAGCTAATCTATTGAGTGAATGGTCAGTACGTACAGGAATGAATTGTGCTGATTTCGTTAATTGATCAATGACAACCCAAATAATATCTTTCTTTTTCGGAGACAAAGGCAATCCAGATACGAAACCTATCGTAACTTTGTCTCATTTCCACTCCGGTATCTTCACAAGTTGAAGCAAACCCGAAGGTATTTGATGTTCAGCTTTAACTTGCTGTGTAACACCCCTTACCCGTATTCAACGCCGGAACAAGGTACGAGGCATTACCAGACATAAACACAAGCAAACATATAAAACCGAGACATAAATTTCCATCCAAGTTTAAAACCTTTCACATACATTCATATTGTCCCTATTACGAGCCTACGAGGCCTGAAACATGCATTGGAAGTGGTTCGAGACTAAGCCGAGAACTTTGGAAACTTTTGGGAAACTTAGAAAATTTTTCATGTAAAGGGGGTCACACGCCTGTGTGACCCTAAGACACACCTGTGCTTCAAGCCGTGTTCAAATTAGGGAGCTTTCTGTTTATGACGTCATCATCAAATTAAGGTCACACGGCCAAGTCACACGCCCGTGTGCGTAGGCCATTTGATCGATTAAACTTTCGTAATTTTTCATAAAATAGGTGCAGACTTCATACGGCCAAAGTACACGTGAGGCCATGCCGTCCAAACGGCTGAGACACACGCCCGTGTCGCTGCCCGTGTGCTCATTACTGAGCATTCAATTAAGGTACAGGGGACACGTGGCTAGAACACACGCCCATGGGGCAAGCTGTGTGTCACACGCGGCCTAGACACACACCCGTGTGCCTACCCGTGTGGACAAAAATAAGGCTATTTACCAAACCCTTTTGCCACTCTTTTATATACATACCTACACCACAAAACATAACACTAATCCAAGCATATACATACAACCAAATCAACCACAACCAAGACATCAACACTTCCATCACATGCCACCATTTATCACATACAAGCATCACATGCTTAACAACTCATACCATGCAAGCTTCCACATCCATGAAAGGCATCATCAATTGTATATATATATACCTAAACCAATATTAGCCAATTTCAATGGCCATTTACAAAATGGATTATCAACCAACATTAGCCAACACATTTGGCCCAAATCAATTATGACACATAACAAAATAACCAAGTCCCTGTACATGCCATAACTCAAAATGTTAAATTCATAGGTACCCAAAATGATATGTTGATAGTATGAGTAAATCTCAGACAGTCTTCGATCCCTCAGCTAGCTTGGTGACACTATAAGACAAGGGAAAAGAAAGGGGAGTAAGCTTTAAAGCTTAATAAGTTCCTATGCAAATAATAGGCATTATAACACACATTTAACACATAATTAACATGATGTAAATTAACATAAATGTCATTATAATCTCATAGTCAAACTTACTCCATCACAAACTTACCGAGGGTTCATCACATATCAAGCTCATTAAGCATGAGTCTTATGTACATACCTGTACCCGTTGAACTACCCGTTGAACCACTTGGAATACTAAAGGATACTCGGGACATCTCATACTCACAGTACCATACCAATGTCATATCCCAGATATGGTCTTACATGGGATCTCATATTGATGCCAATAACCCAGTTATGGTCATACACGAAGTCTCATATCGATGCCATATCTGTAACACCCCAAACCCGGCCCACAAGCCTTGACCGGATCTGGTATGTCACGGAGTAAAAAGAAGTTTGAAAGGTTTGGACTAATAGTAGAAATAAAAAAAATGTTAAGGGTATAAAACGGTATTTGCTAAAACTCAAGTGGGTTGATTTGATAAATACGATTGAGTTGAAAATCCTTTCTTCTTTTAAAACCATTTGATCATTTAAATTTTTAGAACATTAGAGTGATCGATAACTTAGAAAATTTTGTTACCCGATGGTAACATTTTTGAAAACGCATACGAGTACTTATTTTGAAAACGTTACCTTTAACCGATTTGCTTAACAGTTCATAAGTTCATCAGTTATATAATAAAGTAAAAACAACTACCTAAACATCCAAAATAATAAGCGGCCATATTACAACCCAATCGAATTTTTGTGAATAATAAACTTAAAGCGGGGCAAAATAAAATTTCAAGTCCACAAAACAAACATGTCCGCCTCGAGCTCTCCCCGGCTCCGCATCCGCGCTCTACTCACCTGCAAGATGATATGGGAAGGGGTGAGTCACCAAGACTCAGTGTGTAAATCCCCGACCCGAAAATACCACTCATACACAAGATATTAGTATGACATGCAACTATGCAACCCAACCTAGCCATCCATGCTCCTTTATCTACCCCGTGTGGTACCAAACCACTGGTGGTGCCAAACCACTGGTGACTTAAAGTCACGATATCCGTCAATACGTGTGGTGCCAAACCACTGGTGGTGCCAAACCACTGGTGACCCGAAGTCACAATCAAATGATGGGGCCAACCCATCGTGGGATACCAAATCACTGGCGTCAATCCCGTATCTCAAATGTGGGGCCAACCCACGGTGGAATTAATCCACAGGGACGAGACGCTATGAGGTGCCAAACCTCTGGAGGTACCAAACCTCTGGTGACCGTAGTCACGAAATGTGGTACCAAACCACTGGTGTCCGTCGACACGATTTTTACTCCCTCTCATCAATCCCACCATCATCATGCTCACATAACAAGTATCATGATCCCATATATCATGCATTTTTATATAGCATAGCATTTGACAGCATATGATGGCATACAAAACATATATCACAGATCGAGTAATAGGGGACTTACCCGAGAACCAAGCTTATGCCCACTAGGCAAAGTTACCACATGAGAGGTTATAAATATCATTAAATACAATTTATACTAATAAAGTGTGTAAGAGCTTACACACCTATTTAATCGGAGATCTAAAGAGGGATTGCGAAGCTATTTGATATCACAAAAGTCTCGAACCGTATTCCCGTATTGGACCTATATTCGGCCACTATAGGTTATTATTAAGGGGGTCTCATTTGATTAACTAACAATTCTAAAGGATCGGTCATAATATAACAAAATAGGGCCTTAGGCCGAACCTTTATTAACACGAACCAACGTGATTGAAATCCCGAAAACTTCTGATTTCTTAGCCGATTTGCCCCCTAAACTCATAGTACAAAATTCGGTTATCACTCAAATGCCACACTTGGTCCATAGTCGAATATAAACAACCACTTACCAAAGGAATTTGAAATCTTGGGAAGCCCCTCCTATTCTTTGAAACTGCCGAAAACCCATACATGTTCCTTGTTAAAATCGGCTATAAAGCATATCCATGGAAAGTGGCCTATGGCCGAATGGCATATTGCCTTACCTCGAAGAGTAAGTTCTCAAAAGGCTCCTCTAGCTCCTTGGTGGCGGCTACACACAACGTACGCTAATAAGACCCTATGCAAAAGAAAAATCGGCCCACCTTAGAAGTGTTTTAACTCATGCTTTCGGCACATCAAAAGAGAGGTAAGGAACCGAAGTCAAAGGGGAGTACTTACCAACCTTTGTAAATACCTTTCTTTAAGGGAAAACTTCGACCAAGTAGCCCAAAAGAAGAAAAGAGGTTTAAAGAACTTTGGTACGTGTGGACTAGGAAAGATTCGACCAAACAAGTAAAATATCAACCAAGGTATCTCTTTCGGCACAAGGTGATTTGCATGCTTCAAAGGAAAAAAAAAATCTTACAAGGAGAAGAAAGTGGATTTTGGCTTGAATAACCAAGGAAAACCAAAGGAGAATGTGTTAGCCAAGACCATCCCCTAAAACACCTTCAAAATCAAGAATTCCAGGCCCCTATAATCCTCATTCGGCCAGCACAAATTTGAAGCAAGAGACACAAGGAGTTTCGGCCATGCTTGCTAACACTTACACTGACTATGAAGGGTCCTTAATGTATGCTTCATTCGGCCAAGGAGAATTTGAAAGAATGGCAAAAAAAAATGTAAAAGAAAGGGAAACACACCAAAATAATATCATAAATTTAGGCCATGCTTCAATCGGCCATACTCCTCTTGTCAAACCCAAGGCCGGCCACATGAGGTGAAAATTCTCATATTCTAATCATCCCCCATGAAGCAACAAAGCATTGTTTAATGATGCCCATTCTCTAATCCAACACCCTATGCACAAACAAAATAAAAATATAAACCCATCATAAAATAATAAAACAAAATACTACTTACCCCATACTTCTAATAACATAAAATAATAAAAAGAACACAAGGAATATAGCAGCCCTCAAGCATGCTTTCACGTGTGCATGCGCCTCATGCAGGCCACCAGCTTTCACGCCTGAACACACACAAAAAGGAACAACGCGCGCTGCTCCTGGGTTTCGAACCCGAGACCTGGAGCAATATCACGCCCCAGCCACTCGGCCACTTGGAATTTCATGACATAAACCCCTCTCAAAATTCTTTTAAGCTTTCCTTCCAGAGTTTCCCCTTTGCCATAACACCAAGCAAAAGAAATAAAAACACCCGCGCGCTCAACGGTACTCAAACACCTGACCTCTATGCCGCAACGCCCATGAAGCGCCTTTAGCCACTCGGCCAAGGTGTCTTTCATGACATAAGCGCGTCGCAAATTTGTCTTAAACCTTCCTCCCCTAGCTCCATGTCTCCACGCAAAACAAAACAAAAAAATAAAACGCATACACGCGCTACTGTTAGGACTCGAACACGAGTCCTGAAGGAAAAACCCCAAGCCTCCAGCCACTCTTCTATCATGCCTTTTGTAACATAACTCGCCCGAATCTTCTTTTAAACACTCATTCACTTCAACGCCCAAAACAAAAACAAACTCCCTTTGCGTCCATAGTGATTCGAACCCGAGCCTAGCGCCCCCAGGCCCCTAAGTGGCGCCCCAAACCACTTTGCCAGGCCAACTTTCGTGTCATAACTTCACCAAAGGTTTTATTTAAAACCTCCATCACCCGGCTCTTTTAATGCCAAAAATAAAACTCCCCAAAGCGACTCATGCAGCTCGAACCCCTTCCCTCCTAGAGCTCCTTAGCGCCTCAACCACTCTACCAAATCATTTCTTATGGCCAGGTTCGTACCAAAATAAAAATAAGGTTTCCTCAGGCAATCACTAAAATAAAAATAAAAATAAAATAAAATACAATTAACCCCAGTTGCAGGATGTTACAGTTCTACCCCCCTTAAAATAATTTCATCCTCGAAATTACCTGGATCAGAAGAGTTGGGGGTATTGCTGCCGCATCGCATCCTCGGGCTCCCACGTAGCTTCCTCCACGCCATGATTCCGCCATAGGACCTTCACTAAAGGAACTGACTTCCTACGCAAAACTTTTACATCCCGATCTAGAATCTGCACAGGTTCCTCTTCCATCGTCAAATCTGGACTCACCTCAACTTCCTCAACTGCCAAAACGTGTGATGGATCAGAACGATAGCGCCTAAGCATGGAGACATGGAACACATCGTGAATCTGACTCAGTTCTGCTGGCAACTCGAGCTGATAAGCTACTGGTCCCACTCGCCTCAACACCTTAAACGGTCCAATGAACCTTGGACTTAACTTGCCCTTTTTCCCAAATCTTAACACTTTCTTCCATGGCGAGACCTTCAGAAAAACTTCGTCTCCCACGACAAACTCTATGTCCCTCCGCTTGAGATCAGCATATGACTTTTGCCTATCCGAGGCTTCTTTCAACCGAGCTTGGATCTTCTTCACCTTATCCTCAGTTTCTGCAACCAATTCCGGTCCTAACATCCGTCGCTCACCCAACTCTGTCCAACAAGCAGGCGTGGGACACCTCCTACCATACAACGCTTCATATGGTGCCATCTTAATGCTTGCCTGATAACTGTTGTTGTATGCAAACTCAGCTAGTGGCAAAAACTCTTCCCAACCACCTCTGAAGTCCAAAACGCAGCCTCTTAACATGTCCTCTAAAATCTGAATAACCCTTTCCGATTGCCCGTCAGACTGAGGATGGAATGCTGTACTGAAATCCAAGCGTGTACCCAAAGCCTGATGTAGTGCTCTCCAAAACCTCGACGTAAATCTGGGATCTCTGTCTGAGATGATCGACACTGGCACACCGTGCAACCTCACTATCTCCGCCACATACAACTTAGCTAACTTCTGAAGCGAGTAATCCACCCTTACCGGTATGAAGTGGGCCGACTTGGTCAGACGGTCCACAACCACCCAAACTGCGTCCTTCTTGCTGGGCGTGAGGGGTAGCCCACTGACGAAGTCCATAATAATCCTCTCCCATTTCCACTGAGGAATCTTCACAGGCTGAAGTAACCCAGATGGCAACTGATGTTCATCCTTTACTCGTTGACACGTGAGACACCTTCTCACAAATTCTGTTACCTCACGCTTCAACCCTGGCCACCAGAACTGCTTCCGTAAATCTCCATACATCTTGCTACCTCCAGGATGCATAGCGTATGGGCTGCTATGTGCATCTTGAAGAATTCTTTACCTCAATCCCACATCATTCGGCATGCAAGGCCGCCCTTGAAAGCACAACACACCATCACCAGTCAAACCATACCCTTCCAACCCGCCATCTTGAACTTGCAACCTCCGTGCGTTTAAACTGTCATCCCCTAATTGCCTTTCCTTAATCTCCTCGATCCAAGTTGGCTTAACTTGCAGCTCTGCCAAAAGACTTCCATCGTCGTATAGACTGAGATGAGCAAACATCGCCCTTAAGTCTGTCACGACCCTCCGGCTCAATGCATCAGCCACCACGTTAGCCTTGCCTGGATGGTACTCAATTGAACAGTCGTAGTCCTTCAATAGTTCGATCCATCAGCGCTGCCTCAAATTTAAGTCCTTTTGAGTTAAGAGATACCTCAAACTTTTATGATCCGTGTAGACTATCGATTTCTCCCCATACAAGTAATGCCTCCAAACTTTCAAAGCGAAGACTACTGCCGCTAACTCCAAGTCGTGAGTCGGATAGTTAACCTCATGCGGTCTTAGCTGACGTGATGCATAGGCCACTACCTTCCCTTCCTGCATCAACACACATCCCAAACCAGTATGGGACGCATAACAATAAACCGTGAACAACTTCCCTGCCTCAGGCTGTACCAATACTGGAGCTTCCGTCAAGATCTTCCTTAGCTTATCAAAACTTTCTTGCTGTTTCTCTGACCAAACGAATGGGACTCCTTTCCTTAATAACTTAGTCAACGGCGCTGCGATTAAAGAGAATCCTTCCACAAATCTTCGATAGTACCCGGCCAGACCCAGAAAACTTCGAATTTTCGCCACTGACCTAGGCGGTTTCCAATCCAAACACCGCTTCAACCTTGTGAGGGTCCACTCTAATCCCTTCAGCTGACACCACGTGACCCAAGAAAGTCACCTCCCTAAGCCAAAATTCGCACTTACTGAATTTGGCATACAACTGCTCCTCCCTCAGTACTTGTAGAACTATACGCAAATGCTTATCATGCTCCTCCTCCGTCTTTGAGTAAACCAATATGTCGTCTATAAACACCACGACAAATTGATCTAAGTATTGCTGAAACACCCTATTCATTAAGTCCATGAACGCTGCTGGCGCGTTGGTCAACCCAAACGGCATCACTAGGAACTCGTAATGCCTATACCGGGTACGAAATGCCGTCTTGTGCACATCAATCTCCTTCACCTTAAGTTGATGATAGCCCGATCTAAGATCTATCTTCGAGAATACCGATGCACCCTTCAGTTGATCAAACAGGTCATCAATCCGAGGCAATGGATATTTGTTTTTGATCGTTAACTTGTTTAGCTGACGGTAGTCGATACACATCCGCATTGACCCGTCTTTCTTCTTGACAAACAGCACAGGTGCTCCCCACGGAGAGATACTTGGTCGAATAAACCCTCTATCCAAGAGCTCCTGAATTTGAGCCTTCAGCTCCACCAACTCCTTTGGTGCCATTCGGTAGGGTGCTATAGACACAGGTGCCGTTTTGGGCAACAAGTCTATACCGAACTCCACTTCCCGATCTGGAGGCAGACCCGGGAGTTCTTCTGGAAACACATCAGCGAATTCCCCTACAGTTCGGACCTTCTCAACTGCTGGCTCCTTAGCCTCCAAGGCACAAATTCAACAACGCCTCACAACCTTTTCTGATCATTTTCTCGGCCTTCAAGGCAGACACCACATTGGACAGATAATCTCTTCTGTTACCTATCATGACCACTTCATCACCCTCAGCCGTCTTTAGAACCATGCGCTTGGCAGCGCAATCCAACCTTGCCTGATACTTAACCAGCCAGTCCATTCCAAGAATTAGATCGAACTCCCCAAACGGCAGTTCCATCAGATCAGCCACAAACACTACCCCTTGGAGTTCTAGGGGTATATCTCTATATAGCTTGTTCACTACCACAGAGTGTCCTAGAGGGCTAATTACAGTCATCTCCCTAGAAGCAGTCTCAAAGTCCAAGTTCATAGTCTCTACCACACTACTAGCAACATATGAATGCGTCGAACCCACATCAATTAATGCAACATAAGGAAGACCAAAAATTAGAAACGTACCGGTTATGACGTCCGATGCGTCACCCTCCTCGACGCCTCGCTGCATAGACCAAGCCAGGCTGCCTAGCTTCTGTGTTGCCTGCACCTCTGCCCTGAATTCCGCGACCTCGATTAGGACCATTGCCTCCTCTACCATTACCACGACCCCTCTGCGGTGGTCCCACATTCCTTGCTTGAGTACGGTTCTGACCCTCTGGCTGATTCTTATCTAGCTTCCGAGGACAATCCCTTATACGGTGATCCAAAGATCCGCATTCAAAGTAACCCCTCTCACCGGTCCAACAACCTCCCCAATGTGACTTCCCACAACGATTACACTGAGCCGGTCTCTGATTAGAAGCCATGGGCCTTCCAGCCTGATTCGGCCCACTCTGCCAGGCCCTTTTTTGTGCATTATTACCCGATCCAGATGACCCAAAACCTCTATTCTGCTTGCTTCTATCATAATTCTGTCTCACAGACTCCCTGACCCTTTCGGCTACCTTAGCCTTCTCTACAAAAACAGCAAACTCACGCACCTGCTGTGGAGCAATCAACAACCTTAAGTCATCCCTAAGTCCGTCTTTAAAACGGACGCAACGATCATGCTCAGTTGACACAACTCCCCGAGCATAGCGGCTCAGCCTCAGGAATTCTGCCTCATACTCAGATACCGATTTATTTCCTTGTACTAATCTCAGGAAAGCTTTCCTCTGAGTATCAGTGTAACTGGTGCCCACATACTTCTTCTGATAAGTAGCTTTGAAGTATTCCCAAGTAAGGTCATCCGCCGTAGCACCATCTCGAACCGTGAGCCACCACTGGTATGACTCATCTTTTAGAAGTGACACTGCTCCTTTCAGCTTCTCCTCATTTGTTAAATCGAGATCGTCCATGATCCTCTCGGTCGATTCTAACCAATATTCGGCCGTACTGGGTGCGACACCTGACACACCCCGAAATACTTCAGCTCCGTTGGATCGGAGTCGCTCAGATACAGACTTCCGAGCTCCTGTACCTCTACTGGTCCCAGCCATCATTTCTAGAACACGCAGCATAGCCTGCGATACCGACTCACCCCCCGTCTGATCCTGATGTCCAACACCAAAAGTTGGGGGTGGTGGTGGAGGTGGTATCTCATTATCCGATCCTTGGCCCGACCTAACTGGTTCTGACATGGCCATCCGGCCTCTACCGCGTCCCCGACGGCCGCGACCTCTAGAACTCATTTCTTAAAGCGCAATCTATCTTAAAAAGTTTTATGAGTTAGCCAATGTTCCCCTGATTATTAGCAAAGAATCTTATGGGCAAAGTTAAGAAGTTGTCCTTTCGATCAAACAAGTTTCAAGTCTTCTATCGTAATTCGAAGATACACATTCACTTATTCCATCGCCTTTTTGTCCAATTCCTAACCCGGGGTATTTTCGTCATTTACCCTACAAGGGTATTTTGGTAATAAACAAAGTAAGTTTGTAAATCTTGACAAATCAAGGGAAATTCAAAATTTGTAAAACTTGGGGGTTCTTTTGAGAAATTGTTTTCCAAATTGGTAGTGTTGCAAAAACTTTGAAAATCGGGGTCATTTTGGTAATTTGCAAATTAGGGGCAATTTCGTAATTTTTCCAAAATTGTGGTATTTTTGATATTTGCAAATTAAGGATTTTGGGTATGTTTGTAAAATAAGGAAAATTTTGTTAAAATTTTGGGGTAGCTTAGTAGATTTTAAAACTAGGGGCATTTTTGTAATTTACCACTAAGGGTATGTCCATAAATCAGGAGAATTTTGTAATATAAATCTCACAAGTTTGAGGGAAGTCTTTAAAACTAGAGTTTTTATCAAAACGCTGCTAATTCCCTTTTCGGGTTTTAATAATAGGGTTTAGCCCACGAACAAGTCCTCACGGTTAGGGTGAACCGAAGCTACGCACCAAGTAGGATTTTCGCGAAGAGGAGGTGAGTCACTAGGACCGCTTAAATACCAAGCTCTTCCGGATCCAATCCTAGACATGCATACAAGGGTTACCACACCCTAACTTAGTGACTTAGTCATGGGTTTGTTTAATTAGGCAATTATAAATCTTATGCGATTGTTTGGGGTAAACTAGCCCTAGGGTTCATATACCTTTCACACTATCTACGTCCCATTTCTACCCCTTTACAGATAATTATTCACACATAGATTAGAAATACTTACACGAGCGGATCGGTGCCGAAGACTCGATGCCATGTTGTTCAAAACAAAACCATTTTCATAGAGGTTCCACAAAAGTCTATCAAGAAAACATTTTTGGGCCTTGGGCCCCCACAGCCAAGTTTTGAACCGGGCTCTGATACCAAAATGTAACACCCCAAACCCAGCCCACAAGCCTTGACCGGATCTGGTATGTCACGGAGTAAAAAGAAGTTTGAAAGGTTTGGACTAATAGTAGAAATAAAAAAATGTTAAGGGTATAAAACGGTATTTGCTAAAACTCAAGTGGGTTGATTTGATAA
The DNA here is from genome assembly GCA_005393395.2 of Gossypium australe. NCBI lineage: Eukaryota > Viridiplantae > Streptophyta > Magnoliopsida > Malvales > Malvaceae > Gossypium > Gossypium australe. The sequence continues at coordinate 44,522,007 of CM016621.1, forward strand.
ATACGATTGAGTTGAAAATCCTTTCTTCCTTTAAAACCATTTGATCATTTAAATTTTTAGAACATTAGAGTGATCGATAACTTAGAAAATTTTGTTACCCGATGGTAACATTTTTGAAAACGCATACGAGTACTTATTTTGAAAATGTTACCTTTAACCGATTTGCTTAACAGTTCATAAGTTCATCAGTTATATAATAAAGTAAAAACAACTACCTAAACATCCAAAATAATAAGCGGCCATATTACAACCCAATCGAATTTTTGTGAATAATAAACTTAAAAGTTCATCAGTTATATAATAAAGTAAAAACAACTACCTAAACATCCAAAATAATAAGCGGCCATATTACAACCCAATCGAATTTTTGTGAATAATAAACTTAAAGCGGGGCAAAATAAAATTTCAAGTCCACAAAACAAACATGGCCGCCTCGAGCTCCCCCCGGCTCCGCATCCGCGCTCTACTCACCTGCAAGATGATATGGAAAGGGGTGAGTCACCAAGACTCAGTGTGTAAATCCCCGACCCGAAAATACCACTCATACACAACATATTAGTATGACATGCAATTATGCAACCCAACCTAGTCATCCATGCTCCTTTATCTACCCCGTGTGGTACCAAACCACTGGTGGTGCCAAACCACTGGTGACTTAAAGTCACGATATCCGTCAATACGTGTGGTGCCAAACCACTGGTGGTGCCAAACCACTGGTGACCCGAAGTCACAATCAAATATGGGGCCAACCCATCGTGTGATACCAAATCACTGGCGTCAATCCGGTATCTCAAATGTGGGGCCAACCCACGGTGGAATTAATCCACAGGGACGAGACGCTATGAGGTGCCAAACCTCTGGAGGTACCAAACCTCTGGTGACCGTAGTCACGAAATGTGGTACCAAACCACTGGTGTCCGTCGACACGATTTTTACTCCCTCTCATCAATCCCACCATCATCATGCTCACATAACAAGTATCATGATCCCATATATCATGCATTTTTATATAGCATAGCATTTGACAGCATATGATGGCATACAAAACATATATCACAGATCGAGTAATAGGGGACTTACCCGAGAACCAAGCTTATGCCCACTAGGCAAAGTTACCACATGAGAGGTTATAAATATCATTAAATACAATTTATACTAATAAAGTGTGTAAGAGCTTACACACCTATTTAATCGGAGATCTAAAGAGGGATTGCGAAGCTATTTGATATCACAAAAGTCTCGAACCGTATTCCCGTATTGCACCTATATTCGGCCACTATAGGTTATTATTAAGGGGGGTCTCATTTGATTAACTAACAATTCCAAAGGATCGGTCATAATATAACAAAATAGGGCCTTAGGCCGAACCTTTATTAACACGAACCAACGTGATTGAAATCCCGAAAACTTCTGATTTCTTAGCCGATTTTCCCCCTAAACTCATAGTACAAAATTCGGTTATCACTCAAATGCCACACTTGGTCCATAGTCGAATATAAACAACCACTTACCAAAGGAATTTGAAATCTTGGGAAGCCCCTCCTATTCTTTGAAACTGCCGAAAACCCATACATGTTCCTTGTTAAAATTGGCTATAAAGCATATCCATGGAAAGTGGCCTATGGCCGAATGGCATATTGCCTTACCTCGAAGAGTAAGTTCTCGAAAGGCTCCTCTAGCTCCTCGGTGGTGGCTACACACAACGTACGCTAATAAGACCCTATGAAAAAGAAAAATCGGCCCACCTTAGAAGTGTTTTAACTCATGCTTTCGGCACATCAAAAGAGAGGTAAGGAACCGAAGTCAAAGGGGGAGTACTTACCAACCTTTGTAAATACCTTTCTTTAAGGGAAAACTTCGACTAAGTAGCCCAAAAAAAGAAAAGAGGTTTAAAGAACTTTGGTACGTGTGGACTAGGAAGGATTCGACCAAACAAGTAAAATATCAACCAAGGTATCTCTTTCGGCACAAGGTGATTTGCATGCTTCAAAGGAAAAAAAAAATCTTACAAGGAGAAGAAAGTGGATTTTGGCTTGAATAACCAAGGAAAACCAAAGGAGAATGTGTTAGCCAAGACCATCCCCTAAAACACCTTCAAAACCGAGAATTCCAGGCCCCTATAATCCTCATTCGGCCAGCACAAATTTGAAGCAAAAGACACAAGGAGTTTCGGCCATGCTTGCTAACACTTACACTGACTATGAAGGGTCCCTAATGCATGCTTCATTCGGCCAAGGAGAATTTGAAAGAATGGCAAAACAAAAATGTAAAAGAAAGGGAAACACACCAAAATAATATCATAAATTTAGGCCATGCTTCAATCGGCCATACTCCTCTTGTCAAACCCAAGGCCGGCTACATGAGGTGAAAATTCTCATATTCTAATCATCCCCCATGAAGCAACAAAGCATTGTTTAATGATGCCCATTCTCTAATCCAACACCCTATGCACAAACAAAATAAAAATATAAACCCATCATAAAATAATAAAACAAAATACTACTTACCCCATACTTCTAATAACATAAAATAATAAAAAGAACACAAGGAATATAGCAGCCCTCAAGCATGCTTTCACGCGTGCATGCGCCTCATGCAGGCCACCAGCTTTCACGCCTGAACACACACAAAAAGGAACAACGCGCGCTGCTCCTGGGTTTCGAACCCGAGACCTGGAGCAATATCACGCCCCAGCCACTCGGCCACTTGGAATTTCATGACATAAACCCCTCTCAAAATTCTTTTAAGCTTTCCTTCCAGAGTTTCCCCTTTGCCATAACGCCAAGCAAAAGAAATAAAAACACCCGCGCGCTCAACGGTACTCGAACACCTGACCTCTATGCCGCAACGCCCATGAAGCGCCCTTAGCCACTCGGCCAAGGTGTCTTTCGTGACATAAGCGCGTCGCAAATTTGTCTTAAAACTTCCTCCCCTAGCTCCATGTCTCCACGCAAAACAAAACAAAAAAATAAAACGCATACACGCGCTACTGTTAGGACTCGAACACGAGTCCTGAAGGAAAAACCCCAAGCCTCCAGCCACTCTTCTATCATGCCTTTCGTAACATAACTCGCCCGAATCTTCTTTTAAACACTCATTCACTTCAACGCCCAAAACAAAAACAAACTCCCTTTGCGTCCATGGTGATTCGAACCCGAGCCTAGCGCCCCCAGGCCCCTAAGTGGCGCCCCAAACCACTTTGCCAGGCCAACTTTCGTGTCATAACTTCACCAAAGGTTTTATTTAAAACCTCCATCACCCGGCTCTTTTAATGCCAAAAATAAAACTCCCCAAAGCGACTCATGCAGCTCGAACCCCTTCCCTCCTAGAGCTCCTTAGCGCCTCAACCACTCTACCAAATCATTTCTTATGGCCAGGTTCGCACCAAAATAAAAATAAGGTTTCCTCAGGCAATCACTAAAATAAAAATAAAAATAAAATAAAATACAATTAACCCCAGTTGCAGGATGTTACAATATCCCATATATGATCGTACACAAAATCTCAATAACTCTAATGTCATGACATTGTATCTTATCTATTCTTAAGGTTTAACCGGGATTTTCTCGCTTGTTGAACTTTTTCGATTATGTTTAAAGAGTAAGTCACAGTTTATACAATATTAAAGCAATTAAAACATAAATAGCAATACATTATTTACATGCGAACTTACCTCGGTACAAAAATAGTAGGAATGAGACCTAATCGTCAAATACTTTGTTTTTCCCCTGATCTAGGTCCGAACCTCGTTTCTCTTGGTCTATAATAGCAAATTTAACTAATTTATTATTCATATTTTTCAATTCAGTCCAAATATCACATTATGGTAAAATTACATTTTTACCCCTAAACTTTGATATATTTACATTTTTTCCCTAGGCTCGGAAAATGAAAACTATTCAATTTCTTTAATTCTTAAGCCTAGCTGATCCTCTGTTATACTTATAGCAGTCTACATTTTTCATTTAATCGCACTTTTACACACATTTTATAATCCTTTTACAAATAGGTTGTTTATCATACGTCAAACATGCATAATCTACCATTAGACATCAAAATACACAAATATCCAACATGAGTCAAACCCTAGACCTTGATCTTTTCTTAAATTAATGGTAGAAATAGGTAGATCGAGTGACAACGACTTCAAAAATGTAAAGAGCATTAAAAACGGGGCAAGAACGGACTTATAATCGAACTTGGAAGCTTGAAAAACCTTAGTTGTCTCCTTCTTGTAATTTTCGGCCAAGGGGTTGAAGATGAGCAAAAATTGGCTTTTAATTTGATTATTAATTCATTTAACTAGCCAAATGACCAAAATGCCCCAAACTTAAAACATGAAAAATCTCTTACTCCATGTCTATTTTTGTCCACTAACTTAACCAATGGTCTAATTACCATCTAAGGACATTCAATTTAAAATTTCATAGCAATTCAACACCTCTAGCATGTAGAACTTAACTTTTGCACTTTTTACAATTTAGTCCTTTTGACTAAATTAAGTTCCCAAACGTCAAAAATTTAAAACAACATTTTCACGAAATCATTCCGTGAAACTGCAGACCATAAAAATATAATAAAAATGAACTTTACTATGTCGAATTTGTGGTCCCGAAACCACTGTTCCGACTAGGCCCAAAATCGGGCTTTTACATGCTGACTCACTAAACATCTCGCTACGAATTCAGAAATGTCTCGTTTCATACCCGACCACCAATACAGTTGTTTCAAATCATTGTACATTTTAGTACTTCCAGGATGAACGGATAAATAACCACCATGTGCCTCGTGTAAAATTTTCTAAATCAGCTTGGAATTTCTCGGTACACAAATTCTATCTCGGAACATCAAACAATCTTCAAATCCGATTTGGTACTCTAAATCATTAGTCGATTCGCATTGTACTCTTTTAGTTTGTAATTCACTATCACAATTCTCAGCATCGCAAATTTGTTGAAGAAATACTGGTTTAGCTTTTATCTCAGCTAAAATCGAACCATCACCAAATAATGTCAACTGTGTATTCATTGCTCTCAAGGCAAACAACGATTTTCTACTCAAAACGTCAGTGACTACATTTGCTTTCCCCAAATCATAATCGATTACTAACTCATAATATTTTAGTAGTTCGAGCCATCTCCGTTGTCACAAATTCAAATCTTTCTGAGTCATAATATATTTTAAGCTTTTATGATCGGAAAAGATGTGGCATTTTTCACCGTAAAGATGATGCCGCCAAATTTTCAATGCGAAAACAATAGCAGCCAACTCTAAATCATGCGTCGGATAGTTCTTTTCATGCGGTTTCAACTGCCTAGAGGCATAAGCTATCACTTTACCCTCTTGCATCAAAACATAACCCAAACTGTTCAATGACGCGTCGCTGTAAACTACGAACTCTTTACCCGACTCAGGTTGAACCAATATTGGTGCTTCGGTTAACAATGCTTTCAACTGTTTGAAACTTTGTTGACACTTTTCGGACCACTCAAACTTCACATCTCTCTATAACAATCTGGTCATTGGTGTAGCAATCATTGAGAACCCTTTTACAAAACCTCGATAGTAGCCGGCTAATCCCAAAAAGCTTCTAACCTAGGATACATTTTTAGGTGGTTTCCAGTCAATAACTGTAGAAATTTTGCTAGGATCAACTCGAATGCCATCCGCCGAGACAATATGTCACAAAAATCTAACTTCCCGGAGCCAAAACTCACATTGCTGAATTTAGCATACAATTGCTTTTCTCTCAAGGTTTGCAACACAATCCTCAAATGCTCGAAATGCTCAGACTCATCTCGAGAATAGATCAGAATGTCATCAATGAACACAACAACAAATCTGTCTAAGTACAGTCTAAAGATCCAATTCATCAAATCCATAAAAACTGCAGGAGCATTAGTCAATCCGAAAGGCATAACAACAAATTCATAATGTCCGTACCCCGTTCTAAATGCAGTTTTCGACACATGTGAGCCTTTAACTCACAACTGATAATAGTCAGATCTTAAGTCAATCTTCGAAAACATTGTCAATAGTCAATACACATTCTTGACAAATCATCTATTCTCTACAACGGATACTTGTTCTTTATCATAACATTGTTAAGTTGTCGATAGTTAATACACATTCTCATTGACCCATCTTTCTTCTTTACGAACAATACTGGTGCACCTCAGGGCGAAAAACTAGGTCATGCAAAACCTCTGTCTGTTAACTCTTGCAACTGGGCTTTCAACTCTTTCAACTCTGTCGGAGCCATTATGTACGGAGCTATAGATATCGATTAAGTTCTCGGTACTAATTCAATAGCAAACTCAACCTCTCTGACTGGTGGCAACCCAGGCAATTCTTCTGAAAATACATCCAAATATTCACAAACTACAGGCACCAATTCAATCTTCTTTTTAGACACTTTAGTATCTAAAAAATATGCTAGGTATGCATCACAACCTTTTCTCACATATCTCTGAGCCAACATCGACGAAATCATAGCAGGCAATACATTCGATTCATCTGATTCAATTTGAAGAATTTCATTATTTTGACATTTCATATTCTATAATCATTCATCCACAGTTCACAACGACATCATGCAGAGTGAACCAATCCATACCCAGAATTATATCAAACTCATCAAATGGCAAAAGCATCAAATCCACATGAAACAGTAACCCCGAATCATTAAAGGGCAATTCTTGCAAACTTTATCAACTAGCACATATTTGCCTAGGGGATTCGATACTTTAATGAAAAATTCGGTAGACTCAACAAGCAAATTTTTACTAGACATTAAATTCATACAAATATACGAATGAGTCGATCCAGGATCAATCAATGCAATCACATTAGTGCTATAAAAAGAGAATGTACCGGTGATAACATTAGGTGACGACGGTTCTTCGTGAGCGCGAATAGCGTAAGCTCTAGCAGGTGCTCTGGCCTCATATCTCAAAGCAGAGTCTTTCATCGTACCTCTATTACTGATCACATTACCCGCATTTCTCGGTGGCCTCCCTCTAGTGGTTGTATTACCGGGTCTTGCATTTTGAAATTGGTCTTTCTCAGCTATCTCAGGACAATCGCGAATAAAATGATCTGGTGAACCACATCTGAAACAAGCTTTATTACTTTTGTTCCAACATTCTCCAAAATATCGTCCCGCGCACTGTTGACACTTGGGTTTGTTGTTTTTCACACTACCAACGCTCGAGATAGAAGTTGCTTGAGCTTTAGGATTCACATGTTGATTTCCACGTTCTCTATTCTGATATCCCACTGATGCATTTGATTGACTATACGAATCTCGGGATTTCTTTGATGAAGAATGATAAGGTTTATTCATCGGTCTTTTTCTCAAATCTCTAGCCTTTGAATTAGCTTTCCTCTTTTCTCAGCTAAAATTTTCGGCTTTACAAGACCTATCAACCAATACAACAAATCGTTTCAAATCTAGAATCCCGACCGGAAGTTTAATGTCTTCGTTCAGCCGGTCGGCAAACCGCTTGCACATGTCTCTTCGGTAGAAACATACTCTCGAGCATATTTACTCAACCATACAAATTCTCTCTCGTATTCGGTTACGGTCATACAGCCCTATTTTAATTCTAAAAACTCTTCGTGCTTTTGATCTAAAAACCGTTGGCTTATGTATTTATTCCAGAACTGAGTCTAAAAGAACTCCAAGTGACTCTCTCTCTCTCTCTCTCTCAGCACCACTGATATTAACATATTCCACCACTGGTATGCGGTATCCCTCAAAAGTGATATAACACATTTTAAACACTCCGCTGGTGTGCAAGAAAGCTCATCAAATACTCTGATAATGTTTTCAAGCCAAAACTCGACTCTCTCAGGATCATCGTCAACTTTAGCTATGAACTCTTCAGCCCCGTGTTTACAGATCTTATCAACTGGAGGCTTATTCAATCTTAAAAGCTCGACTTCTTGAGGGGCTACGGGAATTGGTTGGGGATTAGGAGGGGGTGGAGGTTGTTGAGCAGTCGGGTTCATTCGAAAATGCAGCGTGAACCATTCGTTCATCATTTGGAAGAATGCTTTCTTAGCCTCTCCTCTGTGACTACTAGACACCGATCTAGAATCAGATGGCGCTGTCCCTTGAGCGGGAGCTGGCGCATTACTTTCAACCTCATCAGCTATAGCTCGATTTGGATCTATTTACTATATGAAAACACAGTTTAAATTGTCAGGAGTCATCATACTATCACAATTTATATATGGCATGTATAGCTAAACTCTCACATACGCTACATTAGTCCTAGAATCAACTAAATCGTAGCTCTGATAACAATAAATGTAACACCCTTCACCCATATTCAACACCAGAATAGGGTTACAGAGCATTATCGGACTTACAAAACAATTAAACATCCATTTTGCATACATTTTCTCAATTCAAGCATTCATCATTCAATCTTAATCAATTTGTCCCTATTACGTGCCTACTAAGCCCTAAACATACTTTAAGAATGGTTCGGGACTAAATCGATAACTTAAGAAACTTTGAAAATTTCTCGAAAAAAGGGGACACATGCCCGTGTAGCCAAGCCGTGTATCTCACACGGCCACCAGAAAGGCCCGTGCCATAGGCTGTGTGGACATTCGAAATGGGAACACATGGCTGTGTCCCAGCCTGTGTCCTACCCCGTGTAACTCTCTGACTTGGGTCATATGGCCAACACACACACCCGTGTGACTAGCCCCCCGTGTGCCCTAAAAATGACCATACACGCCCGTTTTCCAGGCCGTGTACTAGGCCATGGCAAACCTATAGGGTATACTGACTTATGCCACATGGCCAAGTCACACGCCCGTATGTAAGATCGTGTGGAGCATACTGTCTTGATTTATAATACCACACCAAGAAACACACGGCCATGTACTTGACCGTGTGTCACACACGACTAAGGTACATGCCCGTGCCTCTGCCTGTGTGGACAAAAATAGGCTATTTACCAAGTCAATTTGCCAATTAAATTTACATATACCTACACAACCCAAATGACACCAATTCATAGCATAAATGAACATCTATTTTAGACACAATCAAGGCTATTTCATACCATTTCCAATACTAACAACCAACATTCTTATAACTTATGTTCTACTCAATCAAAACATACCAAAACACATATACAAATCAACTAACTAAATTGTTACCAATTATACATCATTTTACACCATTCATATCTAATATCAACCATTTCACATTTACTATATCAATATCCACAAGCCTCGTAATATAAGCTATTCACATATTCATCCATGAACTCAAAATATCAACCATATATGCACATATATGCATATAACCAAATCCATCAAATTTAAGCCAACTCTGATGGCTAAATTTACAAACCAAAACATATACATTTAAAAGACATTACAAATAACCAAAATCATTATCAACCCATAATCAAAATGACTCAAAATACCTATACATGCCATATACTTAAAATACCAAAGTTCATAGGTACCAGGAGATAGATGGATAGTGTGATGCGATCTCTGACGATCCCCGAATCCAAGCTAGCTTTGAATTCACTATAAAACATAGAAAAATAAACAACGAAAGCTTTATAGCTTAGTAAGCCCGTAAGAAATAAACTCAACGCAATGTCACAAATATAATTCAATAATTTGAATACACAATATGTAGCTTACAACAACTAACAAACCTTTCAAATACTCAATTGTTAGAGTATACACTTCCTTCACAAGTTTCCTCGATTTAAAACTTATATAATCTATATACGTACCTGTATCAAATCTTATAATCATCCACATCTATCATTTACCCGTTGAACCATTCAGAATAGAAGTCAGATACTCAAGGATCTCACACGATAAGTACCTATACGATGGCCCGAAGCCAAATCATGGTAACTTATGTCCAAAGTTTTGATATCATGGCCCAAAGCCAAATCAGCCGATATGCATGGCTCGAAGCCAAATCAGTATAACTCGCACCTGAATTGCTATATCATGGCCCGAAGCCAACTCAATGTATCCCCTAATGACATGTCACTAGAATCCTAAACTATTCCCAAGGTTCAACTGGGATTTCGATCGTCGAATCGTCATTGAATCACTATCATTCTTATCCACAATCTTGTATTCGCAATTTATGCAATATCAAAGCATATGAAATACATTTGTATTGAAATTTATCACATACGAACTTACACGGATGTGAAAACGAGGAAATAAGTCGATTAGTCGATAACTTTTGTTTTCCCCCGATCTTGATCCGAATTCCGCTTTTCTTGATCTAAATATATTCAAAATTAACTTATTTAATCATCTATTTATTCAATTCAATCTAAAACACACATTTAAGCATATTTACACATTTGCCCCTATTATTTCACCATATTTATAATTCAGTCCTTATTCCATAAAAATACAAATTAATGAAATTCAAAATAAACCATGCTAGCCGAATTAATATAATGCCCCTAGCAGCCCACATTTTTCATTTATTTCACATTTTAACCATAAAGTTTCTACATTTCTCAATTTGATTCCTATTTTGCATTTTCACTAAAAATCATTTAACAAAACTTGTATATCCATCAACAAGCATTCATAATCTATCAAGAAACTTCAAAATACACATGTATTCATCAATGGCATCATTCAAAATCTTTAACAGTTTTGCAAAATAGTCCCTGGGCTAGCTAGTACTAGTTGCAACGATCACAAAAACATAGAAATCATTAAAAGCCGAGCAAAAACAGACTTACAATTAGATCATGAAGTGACCGAATGTTAAAACCCCAAATTTGGCTTCTTTTCTTCTTTCAAATCGGTAAGGTTGAAGATGAATAAAATTTTATGGCTTTGTTTTATTTTAATTTTACTTATTAATTATCATTTACCATTTTAACCTTAACTATAATTCATTAAAATCATATAATCCATGCACATCATTGTCCACTCACAATTAAAATGGTCTAATTACAACATAAGGACCTTAAATTTAAGGTTCTATAGCTATTAGACACCTTTAGCTATTAGAACTCAAGTTTTATGCTTTACGCGATATAGTACTTTTTATCAAATTGACCAATCAAACGATAAAATTTCTTAACAAAATTTTCACACTAACATAATATCATACTGTAATCATTAAAATAATAATAAAATAAGACCTCAGATTTGTGGTCCCGTAACTGCTGTTCTGATTTGACTAAAAACGGGTTGTTACAACAACAACCTCCACCCCCTCCTAGTTCTCAACCGGTTCCCGATATGCCTCAAGGTACAGAACTTATTAAATTTGGTAAACTTCCTGTTGATAAAATTTGTAAATACGGGGCAGAAGAATTCAAAGCTACCGCTGAAAATGATCTTGAAGGGGCTACATTTTGGCTAAAAAACACTATCAGGGTTCTGGATGAACTATCTTGTACACTAACCGAATGTCTGAAATGTGTTGTATCTCCACTAAATACTCAGCTTACCAATGGTGGAACACACTAATTTCTTTTGTACCGAAAGAGAGGGTTACATGGGAACTTTTCCAAACCGAATTCTGAAAGAAATATATCAGCCAGAGGTTCCTTGATCAAGAGCATAAAGAATTTCTAGAACTTAAACAGGGCTGCATGACTGAATCTGAGTATGAACGGGAATTTGTTCGGTTAAGTAAATATGCCAGAGAGGGTATCCCAACTAAAATCTCCATGTGTAAACGGTTTGAAGAAGGATTAAACGAAAACATAAAGTTGTTAGTTGGGATTCTCGAATTAAAATAATTTGTTTTACTGGTTGACCGAGCACATAAAGCTGAAGAACTGAGTAAAGAAAAGAGACATGCTGAGATGAAAGCAAGAATTTTGAGTAAAAGATTTATAGGAAAGCCACAAAAGTCAGCCTCAAAGAAATCAAAGAAATATCATGATCGTTTTACCACCTCTACAGGGTACTTTGGGAGAGACAAATGTATTCAACGCTCTAAACCAAAATCCCAGGCTACATCTATAGCAAGTGTGGATAGTGTTGGAAACCCCAAACCCAAATGCAAGCACTGTAATAAACTGCATTTTGGTGAGTGCCGCATGAGAAGCGGAGCATGTTTTAGATGTGGTTCCTTTGACCACTTTCTCAGATACTGCCCAAAAAAGCCTGAAAAAGATGTCATTCAAACTCCAAGGCTGAGCAACCCCACTACAAGAGGTAGACCACCTCGTAATCTCGGCAATGTGTGTGGTAGCCGAGGTACGACAAAAGATTCAACCATTAGATTTGAAGCACGAGCACCAGCCAGAACTTATGATATTCGTGCACGTGAGGATGCTTCTACACCCGATTTTATTACTGGTACTTTTTCTCTTCTTGATACTGATATAATTGCTTTAATTAAGCCTGGTTCAACCCATTCATACATTTGTAAGAATTTAGTGTTTAATAAAAATTTACCTGTCGAGTCCACTAAATCCGTGGTTAAAGTATCAAACCCCTTAGGCCAGTATGTGATAGTGCATAAAATTTGCAAGAATTGTTCGTTAATGGAAAAGGGGTTACTGTTTCCTAGCTGATTTGATGTTATTTTCATTTGATGAATTTGATGTGATTCTGGGTATGGACTGGTTAACTCAACACGAAGCATATTGTGTTGAAATGTCAGAACGGTGAATTGCGAATCGGATAAAATGGATGCATTGTCTAATGTAATATTAGCCATGTCAGCATAGAAATATGTTAGAAAATGTTATGATGCTTATCTTGCCTATGTGTTGCACACTAAAGTATCTGAGTCGAAGATTAAATCAGTGCCAGTTATTTGTGAGTATCCTGATATGTTTCCGGAGGAGTTACCTGAATTACCGCCTATCAGAGAAGTTGAGTTTGCTATAGATCTTGTACTAGGAATAACACCGATATCGATAGCACCATATAGAATGGCTCCTACAAAATTAAAAGAGATGAAAGCACAGTTGCAAGAACTGACTGACAGAGGTTTTGCTCGACCTAGTTATTCACCCTGGGGTGCACCAGTTCTGTTTGTTAAGAAAAAGGATGGATCATTCAGATTGTGTATTGATTACAAATAGCTCAACAAAGTTACAATCAAGAATAAATATCCACTGCCTCATTTTGATGACTTGTTTGATCAATTGAAAGGTTCTACAGTGTTCTCGAAGATTGATCTTCATTCTGGTTATTATTAGTTACGAGTGAAAGACTCGGATGTGGGAAAAACAGGCTTTAGAACCAGGTACAGACATTATGAATTCCTTGTGATATTGTTTGGCTTTACAAATGCACCTGCAGTATTTATGGATTTGATGAATAGAATTTTCAAACTGTATCTGGATAGATTTATGGTGGTATTTATAGATGACATCCTGATATATTCTCGAGATGAAATCGAGCATGCTAATCATTTGAGAATTATTCTGTAAACTCTGCGTGAAAAACAATTGTATGCTAAATTTAGAAAATGTGAATATTGGCTTCGGGAAGTTGGTTTTCTTGGACATATAGTATTTGCTGAAGATATTAGAGTGGATCCAAATAAAATGTCAGCTATTGTTAATTGGAAACCACCGAAAAATGTATCAGGAGTCTGAAGTTTTCTAAGATTAGCTTGTTACTATCGAAGATTTGTAAAAGGGTTTTCGATAATAGCTTCGTCGATGACACGGTTGTTACAGAAAGACATGAAATTTGAATGCACTGATAAATGTCAGCAAAGTTTTGACCGGTTGAAAGCCCTTTTGACTGAAGCACCAGTTCTGGTCCAGCCTGAATCAGGTAAGGAATTTGTAATTTATAGTGATGCGTCATTGAACGGTTTAGGCTGTGTTCTGATGCAAGAAGGTAAAGTAATAGCCTATGCTTCCAGAGAGCTAAAGCCACATGAAAAGAATTACCCAATACATGATCTTGAATTATTAGCTTTTGTATTTGCTCTGAAACTTTGGCGACACTATTTGTTCGGTGAAAAGTGTCATATATTCACCGATCTTAAAAGCTTAAAATATCTTATGTCTCAAAAAGACTTGAGTCTGAGAAAGTGCAGATGGCTTGAACTGTTGAAAGGTTATGATTTGGTTATCGATTATCATCCGGGAAAGGCAAATGTGGTGGTGGATGCTTGGAGTAGAAAGTCTCTGTTTGCTTTACGAGTAATGAATACCTGATTGTCATTGTCTGATGATGGCTAAACCGATGTTTCTACAGCATATCTGCGAGGCTCAAAAATGTGATATTAAGTTGCAAGCTAAGCGAGTACAGTGTGAATCGACTTTTGATTCAGAATTTCAAATAGGACCCGATAACTGTCTGCTATTCAGAGGCAGAGTTTGTGTATCGAAGAATTTAGAGCTCATAATGGTACTATGTCTGTTCAACTAGGGAATAATAAAATGTATGATGATTTGAAAAAGATGTACTGGTTGCCGGGAATGAAATGTGATATTTCTGAATTTGTATCTAGATGTTTGATATGTCAGCAAGTTAAAGCTGAACATCAGGTACCTTCAAGATTGTTACAGCCAGCGATGATATCAGAATGGAAATGGGAAAGAGTTACAATGGACTTTGTATCAAGGTTACCCCTATCTCCGAAAAAGAAAGATGTCATTTGGGTAATTGTTGATCGTTAGACAAAGTCTGCACATTTCATTCTGGTACGTATGGATTTCTCCTTGGACAAATTAGCAGAATTATATGTTTCAAAAAATGTCAAACTACATGGAGTGCCAATCTCCATTATTTCATACAAAGATCCGCAGTTCACATCCCGATTCTGGAACAAGTTGCAAGAAGCTCTAGGTACGCAATTACATTTCAGCACCGCATTTCATCCTCAGACTGATGGCAGTCATAGCGTGTGATACAAATTCTTGAAGATATGCTTCAGTGCTGTGTTTTGGAATTCGAAGGCAATTGGGAAAAATATATGCCTTTAGTCAAATTTGCATATAATAACAGCTATCAGTCAAGCATTAAAATGGCACCTTATGAAGCTCTATATGGTCGTAAATGTAGAACTCTGTTGTATTGGGCTGAGATCAGTGAGAAAAAGATACATGGAGTTGATATGATCCGTGAAAACGAAGAAAAAGTGAAAGTGATCCGAGACAGCTTAAAAACAGCTTTTGATCGTCAGATATCCTATGCGGATCTTAAACGTAAAGAAATAGAATTTCAAGTTGGTGATAAAATATTTCTAAAAGTTTCACCTTGGAAGAAAGTTCTTCAATTTAGTCATAAAGGAAAACTGAGTCCATGATTTATCGGGCCATATGAGATCACTGAAAGAATTAGACCTGTTGCATACCTATTGGCATTACTGCCAGAGCTTGATAGAATTCACAATCTTTTTCATGTGTCTATGTTACGATGGTATCAGTCAGATCCTTCACATGTTATCTCTCCAACAGATGTTGAGATTCAGCCTGACATGACTTATAGTGCGGAACCAATCAAAATTCTGGCACGTGAGACAAAAGAATTGAGAAATAAAAAGGTAGCTTTAGTAAAAGTCCTCTGGCAATGACACGAAATAGAAGTTACCTGGGAACCAATGGAAACTATGGGAAAATAATATCAGAACCTCTTTACTGGTAAGATTTTCGAGGACAAAAATTCTTTAAGGAGAAGAGTTGTAACAACCCATTTTCAGTGAAATCAGAACAGTGGTTTCGGGACCACAAATCCGAGTCCGGAAGGAAGATTATTTTTATATTATTTCATGGTCTACACTATGATATTAAATATCTGTTTTGATCTGTAAATTTTGGTAATGCTCCATAACCCTATTTTGGCGACGGATATGGGTTAAGGGTGTTATAGAAAAAGGGCCAATGAAGGGTCCTAGGTATGATGGATTTCATGCAATATTTTACCAAAGGAATCGATGTGACTTAGTTTTGTCTTAAAACCCTAAATTGTGAAATATCTATGTGAGAGGTAAATTTTACTAAAATTGCTTTTATTTTGGAAGTTTCTAAAGCTGATATGATGTCTTTATTTCGCCCTATTAGTTTATACTATGTTTTATATAAGATTATTTCTACAGTTATAGCAAACAGACTTAAGACAATTCTTAATCAATGTATTGATGAGGCATAAGGAGCTTTTATGCCAGGATGTCTTATCTCTAACAATGTTCTTGTGGCTTATGAAGTGTTTCATGAGGCAAAAAAGGAAAAAAAAAAAAGGCTATTTTGCTCTTAAACATGACATGAGCAAAGACTATGATAGAGTTGAGTGGGGTTTTCTTGAAGGTATGATGAAGAGAATGGGATTTGATGATAGATGGATTACTTTAATTATGCATTATATTTCTTCTGTGTCTCATTTTGTGATTCTTAATGGCTAATCTAGTTCTCCTTTTTATCTACATAGAGGACTTCGGCAAAAGGATCCTCTAAGCCCTTATCTTTTCTTAATATGCATAGAAGGGTTTTCAACATTATTACAATCAACAAAGAGCGAAGGAAAATTGTAAGGTGCAAAGGTCTGTCGAGTGAGTCTTGCTATGACACACTTTTTTTTCGCAGATGATAACATTGTCTTTAGAGAAGCCACTGAAGATATGTGTCGGGTTATTCAAGAAATTTTGAGGAGATAAGAGAGCGCATCTAGTTAACAGAATAACTTCGAAAAGTCATTGATATTTTTTCAATTCCAATTTTTCTTAAGACACTTGTAATCGGGTTACAAATTAGTTGGGTGTCAGAAGAGCATTTTGTATGTAACATTACTTGGGTCTCCCAACCATGGTAGGAAGGAGGAAAAAAGAAGTTTTTAGTATATTCGTGATCGGATGAGGGTGAAAGTTAATTGTTGGGGTGTTCGGCTGTTATCACAAGGTGGGAAAGAGGTTTTTTTTTAAAAAAAAAAGTATTACAGGCAGTTCCAACCTATGAAGCATGGACAGACACACAATATGGGTACGACACGATATGGACATGGTGACACGATATTTTTTAACAAATGAGGACATGGATACGGCAGAATATGGTAATAATTTTTTTAATATTTTTATATATTTTTTATGTTAAAATACTTAATGTAAATGAAAATATTGATATTTTTCATTAATATATAATCAATTCTTTTCCATTAAGCTCACTTGTCATTAAATAAAATATGACAAAACATAGTAATACATTTTCCAAGTTCATTACGCAAAACATGTCATATCAAATCTAAATTTGAAGTTCAACTCATATCCTTAAGAAGGCTTGTACAAAAAGAAGTAAAAAGAGAGCAATTTCCTAGTTCAGTTCATAGCATTTAGCATTAGCATTTTCCATATTTTCTCTTATTGGAAAAAATTACAATCTCCATATCTGGTTCATCAAGAGATAAGCTAGCAACTTCAAGAACTCCAACTCCTTCAAATGAGTCAAATGAATCACTTTCAATATCCCACATCTTGTTCTCTCTTTATAATGAAAGAGTATTTCTTGAAAGACATCAAAGATTAGTATGTACAAATACTAAACCTATAGCACATTGAGGATTAATCTTCCTTTCCCTCATGTAATGGATAAACAAATATGTACTCCAATTCCTCCCACAACAAGATGATGAAGCAGGTTGTCCAAGAAGTTTCAAAACTATGTTTTGGAGCAAAGGTATTGAAGCCCCATTGTTACATCCCTAACCTGCCTCCATCGAAATAAGGTCATGGGATATTACGACGATTAACATATTCAATAATATTTAAACACAATTCAAATATCAATTTAAATATCATAAATCAATTTCCAATCAATAATCATAGCATTCATACAAAAACAGCCTTATATCGAGTCTATGGGACCTTAGAAACAATTCAAAAACAAATAGGGATTAATCTGAATAAAATAGAAAAATGTGAAAAAAAAAGTGAAAACAATGGCCACACAGACGTGTGGCTACCCCACACACCCGTGTGCTCAGACCTTGTAACTGACTATGACCGTGAATAGACGATTTGTTACCGAGAATAGACAATTTATTTGATTAGTTACCGAGAATTGACTATTTGTAACAGTGAAGAAAAAGTATCCGTTACTGAGAATAGACGATTTTTTTGATCAGTTGAAGGGTGTTGGTGTGTTTTCAAAGATTGACCTCAGATCAGGATATCATCAGTTACGGGTAAAAGAAGTAGATGTGCCGAAGACTGCTTTCAGAACGAGATATGGTCACTATAAGTTTTTAGTTATGCCATTTGGGTTGACCAATACTCCAACTACTTTCATGGATTTAAAATTTAGGGACTAATTTGATGAGAATTATATGTCTATAAAATGAAAAAATATATTTTATATTATTATTAATAGTAGATTTTAAAAATCTTGAAGTACTTACTAAGTCTTTACAAACTTATCGCGTTAATTCTCTAACGCATAGGTGCAATAGATCCCACTGGACTAATATCGAGGTCAAGTGTATCCCATCTCATCACCATTCCAAGAGGCAAGGTTGTATGTATGAATTTTTGGGTTAGTATGGCATGTACATAGGTTCTTAGTATAGGTGAATAATAGATGGACAAAAATGCAAACTTTGGAAACCTTGTTATTTTGGTGATCTAATGGTATATTTTGTTAGCTTTTGAAAGGAAGTTATAATAGCTTAACATATGCATGCATATATGAAGTTGTTATATGGATTTTGTGGAGAATTTTAATGAGTTTGAGGGTAACTGAATTGGTTTGAAAGTGTTTGAATGCTTTGAATTAGTGCAAAAGGCTTTTTTAGCAAATTTTCCAACTGTTTTTATGTCATCATAACCCAAGGTATCCATACCTGAGGATAAGGTATCGATACCTTTATCCAAAAATCAATTTTTTGAGAAACAGAGAGCAATTTTGGGATCATTTTTTAGGTGGGTATCAATATTAAAGCCTAGGGTATCGATACCTTCATCAAAATTTGAATTTTTGGAGCTCTAGAATGTTATTTTGGTATCAATTTTGTGCAGTGGTATATATACCTTTCATAAAATATAGATACCTTTTTGTTTAAGTATCGATATTTTGCCCCTGTTTTGAGTAAAAATATTTTTAAAATAATTTCCAAATGCAAACAAATATCTATTAATAACCCCAGATGTTTATATTAATAATTTTTTGGTTAAATAAGTTAATACACTATGTATGAATAATTGAATTATGCAAGGTCTAGCCAGAATGCTTTGGCACCAAATATAATAGTCTTATATCGAGTCCATACAGTCGGATCAGGTATAGGGGTATTACATTTATTGGTATCAGAGATTAGGTTTTCTGATATCTGAGTTGGAAACAAGTTTAGACGTACATGTCATATAGGATATATCATTGTGATGAGATGGGATTTAGTTATTCAATTGTGTAATTTATGCATATTGTAGAATTCAAAGATGTTAAATAGACCTCGTGAAGAGTCGAAAGTTGAAGTAGAGAGTAGGGCCCCAAGCCTTGATAGAGAAAGAAATCAAAGAAGAGCCCAAGCCTGAAGTAAATCAGTAAACTTGAGGGATGATAGGGAGTCTGAATTGGAAGAGAGAACTCAACCTGAAACTGAACAGGTACCGCCTGAAGAAGAAATTCCGATCATAACAACTCTTTTGCAGACTATGAACCAATTTTTGGAACAACTAGTAAGAACAACTAATGTTCCTCCGGTTCGACCTCCTCCTCCTCCTGTTCTACAACCACAATCGTCTGTAACTAGTCATCGAAATCCATTAGAGAAGATTAAAAAATATTGAGTAAAAAAGTTTAAGGGAAAGAAAGAAGACGACCCAGCTGAAGCAGAGGAACGGCTAGAGAATAGTTAGTGGATACTTGAAGAGTCTGTATACTTCTCATCATTTCATTTTATTGAAACTATTTTCCCTTTTACAAAAATTGCGCCTACTCTCCCTAGACCTGTCCCCATTACTATTTCTGAGTGGTGCTCATTGTCTATACCAATCATTACTTCATCCCCCTCAACACCTACAACTACACCCACCTCTAATGCTCCATCTCCTTCCACTACTTCATCTGATCCAACCCTTCAGTTGTCTTCTCCGACTACTCTAGACCAAACTGTCTCACCAACCACTACACCTACTCAACCTAAATTACCAACCCTCCCCACCTCCACTCAACCTGAATTACCAACCACACCGCCACACAGCCACATTTACCCTCTCCCGGTGTTGTTACTCATTCTAAACACAATATACGCAAACCCATTCAAAAACTCAACCTTCATACAAAACTCCACCTCCCTACCCATGAACCAACCACAGTTACTCAAGCCTTAAAAGACCCTCAGTGGAGGCGTGCCATGTCCGATGAATTTGATGCTCTTCTTCGCAACGGAACATGGGAACTTGTTCCATCGTGCCCCACTCAAAATGTAATAGGTTGTAAATGGATATTCCACACTAAATATCATTTTGATGGCTCACTTGACAGGTACAAAGCTTGTCTAGTCGCAAAAGGCTTTCATCAACACCCAGGCATTCATTTTATAGAAACTTTTAGTCCGGTTGTTAAACCAACCATGATGCGCTTTGCTGTTAGTCATGGTTGGGCCCTTCATCAGCTTGATGTCAATAACGCCTTCCTTCAAAGCACCCTTTTAGAGTATGTGTTCATGACTCAGCCTCCGGGGTTCATCGACCACGATAATCCTAATCATGTGTGCTGACTTTGGAAAGCTATCTATGGGCTTAAACAGGCTCCGCGTGCTTGGTATCATGAATTGCGGTCATTCTTGCTATCTTTTGGATTTATCAACTCCATTGCTAATGCCTCGTTGTTTGTCTTTCGTGGCCATAGTATTGTAATTATCTTCTTGTCTATGTTGATGATATCATCATTACAGGCAATACCTCTTCAACTATATCTCAGTTTCTTCTGCACCTATCCGCTCAGTTCTCATTGAAGGATCTTGGTCACTTGCATTATTTTCTTGGTGTCGAGGTCATTCCCCATGCTGATGGCTTATTTCTTAGTCAACGAAAATACATTGCTGACCTTCTTCATAGAGCTCAGATGACTAAAGCTAAATCTGTTTCAACACCTATGTCCTCATTTGTGTCTCTTACATTACATTCTAGTTCCCCATTAGCAGATGCAGCTGCCTATCGCACCATTGTTGGCAGTCTTCAGTATCTCTCGTTAACACGACCCGATATCTCCTATGTTGTTAACAAGTTGTCGCAGTTCATCTATCAACCCACGACCGACCATTGGACTGTCGTCAAACGACTATTACACTCTCTCTGTGGTACCTTGGATCATGGCCTCTCCATCCGTCGTCATTCGCCTCTTGCCCTTCATGCTTTCTCTGATGCTGATTGGGCTGGTGACAAAGATGGCTTTACCTCTACAAGTGCTTATACTATCTATCTTGGTCGTAATCTCGTGTCTTGGAGCTCGAAGAAACAGAAAATGATTGCTTGATCTTCTACCGAAGCTGAGTATCGTTCTGTGGTTGATACAGCTGTTGAATTACGCTGGCTATGCTCCCTTCTGTCTGAACTCAGTGTCATCATACCACAACAGCCAGTGATATATTGCGACAATGTTGGAGCCACCCATTTCTATGCTAATCCAGTATTTCATTCACGCATGAAGCATGTTGCACTAGACTATCACTTCATTCGTAAACAAGTACAAAGCGGTTGTCTTTGTGTGTCTCATATTTCCACTACCAACCAGCTTGCTGATGCTCTCACAAAACCGTTACCTCACTGATAGTTCGTTCACGTCATCAACAAGATTGGCCTCGCTTCAATGTCGTCCATCTTGCGGGGGCATGATAAGATTCTTCAACTGCCTTGATCTTGTTGTTGGGATTCTTCCTTTTCTTTAGTAATATTATTAGCTTTATTATTCCTCATTTAAAATTCAAATATATTATTATTAAATAGTTTGTTATTCCTCTATGTATATATAGGTTGGTAGTGTTTGTCAAAGGTGATATGTCAAAGGTGATATGAATAAAACCTTCTTCTCTAAATTACTTTCTATTTCTTTCATTCTATATTTTTAACATCACAATCATAGAAATAAATCAAGTATCCACAACGGCAAGTAATTTCAAAGGCACAAAAGAATTAAATATTGTCAACCTCATAGGGTGATTCATTATTAAGTTTCTTATAAAGATAGCATCATCACCAACATTATTTATCCAACACAAAACATCATATGTAACCTCATTCTTTTCGATCTTTTTTGCGGCACATATTTTTAAGAGTAAGATTAAAAGTATGTACCATACAAGGTGTTCAAAAGATATGAAGATGTTGTGTCTCTACTAATGATCCCGCGACTTTACAAATCGGTGCATTGTTAGTTATCACTTGAACAACATTTCGTGCCCCAACCTCACTTATGACATCTTTAATTAAAGTTTCCACATAAAACTTATCATTCTACTCGTTTTCACAATTGACGACTTTCAAGAAAATAACTCCACTTTCATAAACGAACATAAAGTTAATCAATGGTCGTCTTTGTGCATCCATCCATCCATCACATATAAGACTAATACATTCTTCCCTTCACATTCCCTTTATAGGTTGTAATAACCTCTTTATGTTTGCTTGTTCTTTTTGCAACAATGTAGTCTTTAAAGCATTATACCTCAGAGGTATGTAACTCAGAATCAAATTCTTACTAGCTAAGGTGAATGCATTCACATAATAAGGGTTCCTAGCTAGATGAAAAGGTAATCCACTTGAATAAAACATTTGAGCAATTTCACTATTTAAATTCTCTCGAGCAGCAAGGTTTAACGATTGTTCTAAAGGGTCTTTTCTTCTTTTAGAACCTAAACTATACCCTTGAAGTGAGGTTATGTTTGGCCCAAAGGAATATGCTAGTGTTTGAGAACTAGGTAGCAATGGGGCTATTTTTTGTTGCAACTTGTGTTTCGCATCTTCAACTATTTTTTGCATTTCAGTAAGATATTGTAGTGTTACTCTAGGACACACTTGAATTCCTTGTCCATTTAGTTTCAATAAATGTGCTTTAACCCTAGAGTATGACTCCTTAAATGTAGCATTGCAAAATTACACACAAAACTAACATCCCCACTAAACCTGCTCATGGGTCGGCCCACTCGGCCCGCCCGAAATATGGGAGGGTTTGGGCAAAATACATAGGCTCGAAAAATGGGCTTGGACAAAAAAATAAGGCCCGTTTAAAAAACGATTCAGGCCTCGAGTAAGGCATTTTTGGCCCGGGCCCAGCCCAGCCCGATTTCACTAAAGGACAAAAAAATTTGTTTTTTTTTGTTTTTTTAATCTTATTTTCTTATTGTTTTCTCCTTATGTTACTACCATTTTACTATTATATTGCTACTATTTTATTGTTATTATTTGGATATTGTATAAAACTTATTTTATTGTTAATTTTGTTATTATTTTAAAGACATTTGTTAATTTTATTATTATTTTAGAGACATTTGCTTGTTAAGTTGCGTCTATCTTAGTGTTATTTAAGTATACATATTTTTTAAATTTTATTTTTAATTTATTGGGAAATATTTATTTTGATGGTTTTAGTATTTTTTATTATTATATATATTAAAATTATATAAAAATTAATATGAGTGGGTCGGGTCAAGCCCGGGTTTTAACATTTTTATCCGGATTGGGCTTGGTAAAATTTTAGGCCCATTTTTCGGGCCAGACCCGAGCCTAGCAAACGGGCCTAAATTTTTAATTGAGCCCAGCCCGGCCCGGCCCATGCACACCTCTAATCCCCACCTCCTTCAATAGTTTTTGATAATTTAGTAACATATCTCTAAAGAAGAGTGTTACTAATATCATCTTGAGACACACTGGTATTAGTAACATTATTTGATATGTCAATATTTCCACTACCACTTTGAGCTGTCATAATTAAAAACCCAAAATATTAAAAAAAAAAATCAATGTATACTTTAAGAGAGATCATCACAAATCAATTATTTAACATACAAATATATAGAAAAATTTTAAAAAAATAAAAAGTAACTAAACAAATAAAAAAATGTAACACATTAAAATCACAAACAAAATAAAATATTAAACTTACCTTCAATTACTTCAAACTTCCATCTTCGTTGAAAGTAGAAAAATGGAAATAAGAGTGATAAAGGTTTAAAATATTTTTTGAAATGTGAAAAATGGAAACATCAAAAGCAACAAAGCTTGAAAGCTTCTCAAATAAGCTTTTTTTTTTTTAGATTTTTTTTTACTTTTTTTTTTTTGAAAATATCTACTGGATTAATAAAACAATACCCAAGACAAGACACTTGGGTTGCTTAAACCACTCCGAAAACAAAAATAAACAGAAATTAAATTCAACCCAGTTTTCTAGACTGCTTTATCAAACATAAGAAAAGGAATTCTAGAAAAATCTACAAGCCAAATGTATATGAGAAAACAAATTTCAGGGGAAAAAAACCTTTCATTTCCTAGACTACTTTAGAACTTTGCTTCCATGATTTTTCAATCAGAGGCCTCTATCCATCGTACCGTGTCAAGACTATATCTGTCTTTAGAAATTCGTGTCGAGATCGTGTCCAACCTCTTTTTTTTAACGTATTTCAACGTGTCATGTACGTATTCGAGCGTGTCCGATGAGTGTTTGTGTCGGACACACGTACGACACTGGTACGATGAGGATGAGTCATGTCTGTGCTTCCTAGCTTCCAACATACTTTATGTCGTGTTCCTTGCTACCAAAGACTTTGTGCTTAGATTTAGAAAAGACTATGAATCAATTTTTTGGGGCAGAAAAGCTCGAGTCGGAAAGGAATACATTAGAGCAAATGAGCCGATTTGTGTTTGTCAAAAGAGAGTGGAAGTATGTAACACCCCTAACCCGTATCCATAGTCGAATTAGGGTTACTAGGCATTACCCATAAAACATATCTTTTAATCAATCATTAAATCATTAAATCACATAAATTCTTTTCACCATTAAAATTATAACACAATTTCAAATTGTGTTAAACATATATTATTTAATAAACCAAATTCACTAAAACATATTTTATAGTTTAACCGATTATATAACAAATATAAATGAATTCACATAATTCAAAACAAGATAATCACTTAAGTTTAATTACTACATAAACTTACGCACATAAATTTTATGCCATCATTTAGCATAAAAATTACAAAGACATAATATCAATTATTATTCACTATCATAAATATATGCAAAATTAATACTTCTTTATAAACTTTCATCACACAACTTTACGTATATAACACATTATTTCAAGTTAGCTTAAGTACAAAAGATAATTAAAAATATATCTATTTACATGCAAATTAATTTAATAAAGCACATATGCATAACCAAATGGTTAACCACCCATTCGGTCATATCATATTACTTATAAATCTTTCATAATCAAACTATATTAACACATGTCTTTTATCACATTTAAACCTTTATTACCGAATCTTAATATCAATTGTTACTTCTTATATACATATCACAAGATTTAATACAATTTATAAACACTTACCTAATATATATTCAACCATATGTCACACATATTATACTAAGATCAAATAATAATCAAAATCATATAAACTTAACCTATGCACATTATAACCGAACACAAATACCAAACCAAAATAGAAATCCAACAACACATACATATATTTATCATGGAATATACTTTCTACTCATACTTATATCATGATCAAATATGCACAAGCATTAACATTGAATTCAAATCAAGCCGTATAACCAAATTACACACATACATATACTATGGAATAAATAAATTATTAACAAATCTATGACATAACCAAAAACATATATAGACATTAATATAAAAAATTAAGCCATTTTCGCATGGCTAAACATATTTACAATTTCAAAACAAACCAAAAACATATGCTAGTTTATACATGCCATAAGATCTTAATTCAAGTTTTTAAAATACCAAAATAACGATCGATAGTGTGAACTGAATTTCTTGACGATTCCTGAGCTCATAACTAGCTTTCCAAAAATCTATAAAACAACGAACAAACACATACAGAGTAAGCTTAGTAAGTCATAAGCACAAAAATAATTCAATGTTAATAATAATTTAACCTTACCAACCAACTTATAATACCAAAAACCTGTAACGCCCCAAACCCGGCCCACGAGCCATGACCGGATCTGGTATGTCACGGAATAAAAAGAAGTTGGAAAGGGTTGGATGAATAGTAGAAATTTAAGGAAATTTTGTTAAGGGTATAAAACGGTGTTCGTTGAAACTCAAGTGGGGTGATTTGGTGAATCCGATTGAGTTGAAAATCCTTTCTACCTTTAAAACCATTTGACCCTTAAATTTTAGAACAATAGGGTGATCAATAGTTTAGAAAACTTCGTTACCCGATGGTAGCACTTTTGAAAACGCGTACGAGTACTTATTTTTTTGAAAACGTTACTTTTAACCGATTTGCATAACCGATCGTAAGTTCATCAGTTATATAATAAAGTAAAAACAGCTACCTAACCATCCAAAATAATAATAAGCGGCCATATTACAACCCAATCGAATTGTAGTGAATGATAACTTAAAACGGGGCAAAATAAAATTTCAAGTCCACAAAACCAACATGGCCGCCTCGAGCTCTCCTCGGCTCCGCATCCGTGCTCTACTCACCTGCAAGATGATATGGGAAGGGGTGAGTCACCAAGACTCAGTGTATAAATCCCCAACCCGGAAATAACACTCATACACAAGATATTAGTATGACATGCAATTATGCAACCCAACCTAGCCATCCATGCTCCTTTTCTACCCCGTGTGGTACCAAACCACTGGTGGTGCCAAACCACTGGTGACCCGAAGTCACAATATCCGTCAATACGTGTGGTGCCAAACCACTGGTGGTGCCAAACCACTGGTGACCCGAAGTCACAATCAAATGATGGGGCCAACCCATCGTGTGATACCAAATCACTGGCGTCGATCCCGTATCTCAAATGTGGGGCCAACCCACGGTGGTACTAAGCCACAGGGACAAGACGCTATGAGGTGCCAAACCTCTGGAGGTACCAAACCTCTGGTGACCGTAGTCACGATGTGTTACCAAAACACTGGTGTCCGTCGACACGATTTTTACTCCCTCTCATCAATCCCACCATCATCATGCTCACATAACAAGTATCATGATCCCATATATCATGCAAGCATAGCATTTAACAACTTATGATGGCATACACAACATATATCGTAGATCGAGTAATAGGGGACTTACCCAAAGACCAAGTTTATGCCCATAAGGTAAAATTTTCTTCATGAGAGGTTATAATCTCATCATAATAACAATTATTACTAATAAAGTGTGTAAGAGCTTACACACCTATTTAATCGAAGATTTAACTAGGATTCCCGTATCTATGCGATATTACAAAAGTCCCGAACTTGTCCTCGTAATGCCCCTATATTCGGCCATCATAGATCAGTATTTAGGGGGGTCTCATTTGATTAACTAACAAATCCAAAGTTATTGGTCATAAGATAACAAAATGGAGCCTTAGGTCGAACCTTTATCAGTCTTAAATTACGTGATTTGAAATCCCGGAAACTTCTGGTTTCATAGCTGATTTACCCCCTAGAGTCAAAGTGCATAAATTGATCACACATAAATACCAAAATGGCCCTTGGCCGAATGTCAATAACCACATACCTTGTCTACCGAAGTTCTAAAATTCCCCTTATGCTTCGAGTAGTCAAGGCCCTTGAAGAAATGAGACCCGGAAGACTCCTTCAAAATCCTTTAGTTTCGGCTACCTTCAAAAGAGACTCTATGAATTATTTATAGGCATTCGGCCAACCCCTTTGATGTGCTTGAACTCATGCATTCGGCCCATCAAAAGAGGGGTAAGGAACCGAAGAAAAGGGGAAATACTTACCAACCTTCGAAGATGCATCTCTTCTCGTGGAGTCGGCCTATGCTCTATATGGTAAGTAACATTCGGCTAGGACTACAATGGAAAAGAAGCAATTCGTCAAGGTTAAAGAGCTTAGACCATTTGGTCAACAACAATGGAAGGAAACAAAAGGACAAGGAGCTAGCCGAAAACTCTCCCTAGGGCCTCTTCCAACCCGAAACCCCAAGCCCCTTGGAGTCTCCCATTTTCGGCCAGAGATTAAGAACTCAAGGCCACAAGAGTTTGTTGTCCTTACCTCGAGGATTTCTCCTCCATGATGAGCACCAAAGTTCGGCTAAGTCCCTCAAGGCAACACCGTATCCGGTCAATCAAAAATTGGGAAGAAAAATAGTATAGGGAAGCACTCTTGGCCAAGCATTCAAAATTAGAAGGAAAGGAAAATGAAAGAGCTATTGCCGAGCATGCTCTCCTTTGCTAAACTCCAAGGCCGGCCAACCCCAAGGCATACTTTCCTTCCATCAACAATTTCCCATAAACATTGTTTGGTACATTCCCAACACTTCCCCCATACTTAGATTAAACTAATAGCTAGATAAAATAAGGATAACTCTCATACTATCATAAAATATTACACCATACTCCAATTATAAAAATAATAATAAATAAATAAATAAATAAATAATACTACTTCTCTCCCCCCCTCAAAACCGTGCAGCTGAAAAGGGATGGGCAGCATGCCTTGCATGCATGCGTGCCCCCATGCAGGCTGCCACCTGCCGACCAAAACCAAAATTTAAAATTCCAATATGCAGTTGCCAGGTCTCGAACCCGAGACCTGGGGGAAACTGCCCATGCTTCTGACCATCCGACTACTGCGCCACTTCTGTTATAAGTGCGTCGGAAATTCTCTTTAAGCTTCCCTCTCTTGGCTTCCTCACGCATTTAATGCCAGAGGCCAAAATAACAAAACGCCCATATCTAGCCCAAGGGTTTCGAACCCAAGACGTGAGGGAGAAACCCCCACACCTCAACCGCTCGACTAACATGACTTTCATGACGAATCGCATTGCATATTCCTTTTAATCCTTCCCTGATGGCTTCATTAACTTGAGCGCTAAAAGCAAAAGTTAAACGCCCTAGGTGCGACTCCTAGGGCTCGAACACGGGACCCGAAGGAGCATGCCCAAGCGCCCTGCCGCTTCAGCTATCGAGACTTTCATGCCATGTCTCAACGAAACTTATTCTTAAGCCCTCCTCATTAAGTCCTCCTACACGCCAAAAATAAACTTCCTCCACGCGACTCGAACCCTCGCCTAGCCGCATTTTCTAGCCTTCTATCAGTACCCTAACCACTCCGCCAGCCGTTTCTTTGCGACAAAACTCGCCCTAATTTAATGATAAGGCTTATACACATAGCCCTTTTTATTCCAAGTACTTAAAGAACCTTCTTAACCCTATACCCGACTAACTCGGGATTTTTGGCTAAACCATAATATGTGCATTTAAATCAGGAAAACCCACAATAATAATCGTATGGCAAATGACCCCCCTAATGCAGGATGTTACAAAACCATTTTTTTTTTAAAGTCATAATCTCAAATATAAATAATAAGCATCCATATACCAATCCAATAATGGCCAAATATACACAAATTTATATTCATATGTTCATGAATCAAAATATAAATTTTTGACTTCAAAATCATAAGGCCGAATATACTTTCCATAATTACATACACTCTCAATTGCATCATATAACATTGTATCGCATATATCTTTCAATCAATTTACCTTCCTTCCAAATAGGTAAACCACTTTCATGTACCTGTCACTTTAGCTCATTTAACACATCTGATTTCTTTTATCTTTGCTCACATATAATTTGCTAGGCATATAACATAATACAATACACCGGCAAAGAGCCTGCTAGGCATAAAGCCCGATATCTTTCACCGGCACAAAGCCTGCTAGACATTTAGCCCGATATTATACTCCGGCACATAGCCTGTTAGGCATAAAGCCCGATATCTTTCACCGGCACAAAGCGTGCTAGGCTCAAAGCCCGATTATCATTATTATAAAGCTATCTCAAAATCAATTCATATATCAAACTTTTCATATACTCCATATACTTCATACGGACTTTCAAATGCTATAGCTCAATCGAACTAACTTCAAACACATTATTTCTATATTTATTCACATTCGACTCATTCAACATTAATTCCAAAAATTCCAAATCAGCATATCAATAAGCTACATTTCAAATTAACGATGTTTAATTGCTTAAAGACTTACCTCGGATATCGTCGAACGACAAAAATCTGCTATTCAACTATTTTTGCTTTTCCCCGATCCAAAGTCCGATTTCTTTGGTTCTTGATCTAAACATATTCAAATTAATCTCATTCAAACATATTTTCATTCAATTTAGTCCAAAAACACATAAATGGGTAAATTACCATTTTGCCCCACATTTTTACAATTTAGTCCTATTTGCACAAAACACAAAATACACAAAATTTGACTATACTCCTTAAGGACCGAATATTCCTAGTCCTTATACAGGTCCATACATTTCATTTATTTCACATTTCAGTCCCTCAAAAAATTTATTTTTGCAATTTAGTCCAACATACTCAATTTCATCAAAAATTCAAAGACAAAACTTGTTAATCTAAAACATATATATCATATTTCATCATCAAACATCACAAACAACAAGCTATCTTCAATAGCTCAACTTAAAATATTCATCAAAATAAAAAAATTAAAACATGGGCTTTGTGCATCTCATAGCAACGATCTCAAAAACGTAAAAATTATCAAAAACTGAGCTACTTACATACCTTAATCAACCTTAACAATGGCCGAATACCCTAGCTTATGTTTCTTTCTTTTTCTTTTCTTTGTTTCGGTCACAACAAGGATGAAAGAATGGCTTTTTCTTTTCTTTTTTTCCATTTTATGTTTTATTATATGTTAATATAATATGTTATTAATTATTTTAACTTTTATAACATATATATATATATTAAAGTCATATATCAATCAATATATCAATCAATATGCCGTCCACTACTTTATAAAATGGATTAATTGCAACATAAATCCTCCATTTTAAAAAGACAACAACAATTAAGCACTCTCACAACTAACCATCAAATTTTCATTTTACGCGATTAAACCCTTTTATTTAATCGGACACTCAAACAGCGAAATTAAAACACGAAAATTTAACACAAGCAAATTCACACATAGTAAACACACAAAATAATTTTAAAATATTTTTCAGACTCAGATTTGTGGTCCCGAAACCACTATTTCGATTAGGGTCAAAATCGGGCTGTTACAAGGTATGGGTTTTTATGATTTGTGTAAATTCAATTGCATTGTTGGCAAAGCAAGGGTGAAGGTTAGTTACTAATCCTAACTCATTAGTTGCACGCATTTATAGTGCTAAATATTTCCCAATTACTAATTTCTAGAATGTGAATTTGGGATCTTGCCCTTCGTATGTTTGGAAAAGCATATATGCGACACGAAAATTGCTGGAAGACAGGATTGGTTGGAGAGTGGGATCTAACAGCCAAATTTCAATTTGGAGAGATAAATGGCTTCCGTGATGGGATGGTGGACAAATTAACCAATTACAGAAATCAAAGGGCTATGCAGAAGAAGATATATATATATATTTTACAAAAGTAGAAGTAAAGTAAGAGTTTTTACAAGAAGAGGATGGTGAGCGAAAAGTAAAAAGGAAGATTTCTAGACTATTTTTCAGCTCGATTCGATCCGATGCCTTCTTTGGGCTTATTCATTTCCTATTTATAAGAGAATTAAAAAATTCTATTTAATTTCCTTTGAATCCCACACAGTTTTCTGATAAGGATCCTGTCTCATCATCAACATGGTTGCTTCTGTAACAGCCCGATTTTGGGCCTAGTCGGAACAGTGGTTTCGAGACCACAAATTTGACGAGGAAAAACTTTATTTTTATTACATTTTTATGGTCTAAAATTTCATGAAATGATTTTGTGAAAATTTTTGTTCAAAAATTTCGATGTTTGGGCACTCAATTTAGTCAAAATGACTAAATTGTAAAAAGTGCAAAAATTGAGTTCTGCATGTTAGAGGTGTCCAATTGTTATGAAATTTTAAATTTGAGGTCCTTAAATGGCAATTATACTATTGGATAATGTTTTAACAAAAATGGATATGAAATAAGTGAAATAGATTATTTTTAAGTTAGGGGCATTTTGGTCATTTAGTGATTAAATGACATAATAAACGAAATAAAAGCCAAAATTTTGTCCATATTCAACCCATGGCCGAAACTTGCATGGTGAAATCATGGCTAGGGTTTTTCAAGCTTCCAAGCTCGATTGTAAGTCCGTTCTAGCCCTGTTTTTAATGATTTTTACGTTTTTGAAATCCTCGTAACAAGATCTATCTATTTCTACCAATATTTTGAGATATGGTTGAAGTCTAGGGTTTTGACCCATGATGAATATGTGTGTATTTTGATGTTTAAAGGTAAATTATGCATGTTTATGGTTAGAGAAACGACTTTTACTAAGTGACTTTCGGTAAATATGCTAAAAAGGACTAATTTGGAAAAGTTATAAAATTTGTCATAAAAGTGTGAATTAGTGGAAATTGTGGGTTGTTGTAGTTATGAAAATGGTTCGTCTAGGCTTAAAATATAAAGAAATTGAATGAAAATCGTTTTATGAGCCTAAAGGCAAAAGTGTAAATATGTGAAACTTTAGGGGCAAAAACGTAATTTTTTCATAATATGATTTTTGGATCACATTGAATCATGTGACTAATAAATAGACTAAATATGATATTATAGATCAAATAAAATGAGGTTTGGACCTAGAATGGAGGAAAACAAAGAATATGACAAATAAGTCATTTTCACCAATTGTGCTACCGAGGTAAGTTTGTATGTAAATAAAGCATCGTTATTACTTGCGTTTTCATATTTTGATATATTTTGTGTAAGGTGGTTGAATATTGATTGTAATTGACGAAGTATCAAAAAGTGAGAAAATTCCCGGTTGAACCTTAGGAATAGAATAGGATACGAGTGACATGTCACTAGGGACCTATGCGAAATCTATGTGAAATTGTGACTAAGTGAATCTGGGTGCTAGTCTTAAGTTCTACAAGTGGCTGGGTATACTGGCATGTGTTTCGGATACCTGACAGCTTGTATGAG
The DNA here is from genome assembly GCA_005393395.2 of Gossypium australe. Lineage (NCBI taxonomy): Eukaryota > Viridiplantae > Streptophyta > Magnoliopsida > Malvales > Malvaceae > Gossypium > Gossypium australe. The sequence continues at coordinate 44,555,100 of CM016621.1, forward strand.
CAGCACTGAGTAGCAACGAATGATCGACAACTTGTGTGAGCAGACCCGTGAAAGTGAATAGCTCGAGAACGAGCCTCTATGTGAAAAGTGATATGAGGTAGCTTTGGCTACATATAAGTGGCACTTATGTGCAAACTCTCCGTGTATCCGTTAATATTCCGATGTGTTCAACGGGAAATTACAAAAATGTGAATGAATGTGGTTATGTGAAGAATAAGTGCAGGTATGTACTTAAAGTTTACAAGCATTGACTTCATGACATTGTAAGTTCATGATTTCTATGAGAATGTCTTTGTGAACACTTTGTGATTATTGGATATTTGGTAAGAATGTAAATGAATAAGTCATATCTATGAGAATGATCTTGTGATGACCTTATGATTATAAGTCTATACATATGATATATAAAAATGTGGTAAATTTGATTGATGATCATGTGTGAGGCTTTTAGGCCAAATTAAATTGAGACATGATATGTTTAAGTATTGTTGTTGATGTATAGGTAAAATTGGCTAATGAATGGCATGTAAATATTTGTTAATGGCTAGTTATGGATATGTTTTGGTGTTATATATGTTTAAATGGAAGTTAATACAAAGATTTCATGAAAGAGTAAAAATTAGCAATAAAACAGTTTTGGGCAGCAGCAGTTGTATAACTTTGAAAAATAACCAAAACTTGTGGGAATCGAATTAGATGTTTAACAATATATGAAATTAAATCTTATTGAGTCTATTTTCGCATAAAAGAAACGGTGTAAGCAAAAGAATTTCATATTCTGGGATATTTGAATTTTTGTGAGACAGGGTCAAAATGATTTCGGAATCCCCTATTCTGACTTTGGAAAATCATTAAAAATTGTATAAATAATTGTGGGTTATAATTTATATTTTTAAAATTATTAATGAGTCTATTTTCAATAAAAATAAACAGGAACATCATCTAAATCCCGTACTAAGAGATAATTAATTTTTAGTGAAGAATGGTTGGAACTGTCAGACAGCAGAACAAGGGTGAATTTAATGAATAAACTGTACTTATTGGATAAACCAAAAATTTTGAAACTTTTATGGTAAGAAGATATGTTAGTCTAGTTTCAGATAAAATTAGCGGATCTTAATTTGGAGTTCTGTAGCCTAAGATATTAATAATTTAGTGACTATGACTCGAGTAGATGGCTTGAGATGAACATGAATAAATAGTGGAACTATGTGCAATTATGATTGTATTATCTTGAGAACATATTGTGAGGATTGGTAAAAACATATTAATTAATTTCTTATTATTTACAAGCTAACTTACTAAGTTATATAGCTTACACGCCTTCCTTTCTTTTTCCGATAGTGTCACAGATACTAGCTCGAGTTGGAGGTCTTCAGAGATTCTATCACACTAAAAAGCTATGGATTGGTATCGATGATTTTTATTCTAGCTTTCTAAGTCTATGGCATGTATTGCGACTTGGTCATTTGTGTAAATGTTATTATGAGTTGGCCTAGAACATTGGCCTATGCTAATTGAAGGTCATTGTTGTATAAGGCCATTTGATATGGCCAATATTTGTTATGTTATAAGTCTATGATGAAGCATTACATGGATGTGCATGCTTGTTTGGGTTGGATGAGTGAATGTGTGATAATTATGTGTAGCAAATACTAAATGTGAATGGTTGAGTAAGTTATATGCTATGATTAGTTAAGTGTGTGTATGTGGTTGTGCATGATGAATGTGATTTATAAATGGTGTGCGAATGCCATGATGTGATTATTGGGATGCCTAAAAAAATGCCATATGTGTGTTGATAAACTTGGTATAAGTGTGCAAGAGTTTTTGGATGGAAAAAGGCTTGGTAAATAGCCTAACTTTCATCCACAAGGATGGCTACACGGCCTAGCACACGGGCATGTGACTTGGTCATGCGACCGTAAATGGTTGATGACATCATAAATAGAGAGTTACATGGGTCAAGGATACGGGCATGTCCCAAGCCACACGGGCGCGTGGCCATGTTTTGTGGTAAAATGTTCTAAGTATTTTAAAGTTCTCGATTTAGTCCCAAACCACTTCCAAAGTATGTTTTGGGCCTCATAGGCCCGTAATAGGGACAATATGATTATGAATGAAAAGTTTTAAATTTAAATGGAAATTTGTGACTCGAAAATGATCGGTTATATGTGATTAAGTCTGGTAATGCCTCGTACCCTATTCTGGTGACGGATACGGGTAAGGGGTGTTACATTTAGTGGTATCAGAGCTATGATTTAGTCGATTCTCGGACTAATATAGCGTGTGCAAGAGTCTAGCTATACATGCCATATGTGAACTATGATAGTGTGATATCTCCCGACTCTAACGAAATTGTTTTGTTAAGACAGAGATGACTTCCAACCGAGCTATTGTCGATAATGCTAAAAATTATATTGAGATGATTGAAATGTGCTTACGATGTGTTGAAATGTAGAAAGGTATGAATAGAAGTTCGTGATATGCATGTGTTAATGTGCGGAATGAAATAAACATAAGTTGAGAAATATGGAAAAGTGAAATGAAATGAAAGTTTATATTGTGATAAGCTCACCCATGTTTGTTCGATATCCATATGATGTTATGTGCCTAATTTATTTTATTAAGTGAGTGCTATGATTAAATTTACTCAAAATTCATGGAATGTATGTTTAAGTACACTTGTTTGAATAAGATAATCGAAAAGTTCGTGTAACATGACTAAGTATAAAAATTTTCTTAGAGTGAATTATGTGATTATGATGATATTACGTTGATGATGAATGCTAAGTCATATGTGTGTATTTATGAGAGTCAAGTTAGAGGCTTTACGACCTCACCCCTTTACCAGTGTTGCTTTATGATGAAAGTTCGCGAGAATTATGTTGAATAAGTTCATAAGTGGGAAACTAAAGAGTTCAACGGTGAAATAATTAATAATGCAAACAAAGTTGAGTATAGTGTGAGAAATGAACTTAGTTTTAGAAGAAATATCATATTATTTTAAAAATTACACAGATTATGCAATGTCACGGATAAAGAAGAAACTAGTCTCGACTATTTGACTCAATTGAGTATGAAGTCTAAAGTATGTGTTTGCTGAGATTCTTCCCGAATTGGTTTTCGATAGTGAATGGAATTATGCGGGGTACATGATGACAGAATTAGTCAGAGAAATAATAATTGAGTAGTAAAGATGTCTATGTGTGATAATTATAGTTGAGATGAATATGATGATCTTTCTGGGTATTCTATATATATTCTTTTATCCTCAGAGATATGTGTGTGGTTGTTCAGTTATGATGGATTTCTTATGTTATGAGAATGCTAGCTAACTATGATGTTAGACGAAAGCCCTGTTGGTCGGGTCAGTTTATGATCGGTATTTCTTAATCTCTTCGGAATTCTATTCTATTATGTTGGAATAATGTCGATGGTAAAAATTTATGTTGGACTATTCTTCCATTTTTACTGGATATTATTCTGTCTTATATATAAATATTTGGAAATATATTATCTCTATTATGATGGAAATCCAGAGTCGGTAAGTAATGTTTTTCTTCTGGCTTTCTCTGAGGAACCATCAGTATCTTTATTATTTTCTTATGAGTTATGTTCTCGGATTTCCGGTGTGGTATTGTATCTTGAATTTCTTTATCTTGGTTTTCCTATCATTCATACTTCGTAAATTATTAATCATGGCTTATCTTTAAAGTGTGTTTTTCCGCTTGTGATAACTATGTCTATTATGGTTATGCTTCTGGTTCGATCATAGAAACGTGGTGATTCTGGTATCTAGATTTCTCTAATTTTCGTTTAAGGAATTGACATCGGCAAAGGTATAAGTAGTGAAATCACAAGCTTCAGTTTGTATAATGGACTTATTTTCTCAGGTAAGTTAATTAAAGTCAATGCATTCAATCGGGATATCTTTGTTTCTTAGAGCTAATGTGATTGTAAAGGCCTTTGATGGCATGATAAGAGAATTTTGAAGATTGTGTGTTTGAGTTGTTTTAATAGCATGAAGGAATGAGCATTTTGTTATGTTATTATTTGATAATCAAAATCGACTCGGTTGGCTTTATCAGAGTGATCTGGTCAGTTGAAGAAAGGGCCTAATTGCAAATTAAGGACCTCCAATTTAATATTCTATAGCTATTTGACACCTTTAGCTTGTAGAACAAAACTTTCACACCTTATGCGATTTAGTCCTTTTTCAAAATTAAGCATGCAATCACTAAAATTAATGCACCAAAATTTTCATGCGCTCATATAATCATGTTATAACACAAACTAATATTAAAATACTTTTTCCAATCTCAGATTAGTGGTTCCGAAACCACTGTTCCGACTAGCCCCAAAATCGGGCTATTACATAGTGACAGTCTTGGTGAATTCCAAATCTCCCACGTGTTTTTTATTTTTCTATTATTTGAGATGGAAAATCTTCAATCTCCATTTCAGCTATATTTTTTAATAGTTGCAAAGATTCTTCAACTCTATCATTCTAGATGTTTCCAGTTTCATATGCCAATATTCTTTTTCCATCGGTCCAGAGTCTATAAATCTGTTGCTGAAGTAAGTATTGGGCTTTTGTCATCAAGTCTATCTCTACTTGGGTTTGATAATAACTGGGATTATTGTAACACTTGACAATATTTTTTGTCAAGTGTTCTTTGTCTTTTTTGACTGCTGATAATTTGGGGCTTCCAATCATTCTTTGGATAATCCAAATTTGATATGGCTGATAAAATTTTTCTTTTTCAGCAACACCAATAAGGCTACTTATTTCAATATAAAAATAATAGTAAAAGTCATCTTTATTTATTATATTTAATAATATAGACTTAATAGTTGCAGGAAAATCTTTTAACAGATGAAAAGAAAAATTTTTAGCTACTATTTCTTTAACAAACCCCCATTCAATACTGCTTATATCAAATGGTTCATGATCAAGTCTAAATTTTATAGTAGAAAATTTTTCATTTAAATCATTAGTAAAAACATAAGATTGTAAAAAATATTCTGAAAAAGCTTTTTGAAATTGAGCTTGCTGGTTGCAAATAGCTCCATTTATTTTTATAAAAATTTCTATTGGTAAACTTTTTCTAGCTTTATTATATGGACATAGTCTAAACATTTTATTCATAATAGGATTATTTGTTCCTTTATCAATAAAATACTGAAATATATCAAGAAGATTGTTTATCTCCTTAATATCTATATATTCTATTTCAAGCTCATCCCAATCTCTATATAAAATAGATTTTAATAATAAATCATGAGCTTCCTTTTCTTTAGTTGTTTTTTCAACTAAAAATTGTGGAAACTTGGAAAGAGCTATTCTGAAATTAGCTCTTTGTTCAGAAATATGGGTTTTCCATATTTCATTTATGAAATTGTATAATTCTAATGGTAAACCTGGATTATAAAAATCTTTTATTTTAAAAATTTGTTGTTGTTTCAACAAGTTTTTTGCTCCTTTTATCATTTCAGCATAATTGGCTTGAAATGTTGAATTTGGATTTTGGGACCAAGGGAATTGACTTACTGTTTTTGGTGTCATTGATAATTGAGTTCCAACTGGTTGTCTTACCATTGGATATGGCACATAATATCCCTGATTAGGATAAAAAGGTGCTTGTGCAAGTATAGTGACAAATCCTTGATTAGACTTTGTTATTTTCCCTTTGTTGGGTCTTTTATGGACAGTTGTCTATTCACCAACTTTTTCTAGAGATCTTTTACCTCTCTATAAGGCCTGTTAAGATAATCAACAATAATATTATCAGTTCCTTTTACATATAAAACTTCAAAATTAAAAGTACATAATTCATTATACCATCTAATTCTTCTAAGAGCAGTTTACAAACTTTTGTTAATAAGGAATTGTTTAACTGCCTGATTATCAATTTTTATGGTAAATCTTTCAAGTGCTAAATATATGAGAAATTTTTTTTATTCCTTTCTTTATTGCTAATACTTCTTTTTCATATATAACATAATTAATTTCATTTAGTTTAAATTTCCCTGAGCTATATCCACATATTAATTCTTCATTATTTATTGTATTAGCTTTTAATATACAACCCTAATAATTTTGTGAGGCATCTGTTTCTAAAACTAATTTATCATCTTGTTTAGGTAAATAAACTTTTGGAATATGATTTATTTCATTTTTTAGATTCCGTATAATTTCTAAGTCTTTTTTAGACCAGATAAAAGGTTTATCCTTTTTAAATTTTTCATATAACTTACCTATTTTTTCAAATAAGTTAGGAAAAAATTTCCTTCCATAATTAATAATTCCTAAAAATTGTTGAAGCTGTTTTTTATCTTCAATGTTTTCAGGAAATTCTTTTATTTTTACTATAACATGATCTTGTAGTTTAAGACCAACAGAAGATAATTTTAATCCTAAGAATTTTATTTCTGTCTTTTCTAATTCTATTTTCTTAGGACTTAGAATAATTCCATTTTTTATGAATTCTTGAGAAATGATATTTAAATGTTATCTATTTTTTCTAATGTATCTGTGTAACACCTCAAACCCGGCCTAGAAGTTAAGCCCGAATCTGGCGTGTCACATGGAAGTTTTTTTTTTTTTTTTCAAACCATCTTTGGGATTGTTAAAAACTTGTTTGAGAATTACAGCCTCTTTATTAAAACCCAGAACACTTATGCAATTGTTATCTACATGAAAACGTAATTATCTTTAAAAACCTTTTTGGTTGTGAAAACATATTTGAAATAAACAATTTACGAAAATGGGACGTTTGGGAATAGAGTTGCAGAAGCATTTTGAAAGAAAATCCGAGGCCTTATTACAACATTTAACCCAAAATAGTAAAGTAATAAAATAAACGAGAAAGAAGTCTAAAGTCCAAATAAACCATTTCTGAAGTATGGTCTCCATCGAGTCATCCAAGGCCCAAGTCCACGTCACTGAGCATTACCTGAAAAGGTTAAGAGAAAGGGGGGTGAGTTACAAGAACTCAGTGTGTAATCCCCTTACCATCATCCACTAGGTCGGAACACACATAGCAATATTTTGGGCCTAAGCCCATTTACAATTATAACATAATAACATGTATATAATATGCATATGATATGCAAATCCCAAACCAAACCTAATTTCCATCCGCTACACACCACCCGTACCAATCAGCACACCTGTGGGGATCAAGTCAACCCACCCCGCCAACACACCAATCGCAGGCATAAAGCCATTTAAAATGTTTGTGGCAGAGCCACCGAACTAGATTGTGACAGAGCCACCGAACTGGATTGTGATAGAGTCACCGAACTAGATTGTGGCAGAGCCACCGAACTGGATTGTGACAGAGTCACCGAACTAGATTGTGGCAGAGCCACTAGCACTTCTCTTCAATTTTATCCCAACCCATGCAATTATGTATACATATACAAAGCATAACAATATTCATAGAATAATTTCATCATAAGGCCCATAATACAAGTTGGCCCATTAAGCAATCTAGCAATTTGGCCCATTAATCAATCTTAACAATTTGGCCCATTAATCAATCTAGCAAATTTTGGCCCATTAATCGATCTAGCAAATTTTGGCCCATTAATCGATCTAACAAATTTTGGCCCATTAATCGATCTAGCAAATTTTGGCCCATTAATCACATGAGGCCTTTTTTTTTTCAAATTTCACACTTGACCAATTTATCAAAATAATTCATATGGCCCAAAATATCACTTTTTAACAAAATAACCCATTAAGGGCAAATCCGTAATTCCCACAACCTTAATACCGATTTCATGCATTTACACAAAAAGTGTTATTATACCGTATTTTCTGATTTTACAAATTTTACAATTTATTCTAATGCTTACGGTATAATATCTAACCCATGAGATAAGTGTGAAATTACACACTCTGGCCCATATCACAAATATCGAACTTCCCATATATCAAATATCACATTTGGCCCATAAAGGGTATTTTCGTAATTCGGTCCATAGGGACATTTCGTAATTCGGCCCATTAGGGGCATTTTTATAATTCGGTAATCGTACCCACTAAGGGTAATTCGGTAATTTACTCTCTAAGGGAAATTCAGAAATTCTACCCACCAAGGGTATTTCGATAATTTTACAACCCAGAGGTATTTCAGTAACTTACCCTCTAAGGGTATTTCGGTAATTTTGCAACCTAGGGGTATTTCGGTAATTTACCCTCTAAGGGTATTTCAGTAATTTCGCAACCCAGGGAATTTCAGTAATTTACCCTCTAAGGGTATTTCGGTAATTTTGCAACCCAGGGGTATTTCGATAATTTACCCTCCAAGGGTATTTCAGTAATTTCGCAACCTAGGGAATTTCGATAATTTACCCTCTAAGGGTATTTCGGTAATTTTGCAACCCAGGGGTATTTCAGTAATTGCACAACCCAGGGGTATTTCGGTAATTTGCCCTCTAAGGGTAATTCGGTAGTTTTACCCACCAAGGGTAATTCGGTAATTTACCTTCCAAGGGTAAATTCGGTAGTTTTACCCACCAAGGGTAATTCGGTAATTTACCTTCCAAGGGTAAATTCGATAGTTTTACCCACCAAGGGTAATTCGGTAATTTACCTTCCAAGGGTAGATTCGGTAGTTTTACCCACCAAGGGTAAATCGATAATTTACCTTCCAAGGGTAGATTCGGTAGTTTTACCCACCAAGGGTAATTCGGTAATCTACCCTCCAAGGGTAATTTCGGTAATTTCATATTCAACGGTGTTTCCGAAGGCCTACTATCGCCTCGAGTGGCACAGAATTCTATTTGGGTCTCTTCGGAACTATTGGGTCAAAAATCCATTTTAGGCCCAAACGGGGTAATTTTGCAATTCTGGACTTAACTACTAATTTGAGCATAAAAAAAATTAAAATTGTCCATCTGCGTCATACTGACTAAATTGATTATAACTCGAGTTAGGAAACTCGAAATTTAGATCCGTAAAATTTCCTTGAAACTAGACTCATATATCTTCTTACTGTAATTTTTCCAGAATTTTTTGCCTAGCCATTTAGTACATTTTATTCCTTAAATTTTCCCTTGTTTCACTGTCCAATGATTCTGATCTCTCTTAACTTAATTTCAAATATCTCACTGTACGGTTTTCATATACTGTTCCAACTTGTTTCTCTTGAAAATAGGCTCACAAAGGAATCCATACATATAAATTATAACCCATAATTAATTTTGTACAATTTTATATGATTTTTCCAAAACAGATCAGTGAACCCCGAAGTTAATCAGAACCAGTCTCACTAAAATCAAGATATCTCAGGATATAAAATTCCTTTTCCTTCTCCGTTTCTTCCATATTAAAATAGACACAGTAATATTTAATTTTATATCTTATTCACTTTCTAATTCCTTTTCCTCTATTTTTAGTTATTTTTCAAAAACACATCACTGCTTCTAACTGAAACTGTTTTATTACGAAATACGATTACCACTACGATCATACGCACACCCGAGTGATTACGGATGCTGGTTTTTAGTTTTCTTTGGTATTTCCACCGATTAACAGCATATTTCATACAAACTTTTAGAGAAGTGTGAGATTACACACCATTTCAGATATGTATATGGAAGGGTATGAGATTACACACCTTATTCGGAATCCGTAACGCGATGCTCTCCGCGACACCAAAAATCCGAGTCACCTATTACGAGGGATAGGTTTTTGATTGAACCTTTGATAAAGTACTTCGAGACCTTGGAACCAGCATAAAATCTCTCATGGCAAGTCCCTAGACTCTCAACCATGTTACAAATTAGTCCCCTCATTAGCTAGCTTAAGCTTTGGGGATTCCAAAAGTACAATTTTTTATCAAGCAAGATCATAAAAATCACTTACTTGTGAGGAGAAATGTTTGCTGAAAATTTTGAGCTCCATAACCCTTATTTCTCTTCAAATTTCGGTGGATGAAGATGTAGGAATAGTGAAAAGATGATAACATCTTTATTCCTCTTATTCTATTCATTTAAAACACCTAACATCACCAACTTTTGACCAAAATAAATGCTCTTGTCCCTATATTTTTTTTGGCCGGCCTACTCATTTAGACAAGGCCAAATTGTACTTTAAGGACCTCCAATTAATATTTCTTAGTCAATTTGCACCTCTAGCAATTAAAATTAAACTTTAGCACTTTATGCGATTTAGTCCTTTTTTTTCGAAATTAAGCCCTCAATCGCTAAAATTGAGACACCAAAAATTTCATGCATGTTTATAAACATGTTATACACATAGAATAACATGAAAATAATTTTCTCTATCCTCGGTTTAGTGATTCCAAGATCACTGTTCCGGCTATCCCCTAAATCGGGCTATTACACCCTCCATGCATTTTTTTTTCACCTACCCCATTCTTTTCAAATCTCATCATTATATTTTTTTTTTCACCTACTCCATTATTTCAAATTCCATCATTATTATTTTCCCACTTCTTTATTATCCTTTTTCTTTTATTTCTTTCCTTTCTTTTTCCTTATTTTCCTCCTTACCTTATCTTTTTAGTCATCATTTCATTTTTCTTTTATTTCTTTCCTTTAATAATGCCATGGTTGATACTTGGAAGAGCATACAAAAATAATTCCAAAATTTGCAAAAGATGGAATTTGAACCCCTTCCCTCAAGGAACTTCACTTGATGCCATAACCTCCTTGCCATATGCTCATTTATGCTAGTAATTTACTCTTTTATTTCCATAAGCCTTAATGCCACTTACTATCTCTCCTTAATAGGCTTAAACACAAAATTTTACTAAGGCCCAACTTGAACTCGAAATTTCATAGAACCCCGTAACTTTCTAAAATCATCTTCTTAATAAGTTCAACTTGAAATAATGGCATTCTCTTGTTCTCAAAAATTTTAAACACTCCTATGCCCAAGGCCCATTGGGCTCATTCCTACTAGGCCCAATTTCGAGATGTTACAATCTGAATATATTAAAATATCATCTATATAAACTACACAATTTTTTATATTTATTAAATATAGAATCCATCCATCTTTGGAAGATTTGCGGTGCATTACATAAACCAAATGGCATTACTCTCCATTGATAATGACCATTAGGTGTGCTAAATGCTATTAAAGTTTTAGATTCTTCGGTTAGCATGATTTGCCAAAATCCCAATTTACAGTCAAATTTACTAAAATATTTTGCTTGTTTAGCTTGATTAATTAAAACATCCTTTCTTAGAATAAAATAACCATAAAAAATAATATTTTGATTTAATCTTTTATAATTAATAACAATTCTAGCTTTTACTCTTTTTATTTCAGCATGGTTTCTTATCATAAAAGCTGAACTAAAATGTAGAGTATTAGTTGTTTCTATTAATCCTTTTTCTAATAGTTCTTTAATTTGTATATCAAAGTCATCTATATCTTGTTTAGTATAGATCATTGGTTTAACTCTAATAATTTTATTGGGATTTTCCAATTTAATTTCATAATATCTAGGACTATTTTGTCACAATTTTAATGGTTCTTCACTAAAATTATTTTCTAATATTTTAAACAACTAATGATTTGTTTCAAGTTGTTTAATATATTCTTTTCTTGGTGGTGTAAAATTTTTATCACACAAATTTATTATTTTCTACTAATGGTATTTCTACAGAAGTTTTTTCTACAGATAACATAATTAAATTTTTGTCTATAGAAAATGGTAAATGTTGGTATATAAAATTATTCCTAATAATATATCTCCATGCATTGCAAGAAAACATAATATTTTGGGTATTACAAATTTTACATTATTTATGTAGATTGGTACATTTCTAGCCTTATATTGAATTATGGTTTCATTACCATCTATTCCTATGGCCTTTATTGGGTGTTTCATCTATTCCCATTTTTCTACAAGAATGGTATTTTTTATGCAACTACTAGTTGTAGCTCCTATATCTCATAAAGCATGCAAAGAATATGTTTTATATTCTCTAAATTGAAATTTAATTTCAATATATGTATAATATTTCCTGGATTGGAAATTTGAAAATGTAATTACTTCACCAGTTCCAATTTTCATTTGTTGAATAATTGTTGAAGTTTGAATTTATTCCATTCTAGTATTTCTAGAATTTGTACTTGGTTCAGTAGGAAAAATAGGAATATGAACTGTTTTTCATACCTATTGGTGTTGAATTTGTACTTGTATTATCCTCTTCTTCCTCTATTTGAGTATTTGAGAGTAAAACTAAATTATCATTAGTATTTGTTACAGCAATATTTTTAAAATATAATTTATCCCCACATGACATGTATTCTATAATACTTACAGGTTTAAAAGTACTAGCACTACTTATCTTTTCTATCATCCAATCTTTTGGTATTGATAGATCTCTTGAATGTAATAATTTTGGTTGTATTTCGGTAGCAAATTTATTAGGTTCAAAGAGCTCAATAATTTTTATTATTAATTTCTTTGATTTCTACTTCTGCTGTATTAGCATATTCATTAATAAAAGTCCAACTTATTGCTAGATCTTCTGCTAAATCATTAATTTTAGAATTTTTTGTCTGAATTCTTAGATATAAACATTCTTTTATTAGAGGATCTATAATAGATATAAAGTAGTTTGTTTTAACTTTAAATCCTATTACACCGGTATATAAATTTGATTAAATTCCTCCAATAAGTGCTTTTATTGAATTTTCAAATCTTTTATCTAGCAAAACTGCTATTATAGGTATATCATGACCTTTTCTAAATAAAGCTCTTATAGTTATCATAATTATGCCTAAATGTATATATCTAACTTGAGAATATTTCTTTTTAATCCTCTTAATTTTATTTTTAGTAAATAATGGGATTTTTGTTAATCCTCCTCTGGTATCTTTAGCCATAGTATTACCACTTATTTTTTCTATATGTATTTTGACTCCATATTTTGAATTTAGATATTTTATATATTTCTTCTTTAGAAATATGATTTTTATTAGTTTTTTCTATCATTTCATCAGAAGAAAAGTCTGTTTCTTCTCCAATTAGATTTCCTAATTTTATATCCTATTGTTCAGATTTAGAAATTTCTTCTAATTAATTATTAGAACTACTTCCTATATTAAACATAAATATATATCCATCATCATCTGTATCAAAATCTGTTTCTAATATTAACTCATATAATATTTCTTCAGAATTTATTTCCTCTTCATAACATATTTCTAAGTCTTGTTCTTCAAGTTTTTTAATATTTTCTTTGCACTTTTTCCTTTGTTAGGACAATTTGGTGCTATATGACCTTCTTCATCACATATAAAGCATTTACATTTTTTTTTAAAGTTTTTTTGAAATTTTTCTTCTAACAAATCTTTTTTTTTTATTATAACCAGTATATTTTTTTTATTTCCTAGTTTCCATCTAACTAGCTTATATCTTCTATTTTGCTTTTTATGTCCTTTATAGCTTATATCTTATCTTCTATTTTGCTTTTTATGTCCTTTATAGCTTATATCGTCTACTCTATTTTGCTTTTTATGTCTTTTATAAGTAATAGGACGTATTAGTTTATATCCAAATCCCCATTCATTTTCTCAAATTTTTGTACAGTGTTTAGTACTTAATGTTTAGTACTTAATTTATGCTTAACTTAGTTTGTAAACAATATAAAGTTATTTTTTCTTTTGCAAAATTTATTATATTTGCAAAATTTATTATATTTTCTGGTTCTACACCCGCCATTTTACTATGCTTTTCTAGGTAAGAAACATATTTTTTTTATACATATCTCATTTCATGATGGTGGTAATTTATGAAAATATTAGTTTTTCCAAATTTTTATATTTTCATTTTTTAGTTTTTAATATTCATGAAGAAATCTTTTAGATAATTTTTCTAGATATCTAATATCACATAATTTAATTTTTAGCAATATATAACTAGATATACTATTTTGATCTTTTTTATCAAACCACAAAATTCTATTTTTAGAATAAAAATTAATCCTTTTAAAAGATCTTTGGGAGTTAGTTCCTATCTGGTTTTTAGAAAGCGTGGCGGATTTGACAGATCACTCGTCTAAGAGTTGGAAGGAAGGGCTCATTAACAGTGTTTTTACTCTTGAGGAAGCTGCAACCATTCGGTGTATTCCCTTATCCAGAAGAGTTGATGTTGACAAGATTGTTTGGAGGAGTGAGAGTACTCTGTCCGGAGCGGGTATCGAACTCTAATGACCAGATTAGAGTGGACGGCATACATGAGAGCAGAGAAATTTACAAAAAAAAACTCTGGCAATTACAGATTCCTCCTAAAATAAAAATTGCAAACTGGCGAATACTAGATAATTACATCCTTACAGCCTATATTCTATACAACAAAAGGATTGTGGCCTCCTTGATATGTCCTGGATGTGGCGGTGAGCCTGAAACATTGATGCATGTCATCACAAGGTGTGGCCCTGCAAAAGAGGTAGGGGATTTAGTTAGTATTGGTTGGCCTTTAATTTTTAATATTGATGATATATGGGCTTGGTTTGACATTGTTTTTAAGCATGGAAGTAATTATACCTGCAAAGTTATAGCGATCACAGTTTGGGCAATTTGGCATGCTCGAAACAAGCAGGTCATGGAAGGCAAGCAACAACCAGCTCAAGATATCAGAATCATAGTGGCTAGTCTAGTACGGGAGCTTGATGAGATAAATCGGAAATTACCTGAGCAGAGAGAGACCATGAAAACTCACTGGAAACCTCCACAGGACCCAAACGTAAAAGTGAACTTTGATGCAGCGTTCAAACCGCAAATACACCAATCGTGCTCTAGGTTCGTTATCAGATATGAGATAGGATTAATATTGGGCAGTGGTGCAGTCAAGAATGATTATATCTCATAGCATGTATCCAAGCTCTAAAGTTCGCGGAGGAGATGGGATTTAGACAGAGTGAAGTGGAGGGCGATTCCCGAACGACAATCATGATAATCAACCAAGGCGTAGTGGACAGATCTAATATGGGTGTGTAAATTGTAGAGATTAAAGCTATGGCAACACGTTTTCAAAGGATTTCGTTCAAACGTGTAGACAGAAATGCTAATGGTGTAGCTCATATAATCGCCCAAGAGAGAATTAATTTAACTGAAAATACGTTTTGGGTTGAGGAGGTACCTGTAACGGCGGTCGAAGCGGTGAATTGAGATAATCAGATTGAAGCAAGAAGATCTCTTCCCAGCTAATGCATGGCTGTTGTGCAATCTGAAAATGGCTTATGAAGCTTTGAGATTTCTACCTGGGTTTTGCGTATTTGACTGTTTCGACCCTTCAACTCACTCAAGACTACCGAGATATTTCTTTTGTTTATGAAATTCATTTGTGCGGACCAGCTGCCTCTTGTTTTGCTGAGTACTGTTGTGAGCACTTTATTAAATGTTATGTTTTGGTTTTGTTTTTGTTTATTAATAAATAATATCTCAATATTTTCTTTCAAAAAAAAAAACACTTTGGAATTTAATGGACCAAACCTCAATCCATTTTAAATATAGATTCATTTTATGGTCCATTGTATTGTATTCTCACTTAAAATGCACCCAACAGTGGTTCATAAATAGCTTATTTATTTTTAAACAAATATTATAAAATATTTTAAATTCAGAATTTCTATAATTCTTCTAATTTCACTGGGTGTTGCAATATTTAAATTCTATAAAAATATATAATTCAATTTTGATTTTACTCGCCCCCGCATTTTTTGTTTATAGATATTGTAGGATGGGCAAAGACATGCATCTTTAATTTTTGGCATTCCTGAAATGCCCCATATCCAACCTATGAGTTCCATTATTATTTATTTAACTTAATAAACCCAACTACCTTCTACGAACCCTATTCGTCAACCATGGCAAAAATACTAATGAAACGTGGGGTTTTTTCGTCCATCATCAACTGTCCAAGACAATCTAACAATGACAAGTCAAACCCAATTCATACAATAATTTACATTACTAACTAAGCTGTACAACAACTGGACCTTTCATGTATACAGAAATCAGCATAGCCAGCAATCAAAATTTTGTTTACATTAATATCAAGAAACCCAAAATGTACATCACCTTGTAAAATTCGACATCGGCAGCTATTTATCTGCATCTTTGGGCAACTTTTCCGGTTCTTTCTCAATAACCGAAGAACCAGAAACCTGCTGTTCTGACAAACTGCATCATTTACACAAGTAACATTATGGCAATCCATCATTGCAATTTTATGATCACCATGCACAAAAGATAGGCAAGTCTTTAACTACAGATAAGATATTCAAAGAATGAAGATTGGAGGAATATGTACCTAGGAGGATCGTGGTCATGATTTCCAGTCGTAGGAAAGCTCTTGGAAAACTGAACAGAAATCAAGCCTTCACTTGAACCAACCACAGGTGCTGGAGACCCATTTAACATCGCAGTTGCACCACGTCTGGAACATATACCTACAAACAAAGCAATGTCTTTCACCACAATTTGGTAGCAGTTGGGTAGTACATAAAAGCTTACAACATCTTCATAGGAAGGGAGAACATAGGACAAGAATCAAACCATCTTCGGGACAACAATTCAAGTTGAAGGATGCTTCTTTGTAATATCAAAGAAACATTCATAACAAGAACTTTAAAAGCATTATACATGATACCATACCTTGTCTAGGGAGAAAACTTTCATGCATAATGATAACATGCTAAAGGAATTGGTGACCAACCAAATTGACCAAAGAATTTTTGATACGAAAAGTTGACTATGATCTTTCATTAAGCTGGTAAAGATTTCAATTAAGCAAGTTCCTAACTAGGAGGTGACAACCTTGAGCAATGTCAACTCAATTAACAATTTCTTCTTGTCAACACTCCATTCACTGCTCAACAATATACAGAGAGTTGATGTAGCAGTTTTCGATTTTGTTTTCCTTTTCCAAGTGAAGGCTTATTCCAGATAAAAAAGAAAATGTAATGTGCTATAATTTTACAGATGATTTTACAATACTTTGGGAATATAGGAAAAATGTTCGATATCAAGGCACAACTATAATTGCAACAACCAACAATTACAATGTCATTATACTAGACATGGTCAAAACAGAGAGAGCTCATCAACGAAGTTAAGCTGCCTAATCTATGTAATAACACAAACTAACCAAGCTAAATATTTCTGGTAATCAGAAATGACGACTCTCCGACAAAGTTATTTGTGCAAACCCGGAAATGGTATGTTACTCAAGTTTGAAACACAACAAACTGAGGGGATTTTGTTATTCGTAGAATTCATACCGTGCAGTCCATGAAATTTATACTAGTCAAAGATTTTATCTAAGGACGAGAATAATTCTTATTTAAGGTCCTTCCTTGGAACTTGAAAGATGTCAAATACCTTGAAAGAGTAAGACGAAGCAAAAGAGAACCGTGATAACCATAGCATAAAGGCCACTATTAGATGATGATGCCTTTGCTTCTTTCATCCTCCTCAATGTTTTAATCCGTTTCATCCTCGCACGTTTCCTCATGGCAAGTTCAGAAATCTCCCTCACCATCTTCTGGTCAGCGGCATCCAACAGCGGACCTTTCGGTGGCCGTGGAGGTTTGGGAGGCTTCCTAGTGCTTTTCTTCTTGCACTTCACTTCTGCTAAGTTCTCTGCTACTGCCATGAGTTCGTGATTCTCTTCTCCTTCCGAATTCTTGTCTACCAAGCATTCCATATTCTCACCCTCAACTCCGCCACCAAAACTGGAAGAACTACTGCACGAGTTTATGCCGGATTCACCCTTTCCTATCTTATCAAAACTCAAAAGATCACTCCAAACTCCACTGAGAGTTCTCTTTGTTTGTAAATTCGATGGAACACGATCTTTTGTTCTTTCATCCTCACTGGTAATCCCACCACTTTCAAGATCTACTTCAATATCTCTTTCTCTTGTAAAGAAGGGATCCATTCAAAAATAAACCCCAAATCCTTAAGATACTTAACCCCACTACTGCCAAGCTAAAATTCAGTCATGGTCTACATGAACTAATCCTTGACTTCAAAGAAATATCAAACAGTTCTAGGTCTCACCAAAAAAAAACCAACCAATCCTGCATTTGCCATTGAAATATTTCATATTAGTAGTAGGAAAGTACATGAAAACAATGGTCAATTCAAATGCTAACTCCAAGGACAAAAAGATAGCAAATTTATGAACCATGAATAGCTCAATTTTCATCATCAAAGACCCAAAGGAACAAGCTAAAACATAAAGGAACTTGAAACAAATGATCATCTTTTAACTCCCCCAGAAAAATCAGTAAAGCTTGAAATTTGAAAAAAAAAAAAAACTAATCCTATTTTTCGACAATCAGATGCGGGATTACAACCAGCTCCCAGTCTCTACGTCTAAATGCAACTATAAAATAAATTAAAAATTGAAACTGGAATAAAACCCAGAATCCCATACCCTTTAAAACAAAAACCCAGAAAACAAGGGGAAAATACGCTGCCGACAAAGGGAAAAAAAACACTTCATCTAAAAAAAAAAAAAAACAGAGACACATGAAAATAAGAAAATCAGAAGGAGAAAAAAAGGAATGTACCTTAAAAAGAGCTTAATTCGATGTCTGCAAGAACCATAAAACTAATAAAAATCCTTGGTCGATGTCGTCTAAGCTTATCTCTCTTTTTTTCTTTCGTACGATTGACTAATTCCTTTTAAAAGGAAGTGGTCATTTATATTTTTGGAATGAAATAAAAACAAAAAAGAAGGAGGAAAATTAATTTAAAAACCAAAGCTTTCTAAAAATAAATAGTACATATACCGCTAAAAAGACAATCAAAAACGAAAAACCAAAGGCAACAGTTGTTGGTTTTGTCTTGTTCGCCGATTAGCGAAGACGGATGAACGTGTCAGCTACTACGGCCTACGGGGTTGGTAACTGGTAGTTGCCGGTTGAATCATTAAGAATCCATTTCTTTTATGCCTTAATACTAATATGTTGTAACAGTACTTAAATTGGTACCTTTTTTTTATTCATATAAGCCCTTGCCGTGTTTTTTTTTTTTTTCCATTTATTCATTAAAAAACACTTGATTTTTGGACTAATTTACCTATAAAGGCCCATGGGCCAATTTCTACATTATTTACTGAAAATGGTCGATTTTGGCAAAATGCGTCCATATAAGAGCATTTTAGGGTGAAATTTTTAGCAAATCGCACTCCTGGGGGAGCGTTTTTGTCATGTCAGCACAAAACGCGCTGATTTGGATTCGCTTTGCTGACGTGGCAAAAACGCTCTCCTAGGGGCGTGTTTTGCTCCATGTTTTTTTCTAAGTTATGACTTTTTGCATGTTAGTCCCTAGGATTTTTTGGTTTAGGATTAGGGTTTTGTTAAAATAATTTAGGGTTATGTTTGTAAGGTTTAAGGTTTTCTTAAATTAATTTAGGGTTCTGGGTTTTAGGAATTTTTTAAAATAAATCAAGAGCTAGTGTTCTTTTTTAAAAATTAATTAAATTAGGGTTTAGGGATTTTAAAAAAATTAATTAAATTTGGGTTTAGTGTTTTTAAGAAAATTAATTAAATTTGTGTTTAATTTTTTTAAAATAATATTGTGTTTAGGTTTAGTGTTTAGGAAAAATTATATTGACAAAAAGAATTTTGGTTTTTTTCTACAGTAATTCCTGAAAAATAATTTTGAGAAGACGGTTCTAAACAAATAGTGTCAAAAACGCTTCAAGTAGGATGCACTGTCAGCAAAATTACTGAAAAAAGCTCCCACGTGGACGCTCTTTTTCTACAGTAGTTCCTGAAAAAATAATTTTAAGAAGACGGTTCTAAACAAATAGTGTCAAAAATGCTTCAAGCAGGATGCACCGTCAGCAAAATTGATGAAAAAAGCTCCCATGTGGACGCTCTTTTTCTACAGTAGTTCCTGAAAAAAATAATTTTGAAAAGACATTTCTAGTCAAATAGTGTCAAAAAAGCTTCAAGCAGGATGCACTGTCAGTAAAATTACTGAAAAAAAGTTCTCACGTGAATGCTCTTTTTCTATAGTAGTTAATGTTTGGCCTTAGACTATAAATGAGTCAAATTCATTCCCAGGTTGCATAAGTTACAAAAGGAAAAATTAGAGAGGCTAAGCAGGATAGAAATTGAAGATGAATGAATGTATTAGTGTTGTTATTTACTATGATGGTGAGGTCTGTGACACCGAGAGCGACGTTGTTTTTTTATCGGAGAACACAACGCGAATGGTTTTTAACCAAAGTATAGATTTGACAGAATTTCGTAAAAATATTAGGCGCAAAATCTTCAGAACGACACCAATGAGGGTTTCTTCTATTAAGTATCGATTTTGTGCTTCGATCGATCCCGTGACATATGACTTATTTGATATCAAAGGTGGTCGTAGCTTTGAGGTGATGGTGCAAACTCATTTCGCCAGTGGATCACCCTATCTTGAGTTATATGTACAATTTTCATCGCCAAATGAAACATTTGTGACTTCAATATCTACTGCTGTTCGAGAGGAAGACACGACCCCTACCCGACACTCCGTTAGTGGGAGGCAGAACACGGAAGCGCCTGTGTTTGGTGACAGTATGGAATGCACAACTCCTGCACGACACTCAGTTAGTGGATGGGACATGCACATTGGTGAGTCGATGTTCGATGCTAGAAATACGTATTGGGGAATGACATCAACTTCTAGTGTTTCATTTGGCGATGAAAAAAAGCTCAGTTGGCAATCCACAATTGATTGAGGATGTTACGAAACGTCCACAAGAAGAGATGATGTACTCCCTACGATGTCCACCGGCGATGGGACCTCATACATTGCAGATGATGGTGGGTTGGATGATGAGTCCGATGTGGATCTACCTCGAGAGCCTGGCCCCGATAGTGTAGAAGTTGCATTATTTTCTGAACCGGAGCCTGTTCTATCCGAACCTAAGGACGTTGAAGGGGGTTCTGTAACACCTCCCACCCGTATCCAACACCAGAATAGGGTTTGAGGCATTATCGGACTTAAAATTCACAATCATACAAAACCGGGTTACCAAATTTCGCCCAAAATTTAAAACTTTTCAAACACATGCATTTGACATTGTCATCTATTTAATCACTTATACTATGGAAAAATAGGCTTACGAGCCAAAATCATTATAAGCCACATCTCATGGCTGTAATTAACAAATCAATATAAGCTAATACATTTGGCTAATCACAACAACATATGTCATAGAAAAACTAAATCCTTATACATGCCAATACTCCTAGGATAATGGCTTGATAGTGTGATGCTGCCTCCGACGATCTCCAACCCTGAGCTGACCTAACAAAACTAAAAGAATGGAAAGGAGGGAGTAAGCTTTACGCTTAGTAAGCTCGCATGAAAATAATAAGCAATACGATAACATGCTATTTTCATATTCTTTCCATTCATTCAAATTCCAGCTAAGCTGTTTCCTTGAGTCATAGTTATTAAATAATTTATATCTGGAGCTACAGAACTCCAAATTAAGATCCGTTAATTTTCCTTAAAACTTAACTCATTTATCTTCTTACCATAAAATTTTCAGAATTTTTGGCGTAGCCAATTGGTACAGTTTATTCATTAAAGTTTCCCCTGTTTCACCATTCAACTACTCTGACCTCTCTTCACTATAAATCAATTTTCTCTTTGTACAGAATTTATATGGCCTCCTTGTTTTGTTCATTTGAAACTAGACTCATTCGGGATTTCAGGCATATAAATTATATCTCATAATTATTTATGTACAAATTTTAATAATTTTTCAAATGCAGAGCAGGGGATCACGTAATCATTCTGAACCAGTATCACCGAAATTCAAATATCTCAAAATATACAAATCATTTGTTTTCTATTTTTCTTTTATATGAAAATAGACTCAATAAGCTTTAAATCAATATCTCATCCAACTTATAATTCAATTTCTACTATTTTTGGTGATTTTTCAAATTTACGTCACTGCTACTGCCCAAAGCAGTTCTATTGTAAATGTTTGCTCTTTTTCACTTTAGTTGTGTTCTTCACTTGCTTATACCAATCTTTCCAATTTCCGATTACATATTGAACATATTGTTCATACATACATTTGCCACATTTCTCAATTGGTCACATTCACACTTGCACTTATTCATAATATGATCATTTTCAATTACACTTAGTCAATTTTCCGTTGAACTCATCGTAATGATAACAGATACATGGTGGCCTACACATGGTACCACCCTTGTAGCCGAAGCTATCTGGTACATATAGTAGCCTGCACTTAGTACTATACATGTGACCAAAACCATTTCATAACTCTCTTGTACACATAATTGAGCTCAACATTAACAATCACTCAATCTCTTTCATTTGATTCACTCCTTTTTGTATTACTTATTATCAAATTAGGAAACGTCTTACGAATTTAAGTACGTCGTTGCTCAGTGCCACCTTTCACAACTCAGTATGGTTTTCCTCATTGAAATACCATACCTACATTTCATAACTCGGTAAGGAAACACCATACCTACATTTCTTAACTCAGTATGGTTAATACCATACCTACATTTCACAACTCAGTATGGATGATACCATACCTACATTTCATATCTCAGTATGGATGATACCATACCTACATTTCATAACTCAGTATGGATGATACCATACCTACATTTCACACTTTGCCATGGATTAACCATGGTCTTATCCGTCAATTCATCACATGTCACGATACGAACGTACTCAATTCTGCGTTTTTCCTAATTTGAATTACTGCATTTATTCTTCTATTTTATCATAATTTTCACAATCCCACAGCAAATTCATATTTAACAACGCATTTTATCATTCAATCATTCACCAATAAACATGTAAACTCAACCATATGAACTTACTTGCCGAAATCTCGTCAAGTACAGCTGTGTAGCAACTCATACAACCCATGAAATATTAATTTAAAATTCAGTTCATTTAACATTAATTTTTCCATATTAATAGAAAATTACAATTCAAGCATGATGTTGCATTATTATTAACACACGAACTTACCTCGAATGCCGAAACGACCATTTTACCAACTTTCTCGATTTTCGATTTTCCTCCAGTTCTAGGTCCAAATCTCATTTTTCGGGATCTAAAACATCACATTTCACTTATTTAATTAATATACTACTCAAAACAGTCCCTAACTCAAACTTTGGCAAAATTACAATTTTGCCCCTAAACTTTTGCATAATTACGATTTTGCCCCTAGGCTCGAAAATTAAACTTTATTCCTTTTTCTTATGTTTTGTGACATGCTGAACATTTTTCCCTTCTATAGCAACTTCAAATTCTTACTATAACACATACTTATGAACAATAACAACTTTTACCGATTAACTCGTTTTACTCGCTTTCACCGAAAATCATTTAGCAAACATCGCTCTCCTAACCTCAAACATCCATACTCTACCATTAAATATCAAAATACATGCTTATCTAGCATGGGTATATTTTTTTAAACTTTGATTACACTTCAAATTAATGGTAGAAATAGACAAATTAAGCTTTGAGGATCTCAAAAATATGAAAATTATTAAGAACGGGACAAAAACCATACCTATATAAGCCATAGAAGCTTGGCCGAATGCTCATCCATGGCTGCCATTTTTTTTCTTCTCACATTCTGGAGAAGAAAAAAATAATGGTGTTTTATTTTTTTTTTATATATATTATTTTTACTATTTTTGTCTTATTATCCATTTAACTTATAAGTGGATTAATTTCTTCATAAGGACCTTCACTTTAAAAACCCATCACAATTACACCCTTTATCATCTGGAACATACACTTCGCACCTATAACCATTTAATCCTTCTAACCAAATTAAACACTTCTTCGATAAAATTTCTTAACGAAATTTCCACACAACAATTCAATCACATTATAAACCTCATATTTTGCAACTTATTGCAATTTAACCCCAATAATAAAATTGGGCACTTTATCGATAAAAATTACTTAACAAGATTTACACACCATCGCCCAACATATCATAGACTCTAAAGCAATCATAAATTAAATATTTTTACTTAGAGTTTGTGGTCTTGAAACCACTATTCCGAATAGGCCCTATTTTGGGCTATTACAGGTTCAGATGAAGAAAAAGAAGATCTGTGATTCAGGGCGTACTTGCCTCCAACCCACATGCATAATGTTGATATATTGGCAGATAATGCGTTGGACTTTCCAGATCTACCACACAGAAGGTGTGACCGTACAGGTTCGTCATTGGATTCAAGTGAATTGGAAGTTGGTAAGAAGTTTTCCAGTAATGATAGTTATCTTTGTGCATTGAAACAACATAGCACCAATCACGGTGTTAACTATAACGTGGTTAAATTCAAATCCGAGAATTTTGAGGCCAAGTGTGCAGTGTAAGATGGTACATGTTCATGGAAAATCATGGCTTCTTTTTGGAAAAAGACATGCTTGTGGGAGATAAAAAAGTATAAAGGTCCACATACTTATGTTGCTAGTACAATATCAATGGGTGTTTAGGGTTTTTGAATAATGTTATTACTTAATATTACATTATTTAATGTACTTCGTTGACAGGTGTTTCACAATATCATCCCAAGATTGATTCAAGTATGATAACTAGCTTAATACTACCAATGTTGAAGGCGGATCCCAAGATTTCTGTGTCGGTCTTAATTGCCAATATTCGTAGCGAATTGAGGTACATGCCCTCTTACCACAAGGCTTGGATAACTAAGTAGAAGGAGTTGGAAAAGATGCATAGTGTGGCAGTGGTGTCAGGTGCTGGAGAGGTACATCCAATGTTGCATAACAGACCTTTAAACGGTCCCTGCGTACTACAACGACCGATTGCTCCGTGGATGCCAAGTGTTCAAGTGTCTGTTCTGGAGCTTTAAGCAATGCCGGGACGTATTTGTGTACTGCAAACCATTGGTACAAATTGACGGTACCTTTATGTATGTTAGATATACCCATCGACTATTGCTAGCTATGGCACAAGATGACGGTGGGAGAATCCTTCCAATTGCGTTTGCAATAACACAGGGGGAGTCAGGTGATGACTGGAATTTCTTTCTTTCTAAGTTAAGGAGGCATGTATGCCCTAACCTGATATTTGTGTTATATCGGATCGGGACACTGGAATACTAGCCGTAATTGAGTGATAGAAAAGCCTATGGGATCGCATACACCACCAGTATTGTCTAAGGCACGTTGTGTCCACCTACTACAGGCAATATCGGTCTACCACTGAATGACGGCAAATGACCAACATGGATAATTAATCTCTATTAATATAATTTTGTTTTTAATATTCAATTTATTATGAATGGAATAGTGGTATGTAATTTTCGCTATCAACTTATATTGGCAATGTACGAGATCAATAAGGACCATTTTCATGAGATGTTGGGGATTTTGCATTCAATTAACGATCAAGGCGTAGACTACCTCTGTAACATACCTTTCGATCAGTAGACTACATATGACGACAGCCTACAATAAGGTCATGACCACAAACCTAGCTGAATGCATAAATTCTATTCTAAAAGGAATGCGTCATTTGTCGATAATCTCAGTTGTGCGAGAGACATATTTTCGTTTGGTGGCACTATTTCCAAAGTGAGCAGCGAGTTATAAAGGCCAAATGTAGGGAGGCCATGTATGGTTCCGGAAGGTATTGCAAGAAATTAACAAGGCGAATGCGCAGGCCAATACCATGCACACAGTGTGTTATGATCGCAACAACCTATAGTTTCGTGTGACGGAGTTTGACAAATCGAGCCAATGTATTACCGGCGGGCAATATCGTGTACACCTGATAAATAGGACTTACGATTGTGGGACGTTTAACGCACTTCGTTATCCATACACTCATGCAATTGCAGCTTGTCAGAATCTCCGTTTGGATGCCATGAGATATGTCGACGAAGTGTACAAAATAGAATACATGTACAATGTATGGAGACACGTATTCCCACCGGTTCCAGATGAACGTATATGGTCGTCTGTATCGCTTACTCCGTTTAAGTTTTTACCGGATAGAAAATTGCGTCGCAAACCTAAAGGTCGACCTTACTCAAGTAGAATACATAATAATATGGATATCCGGGAAAGAATGAACCAACAGAAGTTGTGCGGATGGTGTAGGAACCCAGGTCATACAATTCAATCATATCCAAACCAAAATAGTTGATAATTGCTATAATGAAACTATATTGTATTATTTCTATTCTTATTCAAAAGAACTTCTATTTTATTAAAAGTATAAAAATAATTTACTATTAAAATATTTAAAAAACTTTTATTTTATTAAATGAAATAATATAAAAATAATTTTTATAAATATATTAAAAAATTAATGTATATGCCGGTCGGAATCAGTGCCACATGGGGGTGGTCAATATTACGCGCTGGATTCCTCCTTGGTTTAGCTTTCGGCGGGGGTTATGGTTGCTCCAGTTGTGGGTATTGGAAGGATGACCCACCTTGAAAGAATAAATAATATGGAGGCGTTTGCATCACACACAGTAGAAGTGTTTGAATCCCATAAGGCGATACGGATTGGTAATGAGATGAGCTCCCCGACAGTGCCTCGTGCGATCCCTCCGACGACGATGGCCTATATATCTTCGGTTGAGTCGAAGTCATTGGGAAAGGAGATGTACCGGGCCATGCATTCCAACCTAGAATAGGACTGGGAAAAGGAAACATGTAAGGGTTAGGATACATATAAGGGCTAGGATACGCACCTGGCAAATCTGAAGGGACTGTGCTGTAGGTGTCGTCGGTTGAGGCATTGGGCCCAATGATTGTGTGGGCCATTGTTGATGGGCCTGTGCCGTCATCCCTTCTCCTTAGATTTAAAGGGCCTTATCATTCCCTTTCGACACAGATTTACCGACGCCTCTGCTCTTTCAACAGCAAATATGGCTTACCATGGATCCTAAATCATGGCATGTAATCTAATGCGCATGCTAACTCTGAGACGATGATCGGTTCGCGAGCAGATATATGATCATACCGATTTTCCCAATTTTTGATATATTCTGAGAAGAATACCGACCAACTTGTATTTGTTTGCTTGAAGTCGATTTTGTGCTCTTTATCGAGCACCTCAAGTACCTCGAGAATCGGTTGTCGGAATTCAAATTACCACAACACTCTATCCGTTTGGTGCATCTCGACAGTAGCATAGTTGACCAATAGGACCTTAACATGCCAAATGTTTAGATTTTGAAAGAATTCATCTAGAATTACTGGCCGAATTGCTGGATCCTCGTATGGTGTCCATTGAAACTATATGAACATGATAAAAATATTGGTTATATACATAATACTAAATACTAAATATGAAACGACTATTTTATGTATATATATAATTTAATACTTACTTGCGCTTCCAACCGTTGGTCTAATAGAAGCCGTTTATCTTCAAAAGCGGTAGGTATTCTAACATAACTCGCCAAATGGTTCTACCTAATTAAATAAATTTTTAGCATACAATTTTATTTTAAATATATGTAATAATTGTAAAATCAAATAAAAATTTTACCTCGTTATGAGTGAGAATGTATATGGGTGGTTCCCTTGAGGACGTAAAAATAGAAAGCGAAACTGAGCCCGTGATTGTAGTAGTGATAGGCAACCTCCAATTTTGGCTTTATTTGGTGGCGTCGCCCCGCACATCTCTCGGTACAATGTTGCCAACACGGCAGACCCCTAACTAAATTCTCCAACTGCTCTAAAATCAATGAGTTTCAACAGCCACCTCAAATGTACGAGGTTTCGTGACAAGTTTAGGATCAAATAATCTCCAATCATATAAAGAATGTATGCCCGAGCATATCGTATTCTTTCTACTTTAGTTGAATCATTCCCCGGCTTCGGGAATGTGTCGTAAGCAGCCCATCTCGATTCGACCTCCGTAAATATTATCCAGAATCACACCCAAAAGATCGTAGCATACGGCTCCCCAATCAGCAGATTGAACAGACCCAGTGAGTGTAGACCCATCCACTGGCAATTCCAATTGTAACTGCACGTCCTCCAAAGTGATGATACACTCTTCGCATGGAAGATGGAATGTGTGCGTCTCGGGTCTCCACATCTCTATTAACGCGTTGATGAGTTTCGGGTCCAACTTGCACCCTCGGCCTATAGTGACCACGTGCCAAAAACCCGCTTCCCTCAAGTAATTTTCTATCAACGGTGATGGAGGACCAGACATATTTCAAATATAACATTGTAACACCCAATCTACGGACTGTAAAAAATTATAAAATACAAATCAATTAAAATTACATAAATGACAAAAATATTAAATAATATTCAAAAATTAAAATTAACCTTTACCATTTTCATTTGTTCGACGGAGATATGTTTATGATCAAGACGAATTAATTCTCCGGCCATTGCTAACACGATCAAATATTTTTAAAATTATAAAAATATAATACTAATTTAGAAAGAAAATTAAAGGAAATAATTAATTAAAGAGAGCTTTGAGAAATTTAAGGAGAAATTTGAGAGCTTTGAGAAATTTAGGGAGAAATTTGAGAGTTTTTTGCTACTTTTTGAAGAAATTTTGTGTGATATAATAGGAGAGGGTTTTTATATTTATTTTTTTACCGTTGGACACCCCTAATGGTATAAAAAAAGAAGGCATTAGGGACAAAAACACAGAGCAAAACGCGTCCCAAGGGGAGCGTTTTTGCCACGTCAGCAAAGCACATCCACGTTAGCGTGTTTTGTGCTGGCATGGCAGAAAGCTCCTCCAGGGACGCGATTTGCTGGAAATTTCACCCTAAAACACTCCAACGTGGACGCGTTTTGCCAAAATCGGCCCTTTCTAGTAAATAATGCAGAAATTAGCCCATTTTCATAAATATACTTAGAAATGGGCTTTATAGGTAAATTAGTCTGAAGTTTGGTGTTTGGGAACTATTTTTAAGATATTAATTTATCAATATTTTGTTATAAATTTTTAATTAAAATTTATATTAAATCTTAATTTATCTCAAACTAAAATGAAAGTATTTACAAGTTTTACTTTATTAATTTATCATAAATGTTGTGTTTGATAAAAGAATATTTTAGTAATAAATTATTTTCAATCGATAATTTTAAACGTTCACTTGACTTGTTTTGAGAATAGAAACGTAATTTTTTTTTTGCTTATTTTGAAATGTTTTATTTTTTTGCAAAAGTTTTTACTCATTTTGTTAGTTTCTAGTTTAAATCTGTACTCTTTATTTTTTATGTCTAACTATTATAATACATATGTAATAAATAATTTTTTTCATATTATTATACTAGTAATCAAACAAAGTAAAAATATTAACCGATTTATAAACAAAATAAAATTTAAGTAAAATTAAGAGTTATCATAAATAAATAAAAATAAAGAACAAGCATATTTGATTATTAAAGAAACCTAGATTCAACAAAGTGGGATATTTTTTTAATGTATAAAAAATGATTAAACCAAACTTTGAAATTGAAATGATTTGGTTAAAATTAATATATATATATATATATATATATATATTTCAAATTAAGAAATTTAATGATTTGAGTTAATGAAACCAGGAATTTAACAGTTAGAAATGATTCGTACCAACCAACCATCAATGAGCATAAATGGTAATTAATTAGCTTCATAAATAAATGAAGGGACACCAACTACAGAGGGATTAAAGAAGATTCAGGGCATCTTCTCTTCTTAGAGAAAATATTTCTAAGGTTTAGGTTAAGGTCAAGCCCCCCACCAATTCATTTGCAAGAGCCAAGTCAAAATTTAAATTTTAAAATTTAGATTTAATTGTTAATATCATTAATTTTTTTATTAAATTTATCGTTATAAAAAATTTAAAACTATACCAACAATCAAACTTGTATTTTAAAATTTATAAGTATATATTAAGAAAAGGACACATATATTGTCACTGCAAAAGACAGCTGGAACCCTGATGGGTGAAAGGGAGGGACGGATTCGATTTTTATGTCTTCTGTTTTTATTTTACTCATAATTTTTATATTTGATTTGAAAAAAGAAAAACATAGTCTGAACCGGTCCATTTTAAAATATTATAAAATCTTATATGATCCTCATTTTTCAATAATTCGATTTAAATAATTAATATTAATATTAGTATAAGTAGTACATAAATAATACAACAAATTCTCTGGTTGGAAAATGTTTTGAAACTTGAGAGTGAACCCATTAATCATCCATGTGCAATTAAAGTTGATCCAACAACACACTGGAACTGGACTCTTTCCCTGGATGTAGCCCTCCCAAATCAAATCTTTTACTGCATAAATTTTAGCTCAATTTATTCTAGAGGTGTTCATGGGCCGGGCGGTTCGACCGAAATTTGGAAGGGTTTGGGCAAAAATATAAGCCTGGAAAATGGGCTTGGACAAAAAATAAGGCCCATTTAAAAAATGGGCCGGGCCTTGGATAAGGTATTTTTGACTCGAGCCTGGCCCGGCCCGACCCGAATTCACTAAATGACAAAAAAATCTGCTTTTTTTTAATGTTATTTTCTTGTTGTTTTCTCACCATTTTGCTACCATATTACTATTATGTTGCTACTATTTTGTTGTTATTGATTAAATATTGTATAAAACTTATTTTATTGTTAATTTTGTTATTATTTTAAATGCATTTGTTAATTTTATTATTATTTTAGAGGTATTTGCTTGTTAAGTTACATCTATCTTAGTGTTATTTAAGTCTACATATTTTTTTAAAATTTATTTTCAATTTGTTGGGAAATATTTATTTTGATTTTTTAGTATTTTTAATGTATTTTATATATTTAAAAATTATATAAAATAATATAAAAATTTAATACGGGCGGGCCGGGCTAGGCCCGGGCTTTAACATTTTTATATGGGCCGGGCTTGGGAAAAATTTCAGGCCCATTTTTTGGGCCCGGCCCGAGCCCGATGAATGGGCCTAAATTTTTAGTTGAGCCCGGCCAGAACCTGGCCCGGCCCGGCCCATGAACACCTCTAAATTTATTCTACGAGTACTTATGGCTGTATCATATTCGAGTTAGGCCTAAATATGATATTAATATATTTTATATTTGTTCAAATTTAGTCCAACCCAAAATATGAACTTAAAATTTTATTTAAGCCCGTTCATATTTACTAAAAATTAACCTAAACTCATTTTAAGTCTCCTTATATTACTTTTAGATTTAAAAAAACTATATATTTATATTATTTTAATTTAATATTTAATAATTTAATATATTTTTATTTATTGAAAATTTTTATATAGTAATCTTAACATTATTTTAATGTTTACATTAGAGTAGTAATATATATTTAATATAAGTTTTATTTAATGCGTTATAAATTACATAATATATAAAAATGACATAATATAAAGTACTATAAACTTAAAAACAGGTGGGGCCAAGCTCGAGCTTTGAATGTTCAAACTTGAGTCCAACCCATATTTTAAACGGGCATAATTTTTTTGCCGAAGCCCATTTTTTTAGCATAATATTTTTACCTAAACTCTCTCAAATTTCAAGCAAGCCTTCAGCTTTGGGATGATAGCCGGCCCATGAACAAGTCTAGTTAGCACTGCAACAAATAACATAATTTATCATTTTTAGAGTTAATAATCTTTAGAAATAAAATCTTTGAATTGTGAGTTTGTTGATATTATGTAAAGATGATAGTCCATTTATGAAGAATGATCCATTTCAATCAACTTATCTGGAAGATTGAATCGAATCGGATTAAATAATTAGATACTTTGAAATATGATAATTGGATCATGATTGTTTTGGAAATCGGATGCTTTAGAAAAGTACTTTCGAAAATTTTAGTAGTGTTTACCATTTTGTCAAAAAGTGCTTCAGAGAAGATAAAATGTCTATTTTAGACATAATATTGTAAAGTGAAAGATTTAATTAAGGAATAAAAATGTAATTTCATTGAAAAAGCACTCTTCCAAAAAGCCAGAAGCTAATTCTTTTTTTTTTTTTTATTTTGGGCTTAGGTTAAAATCTAAGCTTAAAATCAATGTTTGGTTTGAAAAGCTAGTTGTTTACCAAATTTTTAATTTGAAATTATTGTTTGGATTAAAAACACTTTTCCACCTCGATGGTAAATAAAACCTTATTGTTTGGGATTAGAGATGGTGAATTATTTGATTCAGGTGAACTCCACAAGCATAAGGAAACTAAATTGTTTAAACAACTCTTTTTGTGTTTTTATTTATTCTTTGTCGAAGTGCCAACACTTTCATTTGCATAAACTTGTTTTTTCACAATTATCTATTATAGATTTCAACAATAATCAAATAAAAAAATATCATTTATTGTTTATTAGAGTTATAATTTTAAAGTTTTTATAGTCCTGCAAATGATTTTTTTTTTCAAATTTGAAAAACAATTGAAAAAAATAATAATTTCATGTATTTTTTAAACTATAAATGTTAATTTTGTTAAAATTTTAAGCTTAATGGTATAAAAGGTCCTTGACTTTTTAAAAAAGATCAATTAAGCCTTTGCGATCTTTTTGCATTCAATTGAACCTTTCTACTGAGAAAATTAATCAAATAGACCCTTTGACTAACACTGACCGTTAAAAACTAAGGGAACTGATGATGTGGCAGTTACAGTTGGTTTAAATTATTTTTAAAGTTTCATTTTTTTTCACATGACAGAATGACATGAATTTTTTTAATGACATGGAATTTAGTTATTAAAGTAATAAATTTATAAATAAAATAATTTTCTTTTTTATTATATTTTCTTCTACAATTTCAAACTTCTTATCAAAATGAAGAACACTTTCTTTTCTAAACCTAATCGCCGCTGCTCATCATCTTGTTGCCAGTGAAGCTCCTTTTGATGCTCATTTTAACACCAGAATAAAGCCCTTTCTCCCCTTCTTTCTCTTTCTCAAATGTTTTTCTTTTATGCTAACAGGAACTTTGTGAATCTAAACCTTAAGTTCAAAACTCAATTCCAATCTTCATTATGATCATCGATATTCAAATCTTTTTCTTCTTTTTTTTGTAAGTTCAGTGCCTCGGAAGAATCAAAGTAACAAGTGAAAATTTTTAGTTACCCACCATAGAACAAGTTTGCACTCTTTTACTTGATTAATGGGTGGGTGTATCCACCATAGGATTTTCTAATCAAATATGGGTTAGAAAGACTTTTTACGGCTTTTCTTGATTAGTGTTATTGTAATTTTTTTAGGAAAATTGTTAGATTTGTTTGCCTATTTTTGTTAACTGGTCACTCTTTTGTTGAATTGGGTTTTATACATTTGAAACATTTGCCTTAGGCTTAATTATTTGGGTTTTGTTGAGGATACAGTTATGGTTCGTTTTTGCTAAAAAAATGATGATGCTAGGTGTTAACTTTAATGGTAAGGGTGGAAACGGGTTAGCAATGGTGAAGGTGTTGTTGGGGAAGAGTTTATCTCCATTTCATAAGTAAGCACTAAGTGGAGGATGAAGGTTGACAAAAATGGCTATTAAGCTTGTGGATGGTGTAAAAGATGAAAGCTTTATGGAAATGCTCTCCAAATAGTGTTTTGTCGCCAAGAAAAAAATTCCATGTCAAAAAAAAATTCACATCATTAAAATTTATACATATTTAAAAATAATTTTTTTTAACATCACCAGTTCTATTAGTTTATAATAGACAACATTAGTCGAAGGGTCTATTTGATTAATTTTATCAGTTGAAGGGTCCAATTGGGTGCAAAAGTATCGGAGAGGCTTAATTGATTTTTTTTGAAAAAGTTTGAGAGCCTTCTGAACCATAAAACCAAAAAAGTATCTTATTTAATTTTTTTAATAATACAAAAACTTAAATTTGATCTAGGGATTAATTTAATAATTTCAGCATAAGATTTACGATTTTGTTATGTACAACTATTGATTGCAAGCTTGTTGTTTATTATTTTGAAGAATATTTGGTGTGATCTTACATGCAGAGTAAGTTTTGTAGGAGGGTAAAGTGAGGAAATTAGAAGATTTGGTAGGGACCAAAACTGTAAAGGTTGCTTAAATTGAATTTGTAAGGTTTAAATTAAATCATTGATATTCTAGGAGATTAAAGGTTGGAAAGGAAGGGAGATGTGCTCCCCTGGCTGCATTTGTAGATGGTGTAAAATTTTCCTTGCAAATGATTTCAGCAGTCGATATCACTAAAATCCCAACACTCAAGAAGATTCAGGGTCAGACACGTCTCATGCATATCAAACTTAACAGACCAACAACCTTTTGTCGTTTAAAAAACATTTGTAATGTTCCATATTTTTCTGGATCACCTTTTCTTTTCCACTTCAGAAACCGTCCATACAGTTCGTTTCACTCTCAAAAAGAAAAACAAGCACATGGAGTGGTCTAATTTAACTACTAACGAAAATTTGAATGATTTTGTCTCTTAATGAACCCTAAATTGCGGGGGTGAGTCATCGTCAACCTGGGAAGCAAAAGCATGTGGCAATGTAACTGCCGCCAGGCTAAAGATTCCTTGGTGATTGGTTTTAGGGTTCTTTTAATTTCCTAAAGGGTTTACTATCATCAAGTCCACGTCCTGTTTTCACAATTTGGTAAACCCTATGAACTAATTGCAGCCTAAAAGAATCGCTCTACTTTTAGTTTACCTTAGCTTTTAGCCCAAAGGCCTACTTTAACCCTGTTTTCTGCTTTAAGCAGGGTCCCAAAGCATGCATGTAGCTTTCACACAGCGAGTCCTTGTTGGTGGCCGGTGGTAGGCCCTATAGGACTCACGTAACGGATTATCAGCGACTTGGCAGGCTCCAGGCTTACTCTTTCAGGCGGCTGGTTTACCCTTTTTACGTAAACCCATTTTCCCAATCATCTTCCATGTATATTGTCATAGAATTTTTTATAGAAGTTTACTCCATGATATTGATTCATATAGAGCATGTCAATGTAAATGGCATTCTTATACAATTCACAGAATCCCCCCACCATTCAATGCACCAAATTTATGAGTGGAAATGTTGAGTCAATGTTCCATTTGCCCGCCCAAAGCATATTTAGATGCAGCACGTTAAAAAAAAAAAAAAAGAGAGAGAGAGAGCGCTTTTCGTTGATTCCCCAGACAAAATAGAAGGCTTTTTCTAGCTTCTACATTTATTGTACTCTCCTAGCCATCAAAATCTCGATTGCAGTGCCTTCAATGGGGAGGGGAATCAATGCACATTCCTTCAACAACTAAAACAAAAGGTATAGGACAAACAAAGGGTCAGAAGAATTAGAGAAGGATGAACCAAATTTCCGTGGTGTATATAATCTCTGCATATCCAAAACCCACCAAATGAGGCAAAAATGGAGGGGGAAAAAGAGACCCAAATAAGAAAAACTGTTTACTAAGTTCTTCCATTTGATAAAAAAGCAAAACCAAGTTATACAGTGCAGTAATCTCCACTTTGTCGGCAAGAAAATTACATACCAGAATGAACTGGTCACCCAAGTCAGTGAGGGAATTTTTGCATTTACATATATATAGCGATAATGGGTTTTTTGTAATTCTACTCTTCTTTCAGCATATGGGATGGTATAACGTCTTGAAGCAGGCCATGGTCTTTAAGCAAAGACGATCCCGGGCTGCAAAATCGCCTCTCGTGGTGAAAATTACCGGCGTTAATGGAGCCATTGTTGTGTCCAAAGTTCAAAGGAGACAAGGTATTGACAAATGGCTGTGGGTGCTGCTGATAGTGATAAGGAGCAGAACCGGCGCCACCACCGAGACTGGAACGAGGCATGATGGGGCTTGGATGAGTGTGCTGGCCTTCGTAAGTGGTGATCACCATGCTGGGATCAGTGAAAGATCTCTCCACCCTTTTTTTCACGTTACATGAGGTGGTGGTGCAACGATAATAACTCCTGCGGGTTCCAAAAATAAATTAAAACCATGGAGGTCGTCTGAAAAATTACCTAAAATGGTGTTAAAAAAGCTTGAAACTTTGAAGTTAGTACCTAGGAAAGGAGCTGTTTTTTACAGCTTTTTGGCCGTACTTTCTCCATCTGTACCCATCTTCTAAATGATCAACATCGCTCTTTGTCATGAACGCGAATCTCGGCTCTCTCTGTCTCTTCTGATTTGCCTTCTTGGGTTTCAACCTAGACCCACCACCATCGCAAACGCCAAAAACACACACACACCTCATCAGTTTTCAAATGGAAAAAAAAAATAGGGGTGTTTCACTTTGACTGCTTAAGAATAAAACCCAAAACACAAGACATAGAAGGACCCATGCTTGTAGTACTCACTGTTTCTTGGTCTTTTGCTGGTCTTCTTCTTGGTCATCATCGACTTGAATAGGTTCATCATTGACAGCCTCGCTTGAAGCTGATGAAATCGAGGACGAGTTGGGGGTTGCAGGCTGATAATTAAAACCCTCGTTTTTCGTAGAACAAGGATTCAAAGCCTGGTTTACTACCGCAGATGGAGCTTGTTGTTGTCCCATATCGAACAAAGGAGGGTTCAAGTCTTGAACACCCAACAACTCCATAAACCCTAATGGCATATC
Organism: Gossypium australe; assembly: GCA_005393395.2. Classification (NCBI taxonomy): domain Eukaryota; kingdom Viridiplantae; phylum Streptophyta; class Magnoliopsida; order Malvales; family Malvaceae; genus Gossypium; species Gossypium australe. The sequence continues at coordinate 44,591,671 of CM016621.1, forward strand.
CTCTCCTCCTTCACAGCTCCAATCAGATATACTTTGCAATGGGAAATAATCAGAAAAGGAGTTCCCCAACACCTCCTCGATCTTTAATACACCCTCTTTTCTCTCCATGAATATCAGTCAATCAAAAAAAGGAAAGCCCCAAATATTGTATCTTCATCAAAAGGTCTCGCAGGCAGCACAGCCACAGGGGGGAAAGGGAGAAGGAAGAAAGGGTAGAGTAGGGTTTGATGTGATTTATAAGGTAGGTGTGAAAGAGACTTTTAGGTCTTGGAAAATATAGTGGAGATTTTTAGCTAATGGAGGAGACAGAGAGAAGAGTATGTATAGAAATATGGGAAGAAAATTAAAAAAAGGGATTGACTGGCAATTACAGGTCAACTTTTTGTGCTGAAATTCAACAGTGCCGGTTGTCTCTGCATGACCTCATCGATTTGGACAGTACATATGGTCCGACGCCTTGAAACCTGGATTTTGACTGCATTTTAATCCATTTCATAGTGTGAACGTCTGAGTTCTTCTCTTTTGATATTTTTATTAAAATTTGAGGGGGAAAAAATCAAAACAAAAGGAAACCTGAACTAGGTGTGAAAATAAAGGGCATAAATCAGATGCATATATGCTCAAATATTCACTTTTTATTTGTAGAAATTTATTCACTTATTCAGTCGGTGATAATGGCCATTTTTTCTTTTGCAGCCGACGAAAATCTCCATGTAAAAGAAAAGAAGAAGAAAGATCGAAATTCTCTTTATTTTGGCTTTAGGATTTGGATTTTAGAGTGGGAAGAAATTATAGTGAAACAAAAGAAGAAAAAAGAGGGTTAATTTCACTAAAGATCCCTAAACTATTGTTTAGATTTTAAATTAATTCTTATACTTCAAAATGTTCAAAATATTACCATATCAACCATGTTCTTTCACCAATTTACCAATCAATTTAAGTATTAAATGTTAGTTGGGAGTATATTAACACATTAATTAAATTGTAAGCACATGTGTATTCATAGCATAGATATTTTAAATTTTACATGTTGAAAAATAAAATAGATGGTGTCAAAAAAAAATAATTAAAAGGGCTATTTTTTTCTTCAAAACATATTAGATCCAAATTATACATCCAATATATTTACAAATATTTACAAATTTAGCGTCAGATTTCAGCTAGCATTTAACATACAAGATATTAGGTAGATTAATAGAATATTATAGCAATACTTTAAGAAGTCGATTAAAATATTATAAGTTTTGTTAAAATTTGGGATGATAGGTGTTATTAACCCAAGAAAAAAATTGCACGTGAGATTTAGCATGACATGAGGCACAAAACAAGGGATTCGAATTTGATCCTCCATGGGCACGCTGACATAATTTGCGTGTAATCTCAACTTACCTTTGTATACCTTCAATAATTCGGTTCTTAACTTTTTCTGGATTAGGGATTTAATTTAACTTCTTTTTCACATATAACTTTCTTTTAATTAGTAAATATTTCGTTGTGATATCAATACCTTCAAAAAAGGTAAGGATTAGAGTTTTTTTATTTTATTTTAATTATTATATGCATGTTTCATGTTTTCATTATTTATTTTATTTAAAACAAAAAAGTTAAATATGATTTGATCTTGATAATGAAAATTTTGAACATGTAATATCAAATATAAATTAGCAGATTGAGACTCTGAAAATTTTGATATTTCAAATTTGATCCACACTTCAAATAAATCAATTGGAATTATTATAACCCAAGTTCGTACATTACTATGTATGAGTTGTTTAAAAGAGAAAACCAAAATAGAAAATGGAACTGTTTTTGATGCAAAATGATGATCATGTGTCTTTGTTCATCACTTGATATACTGTCTCCTGATTATTATTGCATGAAATTCTCCCTCTAATGCCCCAAATAACACTCTTAATAGACGGCATTAAATACCATTCTCAACTTTAAAATATTTTAGGAGATTGAGCTTTATAGTTGTTATTATTATTATAGCAATTAAGAATTTACAACAAACCAACAATTTTGATGTCTTCTCAGACATAGATTGAGCTTGGAGCTTGTGTTTTGAGATGAGTGTCGATACTTATATCACCAAAGGATAAAGATGAAAATAAGGAAGTAAACTAGCTTTAGATGATAAAGAGACAAAGAGTGTGCAGGAATGCATAAGAGTCACATAAGAGTACTTATACCTAGCATTCAAATAATGGCCAATGGTTGTCTATTTTACCATATTATTTCATTACCTTGCTTGATTTCTTTTAGTGACCGATTTGTTGCTCCTGTAATCTTGATTGCTTAGGCTTCTTCATGGTAATGCACTATCATGTCTTGATTCTTTGACCAACAGCTAGATAAAGTAAGGATCTCTTAAGAGTGGTTAGACAAATATTGCATAAAGAAACATAAATTGAATTATTAATTGTTTTTAGTATCAAATATGTGAATAAATTGTTTTGGATCTATCTTGTTGTAGTGAATTTCGAATTTTCTGTCCTTGATATTATTAATCAATTACATAATATGAAATCGTACATAATAAAACCCAGATTCTTATACTACAATTTTCACGATGTAAAAATCTCTAAACTTCGCCTTATTCACCATGGGGTGTGAAATTAAAACAAAATAGGCCAAGCCACACGATACACGGCCCGGGTGTCGCCATAAAGCCGAGCCTTTCGCCACCTTTCTCACTCCCACATTGCACTTTGCCTAATCAGGGACCCACTTTTGTTGTTTTCATTTTGTTTGTGTTATCAGAAGCACGCCAAGATCCAACGGGTGAGATTTGCTTACAGTTTGGCCTCATGTTTCATCTTCTCCTTTCCCTTTACGTTATCACACTACAAGACATTTTATTATATGACAAATCACTTCACTTTTTTCTAAAAAATAAAATCTTCTTTATGATTTGCGATCACTGTTTAACTTATTGAAAACGCATTTAAATGGGGTTTTCTTCTAAAATTATACTTTTTTTTTCTTTACATATATAGAAAGTTAAAGGGAGCATGTTTGTACGCCTTGCTTTTCATGCACGATTTCAATATCTTTATACTTCTACCCTTAACATCAAATTTCGGATACAAATTTAGATAACCTTTTTTTTTACTAAAACATAATTAACTCCATCTATATTAAAGTGTAAACAATATAAGTTAGAAAATAACTTACAAAAAAAAAAATCATAACTTTAAATAATTCAAATCTAAAATCCTAACTCAAAAATAATTCAAAGCAATCTAAAATAACTTGAATTTGAGATTACCCAAATTTGAATGACCTCAACCCTAAATATTTTGCAAAAAAAATCGGAAATAATCGAAAATTTTAAAAATTTAAATTAATCTAAAATCAGTTTGACTCATTATCTATAACATTTACTAAAAATATATGATTATAAGAGTATGTGATTTAACAAATTTACGCTAATTTATTTATTAAAGCACGAAAAAACTTTTAATAAGGCAAAAAAAAAAAGCATATATATGTCCGCTTAAAAAAAGTGGCTTTAAGTCGTTTTATTTAAAAATTAGGAAAATAGGTCGTTTTTGGGACAAGTGGCAAAAACACTTCTTGCAAGAAGCATTTTTGAGTGACTGGCAGGAGAGAGAGTGAAAACGCATTGTGTATGATGCACTAGAGTGAAAACACGTCATTTAGGATGCACTTTCAATAAAAACACATCATATATGACACATTTTCACCTCTTTTCTCACCACACCACCCAAAAACTCTTCCTAAAAAAAAAAATTTTAACAGTTAGATTGAATTCTAAAAACCTAAGAATCTCGGGATAAAATTTCTGAAAACCTGAGAATTTTAGGATAAAGTTTCTGGAAACTCGAGAATCCCGGGATAAAATTTTTCCGTAGCAGAAAAAGAATGTTGTCTTTAAAACTTTTCAAAAAAAAAAAATGCTTCTTGTTAGAAGCCTTTTTTTTTAACTTGTCAAGTCCGATCTTTTCCAACATTTTGAAATATGTTTCATATTTAGTGGTAATGTAACACTATATACCCGACACCAATTACTGAATCTGAATATTGGATGTTACAAAATTTAAACACTTAGTAAAAAAATTTCAATAGGCATAAAACCATTCTAAACGTTACAATTTAAACACCTTGTTTCTTATTTCTTTATATCATGTTCTTAAAACAACAGATCAATAAAAGAGAATGTTTAATAATTACATCAGATTTTCAAAAGCAGCATATGACGTTACAACTTAAAAACCTTGTTAAAGACAGACTTTTTCATGGCCTAAAGTACTAAGCACTATATCCTTATGGTGTCATTTGTTTGTATAATATCGCAACTCGAACTGTCACATTGGCGCATTCTTCGCTTGGTCCCTTCTGGCACTTGTAAGTTCAAATGAACTTAGTGAATTTTAACTCAAGTATACTTTGAGAGTTTATAGTTGAATTCCTCAACTTAAAGATTTCGAATTTCTTTTCAGTCTTTGGTAAGTACTTTTTTTAATATCATGTGCTTACAATACACCAATTCACTCATTATGAAAATTACAGATTTCACCACTCAATGCAGATCTTATTTCCTTTTTGGGAGACAAATGCGTTACTTAAAAAGATATTCATACAAGATCTACCTTCGGTGGATTCTCACATAGACAGATGTTGAATTCTTCACCTAGGATGGTGTACTCACAAATATTATTCTTGGCGGATACTTATACTAACTAATTTTTTAAGATGAACTTCATATGGATCCTACCTTTAACGGATTCTCATACTGAATTTGGCTTATCAAGAGTCAGATCATATCTTAAATCAACCCAAACCACAACTTATTCTTACGGATGAAACATTCTAAGTTATCCTATAGAATCCCAAACAACCATGTTACGTATCATGAGAACGCCCAGGTTTGGCGAACAACGTAGACTCTAGATAAACTCTATACATAGTGTGAAAATACTCAAATTTGGCGAATATCATAGAATTTAGATAACTTTCATACATAGCGTAGGCAAACTCATTTCTAGCGAACACTTAGACCACCTATAATTACGAATACGCTAAGTTCTCTGTATTAATGAGCTACTATGGCGGATTCGCTCTTCAGAAACACTGCTGAAAGCTATTTCAAGAAATATCCCTACGACAAATTCAAATTTCGCCACAAGGCTATCCAAACAGGGATATCTTCAAACTTACCCAGATCTTTGCCATAGAGTCAACTAGCAGAGAAGTCTCAAAGCTTACCCAAATCTCGCCACAAAGGCGATTAACCAGATTTCGCCTTAAGGGCGTTAGAATACGTCACAAAGGTATCACAGAGTACACCATGAAGGCATCCCAGAATAGATCTTATCATATTTATTTTTTTCAAAATGTACCATGACTATGGTTTGTTCACATATCTATCATACTGGCCTCTTCTCGTGTTTACTATCCCGGTGAACCTCGTGTTTTCGGTCTCGGTAGACTTCGTCAAATACCACCGCGAGGTCCATTATCATATCACATATTTTTCTGATACTTCGCCAAACCACCTATTCTCTAAAAAACTAGTCATGCATTTATCATTTAACACAGAACACACTTAGATTTCATTCATACTCTAGAAGGATTCATACTCTCGAATACCTAATTTCACATGCTTACATATTACGTATCACCTTATTCATACAGCACATCATATACCTCATTTGTAAACATGCAGAAACTTTACGATACTTCACACACACATACACTCATCAATTATTCGAGGAGACATCAACATATTCTGATAGTCCTTGAAGTTCATCTTTACTTTAGCTTGGAGTTTCTATTCTAATAGTCCTACCTGAACCAGTAGCAACAACTACTTAAAAGATTACAGAACTTCCATTAAAACTCTATTTACAAATAGTTTACCAATATATCAATTTCATGCGACCCCGATGTAGGGCCTTACACACACACTCTACTATTTTTATTCCTTATAACATCTTTATTCTTTAGAAATCTCAACATACAGAGTTATAGAACTTACTAGGAGATTGAAACATCCACTAACTAAACCAAAAATCTTAACTTCCAGTCCTAAAGAAGAAGAAGAGATTGTTAAGATTTAGGAAAATGAACCAGAATGTAACACTCGTAACCCATCTCTGTTGCTGGATTAGGATTACGGAGTATTACGACGCATAACAAAAGAAATGACAACATAAAACCTTTCAAGTATTAATTTAAATACCAAAAAATCATACTACATATCATTCATATCATATTAACATTTACAGACCTTATATGAAGCTTACGAGACCTTAAAAATAGTTTGGGAATTAATAGGGACTAATCTCTAACAAAATAGAAAAATATGATAAAAACTGAAAACAAGGGTCATACGACCGTGTGGCAGAGCCTAGACTGCGTGGTTCAAAGACATGGCCGTGTAGCCAACCATATGACATAGCATAGACCGTGTAATTCAAGGTCACACGACCGTGTCACCAAGCCGTGTGGAAAAACCTTCACTTAAAAATCAATAAGACAAAATAGAAAAATAGTTTGGGAATTAATAGGGACTAATCTCCAACAAAATAGAAAAATATGATAAAAACTGAAAACAAGTGTCATACGACCGTATGACAAAGCCTAGACTGTGTGGTTCAAAGACGTGGCCGTGTAGCCAACCATGTGACATAGCATAGATCGTGTAATTCAGGGTCACACGACTGTGTCACCAAGCCGTGTGGAAAAACCTTTACTTAAAAATCAATAAGACACATGGCCGTGTAGGGTGGCCATGTGTGGCAAATCCATGGAGTTGGTGGAAAAAAAGGAATGATTAAGATGAATTTATACCTAAGGTATGATTCATGCTTAGTGTAACACCCCTTACCCGTATTCAACTCCGGAACCAGGTATGAAGCATTACCGGACATAACTTGCTCAAACTTGGGCTTCAAAAATTCATTTCCAACTTAAAACTTTTCATTCATATGCTTAACATCCTTGTTATAGTACAAGGCCTCAAACATGCATACAGAGGGTTTTGGAATTGAATAGGAAACTTTTGTGCACTTAAATTTTTTTTGTCTAAACAGTGGCCACACGTCCGTGTGAAATGGAACACGCCCGTGTGGGCAGGCCATGTGGTCACACACGCCCATGTCCCTAGCCCGTGTCCTTTATTCGGCCTTGACATGCCTGTGTCTTATCCCGTGTACCAAAACCATGACATTCTTTTTATGACGTCATCACCTCATTATGATCACACGGCCAAGACACACGTCCGTGTCCTTAGACCATGTGTCAAATTAAATTCCTAATTTTAGGTGCAGACTTCACACGGCCTGGGCACCGCCCATGTCCATGGCCGTGCCTCCTACACGGCTGACACACACGACTGTGTCTTTGCCCGTGTGTTTACTACTGAGCATACTAACTTGTAAACCTAGCATGCAAAGGGACACACGGTCGATCAACACTCCCCTGGGGCTGACCGTGTGTCACACACGGCCTAGACACACGCCCGTGTGTCTATCCTTTTGGACGTTTAAAAGGCTATATTTTAAGCCAAATGCCACCTTACATAGCAACCATACTTATACCAACTCAATTAATCATAACTCATGACCCTAAGGCACTTCTAAGAACTCATTTCAAAGCATCCACACAAGTATAAAATTCATAATTTCATCATCATTGAATATATATAAACTTGTCAAGTATTGGCCCAATTCCAATGACCACTTACAAAATGAATTTTATAACATAAATAGCCAACACTTTGGTTAACAAATATGACATAATAAAATACCCAAGTCCTATACATGCCATACTCAAAACAAATCTAACTTTGTTATACCAAAGAGATGTTGATAGTGTGATTCCGAACTCCGACGTCCCACAATCCTCGAGTTATCTTGGCAATATTACAAGGAAAAGGGAAATGAGAGGGGTAAGCATAAAGCTTAATAAGTTTGCATGAGTAGATAGCAATATAAAACTCATAATGTCATTCATTTATTTCCTTGAATAAAACACAAGTCTTAAGCTCATTTCCATAACTTACTCATACTTACTCTTACCAATTACATAACATGCCCCATATCGTGAACCATTCTCATGAAATACTCACATATACCTGTATCACCTCATCACTTGGTATTAGCAATAATCTCATCTCTAGCATAATCTTAACCATTTACCACATGGAAATTACTTAAGGTATTCAAGGTTATATAATCATCCTCATTCACATAATTATAACAAGAATGCCACATCCCAGATGTGGTCTTACGTGGGGTCACTTCTAGATGCCAATGCCATATCCCCAATATGTTCTTATACGGGATCTCATATCATTTGTCGATGTCATATCCCGGATATGATCTTATACGATTCTCATATTTGATGCCGATGCCATATCCCATATATGGTCTTATGCGGGATCTCCAGTCGATGCCGAAGCCATGTCCCGGACATGGTCTTATACGGGACCTTACCTTTCTCATATCACGATAATCTTAATATCTCATTTATTAAAGTCCAACCGGAACTTTCACATTACGATTCTTATCATTTTCTCATTTAACATAACTCAAAATTCATAGAAATTTTATACAACATTGCTACTATCAAACATTTAGAAGCTTAATAGCATAATGTTGAATTTATTACACACAAACTTACCTCGATTTCAAAATAGGCTAGATTGTTGATCTAGTCCGATGCTTTGTTCTTTCCCCGGTTGAGGTTAATTCTTTATTCTTCTTGATCTGTAATAGCAAATTAGCTCATTTAATTATCACATTAACTAATGCATTTCAATAATCATGCTTTGGCAAAATTACTATTTTGCCCTTAGACTTTTACAAAATGACCATTTTACCCCTAGGCTTGGAAATCAATTCTGATCAAATTTCTCCCTTTAACGAGCCTAGGTGAACATTTATTTCTCTTATGGCAACCATCAAAACTTATTATTTCACACATTTACTTCACATTTTACAACCTTTACAAAAAGGTCATTTTTGGTGTTTTCATGGTAACACCTTTCACAACAGTTGTTCATCTAACAACTAAGACCTATTTTCTTCCATAAAAATGCAGCAAACAACTTAAAAGCTCATATGAAAAAACTCTAAACTTTTCACCATTTCACAAAATAGTCCCCTCATTAGAAAGCTTAAGCTTTAGGGGTTCCAAAAGTACAATTATCATCAAGAAAAATCATTAAAATCACTTACTTGTAGGGAGAAGAGTTTGTTAAAATTTTTGAGCTTTTAAACCCCTATTTTGCTTGTGTTTTTCGGTGGAAGAAGATGAGTGAAGTAAGGGATATCATCTTTTCTTTATTTTAATATAAAACAATCAATTTAGTCACCAAATCCTTACCAACTTTGATTAATTTTGACCTTCTTGTCTCTTATGGCGGGCCACATTACGTCTAAGGGTCTATTTGCACATTAAAGGTCTCCAATTAATATTCTATGGCTATTAGGCACCTTTAGCTTATAAAATAGAATTTTTGCACTTTATGTGATTTAGTCATTTTTCGAAATTATGCATGAAATCACTAAAATTAAAGCACCAAAATTTTTATGCACTTATATAATCATGCTCTAACTCATAAAATAACATAAGAATAATTTTCTCCGACCTCAGATTAGTGATTCCAAAACCACTGTTCTGACTAGCCCCTAAATCGGGCTGTTACAATTCTCCCCTTTAAGGATTTTCGTCCTCGAAAATCTTACCGGTATAAAGGTTGGGATATTGGTTTCTCACAGCCTCCTCGGGCTCCCATGTAGTCTCTTCTATTCCATGTTTTTGCCATAGCACTTTCACAAGAGCTATACTTTTGTTTCTTAACTGTTTGACCTCTCATGCCAAAATTTTAATCAGCTCTTTGCCATAAATCATGTCCGGTTGAATCTCTACCTCTAATGGTACAATCACATGTGAAGGGTCCGAACGGTATCGGCGTAACATGGACACGTAGAAGACATCGTGAATCTTTTCCAGCTTAGGTGGCAAGGCCAAACAATAAGATATTGGTTCTATCCTCTCGGTAACTTTATAAGGTCAGATAAAACGAGGTTCCAATTTGCCTTTCCGGCCAAATCTGAGGACTTTTCTCCGTCGATACTTTCAGAAACACTTCATCACCTACTTGGAACTCAATCTATTTTTTTTAAATCCGAATTGGACTTTTGTCTATCTGAGGCTGCTTTCAGACATTCACGTATCACCTTTACTTTCTCTTCAGTTTCCCTGACCAAATCGACCCCATGAATCTGATTCTCTCTGAGTTCTGTCCAATACAAGGGCGTTTGGCACTTACGGCCATACAATGCCTCATAAGACGCCATTTTCACACTTGACTGAAAACTATTGTTGTAAGCAAATTCCATCAATGGTAAGTATTTTTCCCAGTTACCTTAGAATTCCAGAACACAACATCGAAGCATGTCTTCAAGTATCTGTATCACTCTCTCTGACTACCCGTCAGTTTGCGGATGGAAAGCTGTACTTAACTTAATTTTGTGCCTAAAGCCTCTTGCAACTTTTTCTAAAATCGTGACGTGAATCTCGGATCTCTATCCGAAATAATCGAAAACAGTACTCCATGAAGTCTCACTATCTCTGACACATACAAATCCGCCAACTTGTCAAGAGAATAATCGACTCGTACTGGTATGAAATGGGCTGACTTCGTAAGTCTATCGACTACGACCAACACAGCATCATTCCTCCTCGGTGACAACGGTAAACTTGTCATGAAGTCCATAGTAATGTGGTTCCATTTCCACTCGGGAACCATAATAGGCTGAAGTAGACTCGAAGGTACTTGGTGTTCAGTCTTCACTTGTTGACAAATGAGGCATCTCGATACAAACTCAGAAATGTCTTTCTTCATACTCGGCCACCAATACCACTTCCTTAAGTCGTTATACATCTTCGTGCTGCCTGGATGTACAAACAAACATCCACTATGTGCTTCATGCAGTATCTTCTGAATAAGCTAATCATTTCTGGGTACACAGACACTATTTCGAAACATCATGCATCCTTCAGGACTTACCCGAAAGTTTGACTCGACATTTGACTCACATTGAACTCTTTTGTCTTGTAAGTCACTGTCATCTTTCTGAGCTTCACAAATCTCTTGAAGAAACAATGGTCTAGCCCTCAACTCAGCTAGAATAGAACCATCATCTAACAAAGCTATCCATGTATTCACGGCTCTCAGCGCAAACATGGATTTTCCACTCAAAGCATCGGCAACCACGTTCGCCTTTCCCAGATGATAGTCAATCACTAGCTCATAATCCTTGATCAGCTCTAACCATCTTCGTTGCCTCAAATTCAATTCCTTTTGAGTCATCAAGTACTTTAGGCTTTTATGGTCGGTGGATATCTGACACCTTTCACCATATAAATGATGTCTCCATATTTTTAATGCAAACACAATGGCAGCCAACTCTAAATCATGGATCGGGTAATTCTTCTCGTGCGACTTTAATTGGCTAGAAGCATATGAAATCACATTGCCCTCTTGCATAAGTACACAACCCAATCTATTCATGGATGCATCATTATAAACTACAAATTCTCTTTCCAACTCAGGTTGCACCAAAACAGGAGCCTCAGTCAACAACGCCTTTAGTTTCTCAAAACTCTGCTGGCACTTTTCTGTCCAATCAAACTTCACATCTTTTTTTAGTAACCTCGTCATCGGAGTAGCTATTGTTGAAAATCCCTTGACAAAACGTCTATAGTAGCCAGCTAGGCCCAGAAAACTCCTAACCTCGGTCATATTCCTTGGTGACTTCCAATCTACAATTACTAAGATCTTACTCGTGTCGACCCTGATTCCATCTCACAGGACGATGTGCCCCAAAAATCCAACTTCTTTAAGCCAAAATTCACTTTTACTGAACTTGGCATATAATTGTTTATCCCTTAAAATTTGCAAAACCGTTCTTAAATGCTCGGCATGCTCATTTTCATCTTGAGAGTAGATTAATATATCGTCGATAAAGACTACCACAAATTTTATCCAAATACGGCCGAAAAATGTGATTCCTCAAATCCATGAAAATGGCAGCGGCATTTGTTAAACCAAAAGGCATGAACAATAATTCATAGTGGCCATACCTAGTCCTAAATGTAGTTTTCGGCACATTTGAGTCCTTAACTCTCAACTGATAATATCCAGACCTCAAGTCTATTTTGGAAAATACTGTGGCTCCCTTCAATTGATCAAATAAATCATCGATTTTTGGCAACGGGTACTTGTTTATTACAGTTACTTTGTTGAATTGCCGATAATCTATACATAACCTCATGGAACAATCTTTCTTCTTCACAAATAATACGGGAGCACCCTACGGAGAATAACTCGGTCTTGCGAAGCCTTTATCCGTTAGTTCTTGCAATTGTGCCTTCAATTCTTTTAGCTCAGTTGGAGCCATTCTATATGGAGCAATAGAAATGGGGGCAGTACCAGGAGCTAACTCAATCCCAAATTCGATTTCTCTAATTGGAGGTAACCCTGGAAATTCCTCTGGGAAAACATTTGGATACTCGCATACTATGGGCACTAATTCAATTCTCAACTCAGTCTCTCTAGTATTCGTCACAAAGGCAAGGTAAGCTTCGTACCCCTTTCTTAAATACTTTTGAGTCAACAAAGAAGATATCACTACTGGCAATCTGTCTTGCTCGTCTGATTCAACACGAATAAGATTCCCATTTTCACATTATAACTCAATAAACTTTCTCCCACAATTCACTATTACATCATAAGTAACTAACCAATCCATCCCAAGGATGACATTGAACTCATCAAACGGTAATAACATGAGATTTGCAGGAAAACATTGACCCCTAATCATCAAAGGGCAACATTTGCATACTCTATCAACCAACACATACTTGCCTAGGGGATTTGACACTCTTATCACAAATTTAGTAGACTCTATAGGTATGTTCATACTAGTGACTAATTTCATGCAAATATACGAGTGGGTAGACCCCGAATCAATTAAAGCTACAACATGAATATTATAGAGGGAAAATGTACCCATGATTACGTCAGGGGAGGACGCCTCTTCGCGAGCACGAATGGCATATGTTCTCACCGGTGCTCTACCCTCAACTCTCGCAGTCTGTTCTCTAGATGAATTCTTGTTACTCATTTCATTTCCAGGGTTTCTCTATGGTCTTCCTCTAGCAATACTTCCCAGTCTTGCATTTTGAGACTTCTCTTTCTCACCCACCTCGAGGTAATCTTTGATAAAATGGTCTAGAGACCCACACTTGAAACAAGCCTTCTCACTTGCTTGGCACTCACCGGGATGACATCTGCCACACTACGGGCATTCTGGTCTACTTGGCTGAGCGTTGCCAACACTTACAACTGATGTGGTCTGAGCTTTAGACCCCGAGAGCTGTTTACTTTTACTTCTACTTGATATTCCAGTTGAGGTGGCTAACCGGGCAGCGAAATCTCTTGATTTCTTGGATAAAAATAGGAATGACTAGCCCATTTGTCTCTTCTTCGAGTTGCGAGACTCAATCTCAGCTTTCTTTTTCTCTTTGGCCAACTTCTCAGCCTTACAGGCTCTATCTACTAATACCATAATTTTTTTTAGTTCGAGGACTCCAACAGATAAACAAATATCTTCATTTAACCCATCATCGAACCTTTTGCACATGATAGCCTCGGTAGACATGCATTCCTGGGCATACTTACTAAGCCTTACGAATTTACGTTAGTATTCGGTCACCGTCATTCAGCCTTGCTTTAACCTCAAGAACTCTTTTCTTTTCTGGTCGATGAATCTCTGACTAATATACTTCTTTCGGAATTCCTCTTGGAAAAATTCCCAGTTAATTTTCTCCCTTATACAATCGACACAAGGGTATTCCACCACTGATAGGCCGGATCTCTAAAGAGAGATACCACACACTTCATGCACTCATCAGGCGTGCATGATAACTCATCGAATACCCTGATGGTATTCTCAAGCCAAAATTCTGCCCTTTTTGGGTCATCGTCTTTACTAGCCCAAAATTCCTATGCTCATTGTCTCCAGATCTTATCAACCGGAGGCCTTTTTCTTCATACTGCCTTTACTACTTGAGGAGCTACAGAAACGGGTTGAGGAATAGGTGGGGGTGAAGGGGGTTGAGCATTAAGATTTGCTCGAATATACTTGGTGTACCAGTTGCTCATCATATGTAGAAAGGTTTCGCGAGCCTCTTTTCCCTGACCCATAGTCTCGGGTCTACTCTCTACTGGCATAGTCCCTTGCGCGGGAGCCGACGCATTACTTGCAGCATCATCGGCTGCAGCTCGGCCGGGATCAGGGTCCATTTACTATATAAAAACACAATTCAAATCGTTAGGAGCCGTCACATTATCATTACACAATTACTCTTACGTATGACATGTATAGCTAGACTCATACTTAAGCTACGCTAGTGCGATAATCAACTAAACTTGGCTCTGATACCACTAAATGTAACACCCCTTACCCGTATTCAATTCCGGAACCAGGTACGAGGTATTACCAAACTTAACTTGCTTGAACGTACAACTTTGGGCTTTAAAAATTCATTTCCAACTTAAGACTTCTCATTCATATGCTTAACATCCTTGTTATGGGCCTACGAGGCCTCAAACATGCATACGGAGGGTTTCAGAATTGAACCGGAAACTTTTGTGCATTTAAATTTTTTTTGTCTAAACAGGGGCCACACGCCCGTGTGAAATAGGACACGCCCGTGTGGGCAGGCCGTGTGGTCACACACGCCCATGTCCCTAGCCCGTGTCCCTCACACGGCCTTGACATGCCCGTGTCTTAGCCCGTGTACCAAAATCATGGAATTCTGTTTATGACAACATCACCTCACTATGGTCACACGATCAAGACACACTCTCATGTCCTTAGACCTTGTGTCGAATTAAATTCCTAATTTTAGGTGTCGACTTCACACGTCCTGGGCACACGCCCATGTCCATGGCCGTGCCTCCCACACGGCTGAGACACACGGCCGTGTCTCTGCCCGTGTGTTTACTACTGAGCATACTGACTTGTAAACGTAGCATGCAAGGGGACACACGGCCGATCAACACTCCCGTGGGGCTGACCATGTGTCACACACGGCCTACACACACTCTCGTGTGGACATTTAAAAGGCTATATTTTAAGCCAAATGCCACCTTACATAACAACCATACTTATACCAACTCAATTAATCATTACACAATTACTCTTACGTATGACATGTATAGCTAGACTCATACTTAAGCTACGTTAGTCCGAGAATTGACTAAACCTGGCTCTGATACCACTAAATGTAACACCCCTTACCCGTATTCAACTCCGAAACCAGGTACGAAGCATTACCGGACTTAACTTGCTCGAACTTGGGCTTCAAAAATTCATTTTTAACTTAAGACTTCTCATTCATATGCTTAACATCCTTGCTATGGGCCTACAAGGCCTCAAACATGCATACGGAGGGTTTCAGAATTGAACCGGAAACTTTTGTGCACATAAATTTTTTTTGTCTAAACAGGGGCCACACGCCCGTGTGGGCAGGCCATGTGGTCACACACGCCCATGTCCCTGGCTCGTATCCTTCATTCGGCCTTGACATGCCTGTGTCTTATCCCATGTACCAAAACCATGACCTTCTATTTATGATGTCATCACCTCACTATGATAACACGGCCAAGACACACGTCTGTGTCCTTAGACCATGTGTCGAATTAAATTCCTAATTTTAGGTGCAGACTTCACACGGCCTGGGCACCGCCCATGTCCATGGCCGTGCCTCTTACACGGCTGAGACACACGACCGTGTCTTTGCCCGTGTGTTTACTACTGAGCATACTGACTTGTAAACCTAGCATGCAAAGGGACACACGACCGATCAACACTCCCCTGGGGCTGACCGTGTGTCACACACGGCCTAGACACATGCCCGTGTGTCTACCCTTGTGGATGTTTAAAAGGTTATATTTTAAGCCAAACGCCACCCTACATAACAACCATACTTATACCAACTCAATTAATCATAACTCATGACCCTAAGGCACTTCTAAGAACTCAAATCAAAGCATTCACACAAGCATAAACTTCATAATTTCATCATCATTGAATATATATAAACTTGTCAAGTATTGGCCCAATTCTAATGACCACTTACAAAATGAATTTTATAACATAAATAGCTAACACTTTAACTAACAAATATGACATAACAAAATACCCAAGTCCTATACATGCCATACTCAAAATAAATCTAACTTTGTTATATCAAAGAGATGTCGATAGTGTGATTCTGAGCTCCGACGTCCCACGATCCTCGAGTTATCTTGACAGTACTACAAGGAAAAGGGAAATGAGAGGGGTAAGCATAAAGCTTAGTAAGTTTGCATGAATAGATAACAATATAAAACTCATAATGTCATTCATTTATTTTATTGAATAAAACACAAGTCTTAAGCTCATTTCCATAACTTACTGATACTTACTCTTACCAATTACATAACATGCCTCATATCGTGAACCATTCCCATGAAATACTCACATATACCTGTATCACCTCATCACTTGGTATTAGCAATAATCTCATCTCTAGCATAATCTTAACCATTTACCACATGGAAATTACTTAAGGTATTCAAGGTTATATAATCATCCTCATTCACATAATTATAACAAGAATGCCACATCCCAGATGTGGTCTTACGTGGGGTCACTTCTAGATGCCAATGCCATATCCCCAATATGTTCTTATACTGGATCTCATATCATTTGTCGATGTCATATCCCGGATATGATCTTATACGATTCTCATATTTGATGCCGATGCCATATCCCATATATGGTCTTATGCGGGATCTCCAGTCGATGCCGAAGCCATGTCCCGGACATGGTCTTATACGGGACCTTACCTTTCTCATATAACGATAATCTTAATCTCTCATTTATTAAAGTCCAACTGGGACTTTCACATTACAATTCTCATCTTTTTCTCATTAAACATCATAACTCAAAATTCATAGAAATTTTATACATCGCTGCTATCAAACATTTAGAAGCTTAATAACATAATGTTGAATTTATTACACACAAACTTACCTCGATTTCAAAATAGGCTAGATTGTTGATCTAGTCCGATGCTTTGTTCTTTCACCAATCGAGGTTAATTCTTTGTTCTTCTTGATCTATAATAGCAAATTAGCTCATTTAATTATCACATTAACTAATGCATTTCAATAATCATGCTTTGGCAAAATTACTATTTTACCCTTAGACTTTCGCAAAATGACCATTTTACCTATAGGCTTGGAAATCAATTCTGATCAAATTTCTCCCTTTAACGAGCCTAGGTGAACATTTATTTCTCTTATGGCAACCATCAAAACTCATTATTTCACACATTTACTTTACATTTTACAAACTTTACAAAAGGTTATTTTTGGTGTTTTCATGGTAGCACATTTCACAAAAGTTGTTCATCTAACAACTAAGACCCATTTTCTTCTATAAAAATGCAGCAAACAACTTAAAAGCTCACATGAAAAAACTTTATACTTTTTACCATTTCACAAAATAGTCCCCTCATTAGAAAGCTTAAGCTTTAGGGGTTCTAAAAGTACAATTATCATAAAGAAAAATCATTAAAATCACTTACTTGTAGGGAGAAGAGTTTGCTAAAATTTTTGAGCTTTTAAACTGCTATTTTGCTTGTGTTTTTCGATGGAAGAAGATGAGTGAAGTAAGGGATATCATCTTTTCTTTATTTTAATATAAAACAATCAATTTAGTCACCAAATCCTTACCAACTTTGACTAATTTTGACTTTCTTGTCTCCTATGGCCAGCCACCTTATTTCTAAGGGTCTATTTGCAAATTAAAGGTCTCCAATTAATATTCTATGCCTATTAGGCACCTTTAGCTTATAAAATAGAATTTTTGTAATTTATGCGATTTAGTCCTTTTTCGAAATTATGCATGAAATCACTAAAATTAAAGCACCAAAATTTTCATGCACTTATATAATCATGCTCTAACTCATAAAATAACATAAGAATAATTTTCTCCCACCTCGGATTAGTGATTCCAAAACCATTGTTCTGACTAGCCCCTAAATCGGGCTGTTACACTTGGTATTTTAGAAAAGATGAATGATAAAATGGTAACTATTTAAATAAGATATTATGAGACATAATAATTAGAGGTCAAATTATAAATATGTGTAGCTAGAGGAATAAGTTGCAAGTAAACCATTTTAATTAAAAATCATGAGACATCTTTGTTAGAAATATGTAGAAATATGAAAGAAATGATGAGAATTCTTCAATTCTTGCTTGAGAAGCCAACATATCTACCATTCCTCTCCATCCAAACTGTTATTTTTATTCCTAACAAGTCCTTTCACCATTTTCAAGCCATTCCAAGCTTAATTTCATTCATTTCTTTGATGTTTTCTTAGCAATTCAATAGAGTAGACTAGTAGAGACCTAAATTTCATGAGAAGAAACTCTTCATATATGTTGAAGGAGAGAGAAAATATGAATTAAGTTTTGGTTCCAAGTGATTGAGGTAATAGATGATTAACTTTTTCATGACATACATGTTTATTTAAATAAATAGCATAGAAAAGTTCTTTGATTATAGTTTTTAACATGAAAATATTGTATTTTTTTATATGGAATTGAAGAAAATGAGAAGAAAGTAGAGGACCAAATTGAAAATAAAAGAAAAGGGTTGATCAAGGAGTAGAGAGAATGAAAAATCTACCATTCAAGTTTTTGTTGTAAGAACTTGAAGAATTTTACCATACTTAATTAAGGGTTAGGTATAAATTATTTATTAAATAGCCTGGTGTGAAACTATTATTTTTATACATAGTAACTATGAAAGAAGGTTCTACATGAAAGTTTATGTTTTGAATTACGTTATGAAATTTAGATATATGTTTATAGTGGTAATTGAGAAAATGACTAAATTATAAAGAAGGCAAAACATATGTGAGTAATGGAAATGTTGAAAAGAATTTTTATAGGAAGACAACTGAAGCTACAATGTTATAAACATTGATGTGTAATAAATTAACAAGTTATGTTATGTTTTTGGAATTAAGGACTAAATTGTGTAAAAGAAAAGTTATATTGCATTGTTGTTTAAATGATTGATTTAGTGCCTAAAAGTGTTGCCCACGTAGATGAGATAAGAGCCATTAGGATACAGATGCATGCCATTAAGGATATTTAGTGCTCCCTTTGTTCTGTATTGCACTACGGTGTACTCTGTTTAACTTAGCATTACAGTGTCCTCTGATTAAAAAACGCACTTCGGTGTGCCTCTGTTCTGTTAATGCACTTCGTTGCAACTCTGTTTTTGTTCTGTATATCCTAAGCGTTTTGTTTAGTCTATGATGGGCTACTAAATGAAATGTGATCAAGGAATATAATTAAATGAGAAGGTAAGTTTTAGTAAGTAATTACATTGAAAATTTCATTATTTGATGATAAAGAAAAGAATTAGAAGTATGGAATAACTTATAAGTTGGCTAATAGAAATTATTATGGTACTTACTAAGTCTTCCCTGGCTTAACGTGTTTCTTTTAATACGTAGGTAAAGTAGATTCGAAGGGCTAGTATCGAGGTCAAAGATCGCTCATCTCATCACATCGCCAAGCTTGTTGAGTGTATGTAATGTATTTTGGTATGGAATGGCATGTCCATAGGTAATATACTATGGAACTTAGTAAAAAGGAAAAAAAAAATGTAAATTTTGTAAAACCTACCAAGTAAAAGGATTAATTAAAGTTTGAGTATGATGGTATTTTACTAAACTATATTGATGAAATGGTTGGTTTATATGCCTATTTTGTGAATTGGTTGAGTTGGAATTGAAATTTTTTATTTGTAAGGACTAATTTGTGAAGTTTGGATTTTGGCTAAATTCCCTTGCATCTTAATAATAAAGAGCAGATTAGGTATTGATGCCATTGCTTAAGTATTGATACTTAAAGGTATGTATCGATACTTCAACCTATGTATGGATACCTTGAGAAATTATCTCAAATCTTTGGAAGTCAGTAGCTCAATTTGGTATGGATACATGATAGCGGTACTGATACCATCACTGTGATACCGATAACTCATGCTTGGCATCAATACCTAGCCTCTGTTTTAACAAGAAACTTACATTTTAAGCCTTGCAAACTCGAAAAAACTTAATTTGGGTCACCTCGAGTCTTATTACTAGTTATACAAAGATAAATAAATCAAAGTAATATATGTGAAATATTCAAATTTAAATAAAATTTAGTCAATTGTTATTTTGACTTTCATCGTGACATTTCTATACTTGGCTCGATAATCGGGTCGAGTATAAGGGTGTTACAACATCCAAATAAAACTCTCAAATATACTAAAACTATATTTAATTTAAACAAGTAGTTATTAGTAATAAAAAAATAAGTAGTTTTAAACCAAACTTTTTGTTGACTAAAAAAACATAAAACTCCTAAAAACAATATGTCATGTTCCCACGCCCGTGGACCGGGGGCGTGTCGATTTACACGGCCGTCTCGCACGGCCGTGTGTCTGTGCATGCTGTATCTCCCTGGCCGTTCTTCTGCTACCACGCCCGTGTATGTGAAGTCAGTATGTTAGCACGGTTGGGAGGCACGGGCGTGTTCTGCCCGTGGTCGACTAGTCAGTAACCTCGCACGGTTGTAAGACACGGCATGTTCTACCCGTGGTGTGTAAGTCAGTAGCTTCACACGGTCGAGAGACACGGGCGTGCCACTTTTACGGAGCCCGTGGCGCAGTGGTTGGATCCGTGACGTTAAAAAGTGGTTGGGACTAATTCGCACGGCCTCTGATAAGTCAGTACGGAGATTCTGGAGGTCGACACGGTCACGGACACGGCCGTATGTAAGACCATGTGGCCTTGAAATTCTGTACTTTTGGTTAGAAGAAAGAAGGGAAGAAAAGAAACCGATAAATTTAAAAGTAAATAGTGTTAGTTGCTCGGGTTGCCTCCCGAGAAGCACTCGTTTATAGTCTTAAGCTACACTTTCCTTGAAATTGAAAATAAAATCAGGGAGGTTTAAAAGTGTGAATATCTTCCCTCATGCTTATAGTTCTATTTTCTTGATAAAGTTTAAGTCGAGAAGCATTTACCTTAAAAGTGCCGAATGTTAGATTGCTTACCTCGACTGTTTCGTGGGGGGAGATATCGTGTACCTTTAGAGGAATTTCCTCGCTTACGTTCAAGTCTGATGTAGTGATGCGAGGATTGGCTTTGTCTAACAGCACCTGGTCTCCTATTTTGAAGTGATTTGATGTCCCTACGAGTTCTTCTGGTGGTTCTTTTGGTGTTACTTCGTGTGGTTCCTGTTTTTCTTTGACGTGTGTCTTCTGCTTTTCTAGTTTGTCAACCCCTAGGCTTCGTTCGTTATGTAATCCTTCTTTGTTAGCTTGGGGGTTATGATTCGGCTTAGGGTTCTGTTCTTGTGGTGTTTCTTGAGATGAAAGTTGAACAATTTGATTATCAGTTGAAGTGACTTTCTTACCTTCATCAATTGTTGTCCTGGCCGAGTCAAGAGCTTGAAGACTGATTGATTCGTCACCTACACGAAGAATGAGTTCTCCTGTACCAACATCAATTTTAGTTTTGGCAGTTGCTAGAAAAGGTCTTCCTAAAATTAAGGGGATCGAATTATCCTCATCCATGTCTAAGACAACAAAATCTACTGGGAAAACAAATTTATCGATTTTGACAAGAACATCTTTGATAATGCCCTTAGGAATTCTAACCGTTTTATCAGCTAATTGAATGCTCATCCTAGTTTGTTTGGGCTTCCCTAGACCTAGTCGCTTAAACAATAAATAAGGCATGAAACTTATGCTTGCCCCTAAATTAGCTAACGCATTATCAATAGTTAAACTACCAATTAAACATGGAATAGTAAAACTCCCTAGATCTTTTAGCTTTCGTGCTAGTTTATTCTGTAACATTGCTGAGCATGCTGCATTTAATTCCACATGGTGCTCTTCATCTATTTTGCGTTTGTTTGTCAAGAGCTGTCTTAGAAATTTCCTCGAGTTTGGCATCTAAAAAAGAGCTTCAAGAAGAGGTAAGTTAATATGTAATTTCTTTAAAAGTTTAAGAAACTTACTGAACTGTTCTTCTGAATTGTCTATTTTCACCGCTTCGGGATAACGTATACGAGGTTGGTACTCTTTGATTACCGGTTTCGGATTTTCTTGCGTTACCTCTATTTTACCTTCGTCTACCTCTTGGTTTGGTTCGTCTAACCCTTTGCTATCATGATCTGTGATGGCTTGAATTTGCTCCTTAGGGTTAATCTCGGTATTACTTGGTAGACGTCCTTGCGGTCGTTCAAACATTAGTTTTGCGAGTTGCTCGACTGCATTAGTGACTTCCTTGATTGACTTAGTAAGTTCCCCAACTCGTTTCTCGTTGTCTTTAATTATTCTTTCAGTCTCGTGGAAACGGTTTTCTATGTTTGTCATAAATTTTGTCAGCATCTCTTTGAGGTTTGGCTTCTTCTCTTGCGGATAGGGCTGATTTTGAAAGTTTTGAGGAGGTTGTTGCCTTTGATTTTCTTGATTTCGTTGACCTCCCCATTAAAAATTTGGGTGGTTCCTCCAACCTGGATTGTAATTATTACTATAAGGATTATTATTGGATCTGAAATTATTACCTATGTAACACCTTATACCCGAGACCGATGCTAGGACTGGATACGAGGCATTACCAAGCTAAAACTCACTTAAACATGTACTTACGGGCTGTAAAATTTTGAACCAACTTAAAACTTTTCTTTCTTGATCATAACATGCATATTATGGGCCTACGAGGCCTTAAACATTTATCCGAACGCCTCCGGACGCTTCATCTAACTCTCATCTTAGAAGCAGGGTTCACACGCCCATGTTGCTTGAGGACAAGCCTGTGTACTCATTTACACGCCCATGCCTACAACCGTGGAAGGTTACTGACTTTATTCACACGGCTTTGACACGCCCGTGTCTACCAACCGTGTGAAGCTACTGACTTCAACCACACGGCCTAAGCACACGCCCATGCTTTGAACGTATGTCTTACACAGCTCATACACACGGCCGTGTAAAATGACCGTGGTCTAACTTGATTTAAAACATTAAGGTGCGGGGTTAACACGGTCTAGACACACTCCCGTGTGTCTAACCGTGTAGGCAATTAGAGGCTATTTACCAAGCCATTTGCCTCCCTTAAGTTAAGATCAACTCAACTTCAACCAATACAAATCATTAATAATATAACTTTTATGAACATTACTACATATTTCATTGACATCTATATACAAACAACTTAAACAAGTTTGGCCAACCACTTAGCCATATACAAAAGAATAATAACTTGATAGCCTATATAATGGCCTTACAAAAAAAAAAAAAACATGTTCTCAAAATGAATGATTCCTATACATGCCATACTTAGTAATATAATTTGGATATACCAAAATAAGGGTCGATAATGTGCTATGAACTCCGACTCCAATGATCCACAATTTAGCTTGGCGGGACTACATAGAAAGAAACAATCAAAGATGTAAGCATTTAGCTTAGTAAGTTTGCATGTATAACACATAAAAAAAAAATAAACTTGCTTCATATAAACCATTTGACATAAGAATGGTATTATTATCTCATCTATAAAGCTTACTTACTCATACATGATTCTTACTTGTCCCATGGTACTTACTAATCTCATACTTGTAAGGTAACAAGGTACCTGTATCTCTTGATCACATTGATCAGCATACTTAAACATAATAATCATGTCTTCTAATTCATCATTCATAACATGAATAATATTCAATTTCAATTTGATAATGGCTTTGCTTTCTTAACATTCTTGTTTTCACATTTTAGCTTTGCTCATTTGCCCGATGAATTTCTATGAATTACTGGGAATACTAGATCTCTAGTTATGTACTTGATGCCAATGCCATACTCTAAATATGGGCTTATGTGGAAGATCTCTTCTTGAATCAATGCCAAGCTTGCCTTGGTCTTACATGATAACTTGTTCAATGCCAAGCTTGGGTCCTTGGACTTACATGATAACTTATTCAATGCCAAACTTGGGTCCTTGGACTTACATGATAACTTATTCAATGCCAAACTTGGGTCCTTGGACTTACATGATAACTTGTTTAATTGCCGATGCCATGCCTTGGCTTGGTCTTATACGGACTTTCTTATCTCATGTACTGGACCGTATATCCAGGGTAATTCATCTTCAATCGGGACTTTCTCTTGTTTAATCTTATTGACTTCTTTGTTTAACATAACATTAAACCATTCATGATAACAATGTATATTATACTAAGCAATTAAATGATAAAATCATAAAGCTTAGAACTCATACAAACTTACCTCAAAATACAAAATGTATGTAGTTAAGCAATTTAGTCCTCGACTTTGTTCTTGCCTCGGCTTCGATCCAGGCTTCGTTTTTCTTGATCTAAAATCATAAATAGATCATTTAATAATCATATTGACTAAATTGACTCATAACTCATACTTTGGAAAAATTACTAATTTGCCCCTATACTTTCTCATATTTGCACTTTTACCCCTAGGCTCGTAAAATGATTTTCATGCAACTTTCTTAAACATCATGCTTAGCTGAATCATTTTCTCTACTATAGCAATCATCAATTCTCTCTAGTTCTAGTATGTATGACCAAATTTTATAATCATTACAAAAAGGTCCATACCATCATTTTTCATGAAATTCCTTAAGGAAAAGATGTTTATCTAACATCAAACTCTCATAAACTTCCATAAAACATCATTTAGCATGCATGTCATTCATGGATAAAATTTTAAACATGCATCTTAGCTCATCAAATAGCTAAAAATAGCTTACTCATGCTACCGGGACTTCAAAAATACGAAGAATATCAAAAACCGGGCTTAGGAGCACTTACTAGCAAGCTTCAAAAATTGAAGAACCCTATCTATGGCTTCTTTCAATTTTCGGCAATGGGGGAAGAAGATGATGAGATTTTTATCATCTTTTTCCTATTTTAAACACTTATTAGACAAATGACCAAAATGCCCTTCCTCTTAAAAATTTCTATAACACCATCTCAAGGCCAATTTTGTCCAAAATAATATTTTTGGAAAAATTGCTATTTAAGGACTTCTAATTACTATTCTAAAGCTATCTCATACAAAAAGCTTCTAGAAACTCATATTTTGCAACTTTTTACAATTTAGTCCTTTTGGACCAATCCACCATAATTTAGTAAAATTGCTTCATGAAATATTCATACTAGCATGCAAACATGGCATAAACTTTGTAAACTCATAAATTCACCTCGGATTCATGGTCTCGCACCACTATTCTGACTAGGCCCTAAATCGGGCTGTTACAACCTATGTAGTTCATCTGTTCGTTCTCTGCTTCTGGTTGCTAGGGTGGGTACTCAGGATTCGCCACGGTTCCACTTGCGTCGCACTGCATTACTGAATGTGCCTACGAAGAACACAAACTATCAATCTTTTTATTCATCATCTCTACTTGTGTTGATAGTATGGTTATCGCATCGAGGTTGTAAACTCCGGCTGATTTTGTCGGTTTCGTCCTTGTCACTTGCCACTGATAGTTATTCAGTGACATCTCTTCAACGAATTTGTAGGCTGCTTCAGTAGTTCTATTGTTCAGGGTTCCACCGGCAGCTGAATCGATTAGTTGTCTCACTGAGGGGTTTACACCGTTATAAAATGTTTGGACTTGTAGCCACAAGGGTAGACCGTGGTGTGGACACCTTCTCAAGAGATCCTTGTATCTCTCCCATGCGTCGTATAAAGTCTCTAGATCCATCTGCACAAAAGAAGATATATCATTCCATAATTTGGCCGTTTTAGCCGGTGGGAAATATTTCAATAAAAATTTTTCGGTCATCTGTTCCCATGTAGTGATTGACCCTCGTGGTAACGAGTTTAACCACTGTTTGGCTTTATTCCTTAATGAAAAAGGGAATAACCGAAGACGTATGGCATCATCAGAAACGCCATTTATTTTGAAGGTATCGCAGAATTCTAAAAAGTTAGCTATATGAGTGTTTGGATCTTCGTCCTGCAAACCATCAAATTGAACAAACTGTTGAATCATTTGTATTGTGTTAGGCTTTAATTCAAAATTGTTAGCAGCTATAGTTGGCCTACTAATACTTGATTCCGCTCCTTTTAAATGCGGTTTAGCATAATCAAACATTGTACGTGGAGCATTGTTCTCCCCACATCATGTGGTTGTGGGTTATTTTCGTCCATCCCTTCAGTATGATTGGATCTGCCTTCTCGATCTTCTTCTGTGTAATTTAGGGTTCGCCTGATTTCTCTGCGAGTCCTACGAACGGTAGCTTCAATTTCACTATCTTATACCAAAGGTCCTGTCGGGTTCCTTCTAGTCATAAACTAGAGGTACCTGCTAAGAAAAGAGAAAGAAGGAAAATTTAGCAAAAATTAAAATTAACCTAAAATAAAAATAAAAGTAAATTGCGAAGAAAAGAGAAAAAAAATAATGGCTAAAGTAAGAAAAATAGAGTGTTCTTAATATTTTAGTTCCCCGGCAACGGCATCAAAAACTTGATCGCTGAAAACAGAGCTTTAAAATTTATAAAATGAATGATCAGACCTGGAAACTAACTCTGACAACGATTAAGGCAAGTGTACCTATCAAACAGTAGTATAGCTTAGGCAAGACTGGATTGTCGAACCCAAAGGAACGACTACTAAGTTGCTTTAAATCTAAATTAACGACTACTAAGCTAAAGACGCAAAGACAAAAAGAACGAATTGGGAAATAGCTAGAAGAAAAACTCAGTTGATCATGACGATACCCTCAGGAAGAATCCACCTAGACTTCACTTGTTATCTAACACTGAACCTACGATTTATTCACTTAGTTTGATCCGTAGGACTCCCTAACGTATATTAAACCCTCTCTCGAGGCGAATAACGTCTAACCCTAGGTTAATTATTGGAACTCTCGTTCTCTTATAATAACCCCCTAGAATAGCAGTAAATCGATATATAGATTCCCATATTAGGTTTCACTCGATTTCGGCAAAATCTCGTCACCCTATCTCTAGGCGTGCGATCAAATCCGCTTAATTATGCTAGATCTACTCTTAAGCAGGGTCTATTCCTCCTCCACCTAAGCACATCAAACTTGAATCAATATCCGCGAAATATTAAGTCAAGAATTAAGCACACATAATTAAGAACAAACTAAGTATTTATCATATAATTCAGAAAACGATAAAAAGATTCATCTGGGTTTCATCCCCTTCAGGTATCTGAAGGGTTTTAGTTCATAACAAATAAAGAAAACATCTCAAGAGAAAAGATAAAAAAAAACATAAGAAATCCCTAAAACTCCCTGAAGGAATTGAAGGAGAGATCCGCCATATTGAGTAGAATTCCGGCTTCTTGGGATGGATCAATTGGCTAACTTCGAGTGATTCCCACAACTCTGATCTTTTCGGCTGGGCTCCTTGGCCTAGCTAATCGCCCTCTTCAAAGGTGGTACTTAGGGGTTATTTATAGGCTCTTGGAATGCGATTCTTTCTCCCTAAGTATCTTTTTGCGACTGAAATTGTCTAAAGCCACGACAGAGGCACGGCCATGTCACACGCCTGTGTGACTCGTTTTCAAGTCGTGTTCGGATTTCTAAGTTGAGGTACGGCCGTGTTAGTCGGGGTTGAGGCCGTGTTCTAGATGCTTGACAAGGCACGGCCGTGTGCTCTTTGGGCCAGGTCGTGTCGATTTAGTGATATGACCCATTTACTCCGTTTTGGGCCCGTTTTATGTTCTTTTCATCCTCGGGTGCTATCCTGGGTATAAGACATGAAAAGAAAGGATTAAGAGCACCTTTTTACATAAATTGAGGAATAAATCATCCAAAAACAAGCTAAATCAAAAACCCCATCCAATAAGTTGTCGCAATTCGATTGATTTTTCAAACTTAAAAATTGACAACTTCTGTGATTGGAATTTAATAAATTTGACCCTATCCAAGCATGTATCAAGTGTTGAATGCCTTGATTAGATACTTGAGGAATAGTGGGCTCAATCAAATGATGGAGGTCTACGATACGAGCATATGACAACGAACTTAGCAGAACGAATAAAATTTGTATTGAAAAGGACGCGTCATTTTTCGATAACGTCGGTTGTCAAAGAAACATATTTTCACTCATCAACCTTATTGTGACACCTATATCTCGTCTCTGTTTCTGGATTAAGGGTCAGAGTGTTACAAAACCAAACAGAATAATTTATTTTAACTCAAAAAAATTATTTAATCATTTCATAGAATAAATATGCACATGGGCCTTAACTCGAATTTACGGGGCCCTAAAATTAGTTTGAAAGAAATTGGGGACCAAAATGAACCAAAACATAAATTTTAGGAAAAACTTGAAGATTTATGGCCATGTAGCAGGCCGTGTCCCAGCCCGTGTGTCAAACCGTGTAACTTATTGACTTGGCTCACGCGGTTGTGTAGCAAGCCATGTGCTAGCCCGTGTAACCTACTAACTTGAGACACACGACCGTGTGAAACCTATACCTAAAATAATAAAGCACACACGGCCGTGTGGGGTGACCATGTGTGACACAAAACCATGTGACAGCCCGTGTCCTAGGCTGTGTGTTATCAAATTACTCCCTAAAACAAGCTAATTCTATGCTAAACTTGCCCAACAAGGTACACCTATAACACAAAACATCCCATGACGAAAAAACTCGAAACACATACTTAAAACCTGTTAAAATAATCATTCTAACTTCTAACCAAGATATCATTCATAGGTACCTCAATTTATAACCAACCACATTGAAACATTTTAAACATACCACAAAGTTTACCAAATACACTTTGAGATATTCATCTATACATAAAGATTACCTACTCTAACATTACAAATCATACTCAAAAGAATTTAGCTAATCTTCATCATCATCTGTAACATCCCTAACCCGTATCTGTCGCTGAAATAGGGTTACGGAGTGTTACCAGAAATTTTTAGAACATTTACAGACATTTCATGATAATCACTATTCATTCACCGAGATTATACAAAACGTCCCTTAATTGGACCCTCGAGGCCTAATGCGAATATTTGAACCGAGTTGGGACTTAATCTGAAGCTCTAAGAATTTTTTACGACATTTAAAAAATTTTCCAAGGTGCAGGGTTCACACGCTCGTGTGGTCTAAGGGACACGCCAGTGTGACCCTAGGACACGCCCATGCTACGGGCCGTGTTTGACCCCGTGTAACTCTCTAACTTGTGCACACGACCATGCCACAGGCCTTGCTAGGTTGTGTCGCTAATTAATTCAATTCTAAATTAAGTGCAGGTTTCACACGGCCAAGACATACTCCCGTGTACTATGCCATGTAGCACTCACGGCTAAGACACACGCCCGTGTCTCTACCCGTATGCTCAATTCTAAGCATTTTGTTTCTAAAATTTAAGGTGCAGGGGACACACGGCCTAACTACACGTCCATGTACCCAGCCGTGTGTCACATGGTCTAGACACACGCCCGTGTGGACAAAATAAAGCCATTTCTAGCTTCATTTCTCCCCCAAAATCACACCCATGACTTGCACTTGAAACACATATCCAATACCAACCATTCTAAGCATTCAACTTATCAAATTCCATCATTCATCATAACACACCATTACATGCATAAGTGTTGATAAACTTACCTTGGATTAACTTAGGCATTAACATCATTTGATCACATATACTTAACATAACACATTTGAATATATCATAGTGGCCTACTTAATCATACCAAAATAAGCCATTACTAGCCATTCCAATGGCTAGGTTACAAAACATCATTTTCAAGCCACTATTGGCCAAGTTATCCTATACATGCCATTATACCAAAATGAATTTAAAATGAGCTAGTTGATAGTGTGGCGATGCTCCAATGATCTCCAACCTCCGCGAGCTTTCGAGCACTATAAAACAAGGAAAAATAAAATGAAGTAAGCATTTCATGCTTAGTAAGTTCGTATAATAGAAACTAAACTTACCAATCCCATTTATTAAATCTAAGCATACAATATCATGTTTTCCATCCATTAGCAAAATTGCCTAAACACATGCATTCAATCAAACATGTTAGTCACCAAAATCTTCATATCAATCAAGTAAACATAGATGAGCTCATCATGCAATATTCTTTCAAGTAATTATCATTTCATATCATAATTCTCATGCCATGTTAAGAGTCTTATGTCCGTTGAATCATTGAAATTCCAATGGTTGCTCAAGTAGTACACTCAAGGTGTATGATTAAATAATCTGTCAATTTCTTATTCAAGGTACCCATTGGGGCACTTAACCAAGGTACACACTCTCGAGCCACATACCGTATAACAGGATTACCAGTCCAGGCTAAATCCTTTACATAATGTATGCTCAGAACCAATCCAGGCTAAACCCTAATCGTAACATATACTTGAGAGGTATTATATCAGGATTACCCGTTTGGGCTAAATCCTTTCTATAACAAGGTCAATAGGATTACTCGTCCGAGCTAAATTCGTCAGCAACAAATGCAGGACCTTATTCGTTTCGAGAAAGCGTATATAATCATCGGAACTTAATATTCAATCGGGAGTTAACCCTTTTTCACCATTTCAAGCATGTATTAAATTTATCATTGTAGCATTCAAATAATATACATCATTATAAGTCACATTCCACAACATTTAATTAAACATATTTAAATGCCCGATTAAGTTACACGAACTTACCTCGACACTTGTTCGCGTAAGTAATCTACTAATCTGAAACCTTTTCCTTTCCTCGATCTAACCTCGAATTTATATAAATAAATTTAATCATCAATTTCACACATTTCATACTCATTTGGACTCAATTTACGTCTTAGAAAAAATTACCATTTTACCCCTAACTTTTTCATTAATTCTAATTTCGTCCCTAGGCTCGAAAAATGAAACTTGTGCAATTTACTCCCTATTCCAAGCCTAATCGAAATTCCAACATAAAATTTAAAATTTCATAATTTTTCATCAATTTTCACCACTTTGCATTTTAGTCCCTAAATCATGTTTTCATCAAAAATCACTTTGTAAAAGTTGTTTATCTATCAACAACATTTCATTTTCTAACATAAATTTCTAATTTTTAGCATATTCATCCATGACCCAAATTTCATACATTGATAACTTTTCACATTAATCCCCCAAATAGATAGATTAGATTATCCCGATTTCAAAAATATCAAAATTACTAAAAACGGGACAAGGAAACTTACCCAATTAAGCCTTGAAAGTTTTTTCTCTCTCTCCTAGGGTTTCCATATAATTTTGGGGAAGAAGATGAGAAAAATAAGACATATTTCTTTTTATCATCTTTTAATTAATTAAATTATTTCAATTCCAATTTAGTCCTTGCCCTTTTTTAATTTTTCCATGGATGAGTCACCAAAAATCTACATACTTTTCTTTAATGGTCTAATTACCATATAAGGACCTTTAGTTTTGAATTCCATAGCTATTTAATCCTTATAGCTACTAGAATTCAACTTTCACATTTTATACGATTTAGTCCTTCTCGTAATTAAACATTTAATCGATAAAATTTTCGTATCAAAATTTTCACACGACATGTCTATCATAATGCAGACTATATAATGAAATAAAAATAAACCTTTTTTTTCAGATCGAATTTGTGGTCCCGAAATCACTGTTTCGATTTTATTGAAAAATGGGCTGTTACATCATCCATGACTATTAACATTAATAAATTCACAACAAAACCTATATACATACCATAACCTAAAAAGAGATACAAAAGCTACCAAAATAATTGGATAGTGTGAGCTTTAAGGTCGACCCTTCTGATTAGTCCGCAACTATTATCTACAAAATAATATGAGAAAAATAATAATAAGCTTAAATAGCTTAGTAAGATCATAATATAATATCTAATTGACTTGCTTTAGTTAATATAAACACTTAAAGATATAACATACTAACTAAAATCTTCAAATTGCATTGCACATAAGTTCTCATAATCAACCAAATCAAATGAATAACTTCTTAGAAAATTTATTATAACAAGAATATACCAATTCCAATTAATCCTCCATATCATTTAGATTAAATCACCAGTACTCGATTCACATACTCAATCATTACTCCATTTCAAGGGCATCACAGATGCAAAACAGGGGCACATACATGTAGTCAAGGGCACAGATGTGCGAACAGGGGCACCGAAGTGTAAATAGGAACACCGAAGTGTATTCAGGGGCATAGTTGTGAAAACAGGGACAGCAAAGTGTATTCAGGGGCACAGTTGTGCAAACAGGAGCACTTCTTCATTTACATATACATGATAGAACTCATTTCATTCACATATAATTTATTATAAATCCAAGGAATACCACTAACAAAAACAATCCCTTCTCCATTTCATGTAAACATAAATATTTGCAATTTACCTTGTTATACAAATAACAAAAGTAACTTCACACTTAAATACATCAATTATCTAGAAATTAGTAATCTAACACAAGTAATTAAAATTTCTAAAACAAATCACTATGAACTTACCTGGGCTAAATTGCAATGGTTGTAGAAGTTCAAAGACTACTCCGCTACTTTTCCTTTTCCCCATATATCAATAGAATCTTGATCTAAAATATAATTCATTTCATTTATTAGCTTAAATTTCATATATTTATAAATTCTAAAATTTGTACCCTTCTATTTACAAAAATTACACAATTACCCCTAACTTTTACACTTTATGCGATTTAGTCCCTTAACCCGAAAATCTTCAAATTAGCCACTTTTGAAAATCATCATATCTGACCGAATATTTAAGGCTTCAAAAAAGTCCCTAAAATATCACTATTTCACCATTATACCATGAGGCTTTTAACATTTTAACAATTTAATCCTTTAACTAAAAACTAACAAAAATCACATTACAAAACAATCCAAAATCACAACCAAGACTTCAAACACATCATTAACATCAAAATCAATCAATATTCATCAATGGCAACATTCAAAATTTTTAACAGTTTCAAAAATAAAGGTACGATTTAGCTAGACCTAATTGTAACAATCTCAAAAATATAAAATTTATTCAAAACGAGACTCATAAACTCACTCATGCAAAGAAATGTGCTAGCCGAACCTCCAAGATTTTACTCCCAAGGTGTTTTCGATCAAAACAAGTGAAAATCAAGAAGATGATGTTTTCTTAAATTTTGTTTTTAACTTAATTTCAATTAAATTACAAAATTACCATTATTACATGTTTTAACTAATTTATTTTTCTCCATTACCGTCCACTAACCATTGGGATGGTTTAATTACCAAATTAAACCCCCCTCATTCATAGAATTATCAAATATGCAATGAAAGATCAATGGTTATTAACTTTTGCACTTTTTGCAATCTACTCCTTTTTCTTTAATTAGTTGTCTAAATGTTAAAATTTCTTAACCAAATTTTACTACGACCTTAATGACCTCTTAAATATTATACAAAAAATATTTACAAACCAACATGCCAGAATTTGTGGTCCCGAAACCACTATTCCTTCACCACTGAAAAATAGGATATTACAATTCTCTCCCTCCAAAAAATAATTGTTGGTAAATGCTCGAGTGAATTGTTGTCTTTCAACTGCACTAGAAGAGTTGTCGAGATGTAAGAAATTATCTTCTAAGCATTTCATATCCGGTTACCACTAAACTTGTCCTATACATTGCCTAATTGTTGGTGGCAAATTGCGCTCCAATCACCAACAAGACAACCCGCGTAACATGTAACACCCCTAACCCCATAACCATCGACGGAATAGGGTTATGAGGTATTACCGAACATTTCAAAACATTTATAAACATTTCACATCTTAACATAACAATTCAGATTCATAGAGTCCTTTAAATAGGTCTACGAGACCATAAACATGCATTAGAAAAGGGTCGGGCCTAAACCGAGCACATACAAAATTTTTCCGAAACTTAACATTTTTCAAAGTTACAGAGGTTACACGTCCGTGTGGGTAGGCCGTGTGCCTCACACGGCCTCAGACACACCCGTGAGTCAAAGTCATGTCAAAACAGGGCATACATACTGACTTGTCCACACGGCCGAAGACACGCCCGTGTGCTTAACCCGTGGTCGACACTAACTTATTTCACACGGCCAGTCACACGCCCGTGTGTCCAGCTCGTGTGCAAGTTTGACTTACTTCAATTTGCAAACTTAAGAGACACAGTCAAGCCACACGCCCGTGTGCTCAACCGTGTAGGCAAATATAGGCCATTTGCAAGGCAATTTTGCCACCCACACTTTGGGACACACCTTCAAGCATCAAACCATCCTAAATTCATACTCTAAAGCCATTTCAAACATACCAAAACATGCAAAAATTGACCTTCAATCACATCATACATTTGCATATACAATTCTTACTCAAATATACCAATTCAAAGCATCAAGTTTCCTTCAAAACATATAACTAATACTTTATCTAAACCATTTCAATTCATAGCAATCCCTCATCAATTAAATATCTAAATCAACCATGAACTTACCTATTTATGTGCCATTTCATTAGTCTAACATTATGCACATAAAACCATACCAAATCACGCATCTTATAGCTTGAACTACTCATCATAAACACATCCATTAACTTGTCATTTCACATGACTATTTTTTTACACATCACAAACCATATCATAAATTATCTATACTATACATGCCATACTTTAACATATACATTCTCAAAAAGTACCAAAATATACTTCAATAGTGTGGTGATTATCCTCGATGATCCCCGAGCTTCTCGTAGCTTTAATAATCTAAAAAAAACAATCAAACAATCACACACACAAAGTAAGCTTTCATAGCTTAGTAAGTCATAAGCAAATAATGAAAAAATAAACATTTGCATTTAAATCAACTAGCCAAAATCACATAATTATTAACCAATTATACATTTAATATGTTTACAACTCAAATATTAACACATTTACAATAGCAATATAACATCAACTTTCAAACTCACATATACTCATAAGCACATATAGATTCATCTTTTACCATGTTCAATTTATGAATGCATTAAAAACATATACTTGCCTTGTTTACATATACATACCACAAAGCACATACATGAATCCTTTAGTTCGTTTTCGTATCTGATCTCATCTCGACAATGCCCGTTGAACCATTTAGAATTAATAAGGATACTCGGATAGTTAGAAGGCTAGTATACTGCCAACGTCCCAAACGTGGTCTTACATGTAATCACATATTGATGCCATTGTCCCAGACAGGGTCTTACACGAATCAAATACAATATCAATGTCCCAGACATGGTCTTACACATAAACACAAGTTGATGCCAACGTCCCAGACATGGTCTTACACGAAAACACATATTGGAATCCTATGTCTTGACATATGTATCCAAACTATTCCTAAGGTTCGTACGGGGCTTTCTGACGTCGTATCTCGAACATTTCAGGCTTGTAAATATTGCTCCCATGCTCAATTCATTTCAGCATATTAATTTACACAAACAACAATTCAATTCTGCACTATTAATTTAAATACAATAGAATTTAACAACATTATTTACTTATGAACTTACCTCAGGTATTGACGGATGAAATCAACTACTCGACTACTTTCGACTTCCCCCGATCTAATTCCGATTTCTTTCGTTCTTGATCTAAATAAATTCAAATTTAACTAATTTAATCACACATTCATTCAATTTAATCCACAAACACTTATTTAGGCCTTTTTACACTTAAGCCCCTAAAATTTCCATTTTCACAATTTAGTCCTTACTTCAAAAAACACAAAATACACATAATTTCACTATTTCATGCTTAGGCCGAATCTTCCTCATGCTCATACAAGTCCATAAATTTCATTTATTTCACATTTTAGTCCCTCAAAATATTGTTTTCACAATTTAACCCAAATTACTTAAATTCATCAAAAATCCAAAGACAAAACATTTTAATCTATCACATATCTTTTATTTTCTATCATCGAACAACAAAAATCACAAGCTATTATCAATGGCAAAACACAAAATCATCATCAAATTCAAAAATTAAAACATGGGCTTTGTAGTACTCAAAGCAACGATCACAAAAACGTAGAAATTATCAAAAACTGAACAAAACTCATACCTTAATTTTTCTTGAACATAATTGAACCCTTAAAGCTTTTCTTCTTTCTTTTTATTTCAATATTTGGTCATAAGAAGATGATAGTTACCTATTTCTTTTGTTTGTTTTATTTAATTAAGCATTATTTATTCTTTTACTAAATTAACCTTTTTAATTAACATTAAAATTCCACTAACATATGTCCACTTTGTCCATTTATCAATCTAAGGGTCCAATTACATCATAAGGACTCCGCATTAAAAGAACAATACAATTTAACACTTCAACAATTAATATACCACTTTTACATTTTATGTGATTAAGTCCTTTTATCAAATTAAGCACACAAACGAATAAATTAAATCACATAAATTTCATACATATCAGTTCACATACTATAAGCATGGAAAATAATATTAAAATATTTTTTGACTCGGATTTGTGGTCCCAAAACTACAATTCTGAAAAGGGTCTAAACCGGACTGTTACAATTCTCCCCCTTAGGGATTTTCGTTCTCGAAAATCTTACCAATGAATACATTTGGGCATCTTCGGGCTCCCACGTCACTTCTTCGACCCCGTGTCAATGCCATAAGACTTTCACTAATGAGATTTTCTTATTTCTCAATTCTTTCACCTCGCGATCTAAAATCCGGATCGGTTCTTCCTCGTATGTCATATTAAATCTTATCTCAATCTCAAACGGAGAAATTACATGTGATAGATCAGATCGATATCGTCGAAGCATCGAAACATGAAATACGATGTGGATCTTTTCTAACTCAGGTGGCAACAACAGTTTATAAGTAACCGGCCCGATACGTTCAATAATCTCATATGGTCCAATGAATCTTGGACTCAATTTACCTTTACGACCAAATCGAAGTATTTTCTTCCATGGTGAGAATTTCAAAAACACTTTGTCCCTGATCTGAAATTCAATATCTTTTACGACCAAATCTGTGCACGTCTCTGATGATCTGACGTGACTTTTAAACTATCAATCTCACTTTCACTTTCTGTCCAGTTTCTTTGATCAAATTGACCCCGTGTATCTTATTCTCACTGAGCTCAGTCCAATACAATGGTGTTCAACATTTGCGACCGTAAAATGCCTCATAAGGTGCCATTTTGATACTCGATTGGAAGCTATTATTATATGCAAATTCAATCAGTGACAAGTATCGTTCCCATGTACCTTCAAACTCAAGAATGCAACATCTTAACATATCCTTGAGTATCTGAATAATTCGTTTGGACTGACCATCTACCTGCGGATGGAAAGTAGTACTAAAGTTTAGCTTCATACCTAGTGCATCTTGCAGTTTCTTCCAAAATCGCGATGTGAACCTCGAATCTCTATCCGAAACAATATAAATAGGCACTCCGTGCAATCTCACAATCTGAGAAATATATAACACAACAAGTTTATCAAGTGAATAATCTGTACAAATAGGAAAAAATGAGTCGATTTAGTCAATCTATCCACAATAACCTAGATTGCATCTTTCTTACTCGGTGACAACGGCGAACCCGATACAAAATCCATCGTGACTCTGTCCCATTTCCACTCGGGTATCATAATTGGCTAAAGTAACCTAGACGATACTTGATGCTCAGCTTTAACTTGTTGACAGATTCAACATTTCAAAACAAAATCAAAGATATCTCGTTTCATACCAGGCCACCAGTAGAGCTGTTTCAAATATTATACATTTTTGTACTACCCGAATGAGCAGATAATTGACTGTTATAAACTTCATTCAAAATCATCTGAATCAACTCTAAATTCCTCGGAACACATATTCGGCCTCTGAACCTCAAACAACCTTCATTATCAACTCAGAATTCTGAATCAATATCCATATCACATTGAGCCTGTTTTGCTATTAATTCATTATCAACTTTCTTAGTTTCACAAATCTGTTGAATAAATAATGGTTTTGCTTTTAACTCAGCTACTAACGAACCATCTTCATATAGGGTCAACTG
This sequence comes from Gossypium australe, assembly GCA_005393395.2. Classification (NCBI taxonomy): domain Eukaryota; kingdom Viridiplantae; phylum Streptophyta; class Magnoliopsida; order Malvales; family Malvaceae; genus Gossypium; species Gossypium australe. Next base: position 44,629,964 of record CM016621.1, read on the forward strand.
AGTATTCATCGTACAAAGAGCAAACAACGATTTCTGACTCAAAGCATCAGCGACAACATTAGTCTTTCCTGGATGGTAGTCAATTACAAGTTCATAATCTTTTAACAACTCTATTGGAACGGTGGAAATGTGCAAGTGTACACAATCGTAACAAGTAATAAAAGTGACAAGTAAATGTCGAGTTATCGTACCCACAGGGACTGTAAAAGAATTATTTATGAAATAATTTCAAACACTTTGGTTAGGGAAAAATATTTGATTTTTGAAAACTATTCGAAAACTAAAAGAAAAACAAAGTAAATTAAAATAAAACAAAGTTCAAGTGTGCGATTCCAAAAACTGATTTTAATCAAGATGACATAATTGTGTTGGTTTAATCACATTTCTTACCTTAGAATTATTAAACTTGTGTTTATACTTGTTAAAACATGGAAACTCAGTAATTTGCTGACTATTGAACATAGTTACAAATCAAAAATCCACCTATCTCTTGTACATATTTCTATGCCAATTCGACCGATTAAACAGACTGCAAAAAGTAAACATGTTATTGCACATACATACTCATTAAATTAAACATCTCTCGCATATTCCTATGTCGATGCAAACGATTAATTCAACCTAACAAGCATATAAAAGATCATGTGAAGTAACAAGGTACTTTTACCGTGAAACAATTTAATCACAAAAATCCTGCAAGTTATGCAAGGTATACATATTGTCAAATATAATGCTAATTTAATCTTCAGCTACCTTAGAAGAATTAAACATGCACAGATTAAGTATTGTGTCCATTAATTACAATTTCAATGCGTTTAAATAATTAATTCATTAGCTATCTAAACAATTATAATGCCAGATAACTTAGCATAATTTTACTTAATCAAACATTTCACCGAGGCCTTTAACAGCATAAACTTAATTTTAATAATCTAAGAGGGCGAAATGAAATCAAACCAGCACGAATTAAATTCAAGCTAAATCGATTAAATTAAACATTTCAAAAGCATGAATATCCATAAACATGTTCGTCAAAACAACAACAAATAATTTAAAGAGATAGGAAACGAGAAACAAATCCGGTGGCTCTCCGTGACTTGTCTGCTTGATTCCTCCTTCGTTCTTCGTTGTCCTCGGCTATCAAGGAGGCTTATGAACACTTCAAGTGCTGCTTCAAATGGCTGGAAAACACCTCTTTTCCAAGAGGGGAAATCGGCACAAGAACAAGGGGAAAATGGAATGAAAATGAAGGGAGAAAAGTTGAGAGAAAAGAAGAGAGAATGAGAGAATGTTGGAGAATTGAGGGATGATTTGAATGAGCAGCTAGGGGCTGTATTATAGGTGTTAGGGGCTGCTAAAAATAGCAAAAAATCAGCAGCAAAAGAGTCCCTCTTGGCCGGCCATCCTATGTGGCAAAGTTGATGGATTCAACTTTGCTAAAATTAGCTTGGACAAATCTTTAAACCCATGAATTTTGGAGGGGTTTGAATGGGATTTTGAGAAGTCTTTAAAGGCTTCTTTGCAACTCAATTAATCAGCAAATAAGCTGATTTGGGCCTTCACTGTGGACGGTTTGGGCTGCCCAATTGGTGGCTGGTCCGGTTCAATTGGTTCGGTTCAACCAGTGCGGTTTTACTGTACCATTTTTCATAATTAATTAAAAATAATTTATTTAGCCCAAATTAAATTGGGAATAAATTAAAATTAATTATATTATGATTAAATCTTTATAATTGGACCGTCTTGGGCTGGAAATAGAGTCGCCTTGACACTTTAAATCGCTTCTCGGTTTTATTCTTCGAAGTAGTGTCTGCCGAGCCAATTTTTTCCCTTTTTGCGATTCTGTCGAAAATAGTCAAAATTAAACAAAATTAACTATAGAATTAATTACAATTCAGCATGTTCATATTTTTAGCACAAATTAATTATTTTATCATATTTAATTATTTTCCGACAAGAATTTACTCGAAACCACATGAATTTGGGTAAAAAAGGGCATGAAAAAGTATATAAATTTTCGTGTTTCCACACCCCCAAACTTAATTCATTGCTCGTCCCGAGTAATGCAAAATTTTGAAAAGAATTTTCTCGGAAACACCTTTGAAAGACTCTTTCAGAACAACTTTCCTCAAAATTATGATGTTGGCATACTTATGCTCAAAGATAAGAAATTTGATAGTTATGCAACTTAAGCATTCATATCGTTCAAATTACCTCCAACAATTATCATACTAGCGAAATTAGACTAAATGTTTCTTTAATAAAGACATGTTCTTCACTACCAAATTGATTTTAATTCCTTATTCAAAAAGTAAACTACAATCATTAAGCTTAACTAATGTCTTCATATGTTGAACAAAGCACTTTCTCTCCACTAATGTAGGTAACATGGGAATCTTGAATCAATAGGTCTTTAATAAGGTTGTAACGTGGCTGGGCTTAAGGGTAGGTAAAAGATAGATAAATTTGTGGCTTTAAACCCTAGACTCAGCTTAATATCGATCCTTCGGAACTTTCATCCTTGATACCCAACTTGTGCTCTTTCGATCACTTATTTCATTTTGAGTACATCTGTTTTTTTTTAAGCTCAAACTCGAGCACTTGCTTCATGTACAACAATTTTTCGAGCATTTGATACTTCTTTTCAACTCCCCCAAACTTATTTTCAAACGATCCTTTGAATAGTACTGAGTCTAGTGTTTGGGATGATTTTTTAGAAGTAATTAAGAGAAAGTTGATGGCTAAATATTGCATAGGTCCAAATAAACTTAGGCCATATAGTCTCAAAATTGGGTTTCAAAGGATAATTTTATCAGGGTTGGCTTGAAAGGCTCAAACGGTCCAAACAAAAGTTTGCCTAAATCATTTTCAATATTCCATACTTCCTAGGATTTCGCTTCAAGAAATTACTCAGTCAATTCTAAAGACTTAAGCTTTCATGCATGCCTAATTTTTTTCGTAAGGAACTAAAAATTTTATGGTATGAATTTACATGCTTTATTAAAAATACATTCATATCTTTATTAAGCTAACATAATAACTTATTGAAATAATAGAACTTTATTAATACTGAAGTTCAGCATACTTAACAAAATTTCAAATTATTGAACAAAATATATCCTAAACATAATTAAAAGAAAATTTTATTCTAAGTGGAAGTAATTCAAATTTTTGGTCCCCCTACTTAAAGTGAACAATGTCCTCATTGTTTAAAGTGAATAGATACTATACACCAGGTAGGATTTTTAGAAAAGAGGAGGTGAGTCAAATTGACTACTTAAGTACCAGGCTCTCTCTAAAATCCAATCCTAGACATGTATATATCTATTGCCACACATTAGCCTTTGTGACTTGTTCGGATTTTATTCATGATTCCTATCTCTTGTTTTATTGTGCAAAAAAATAAAAAATTCCTAATTAATCTGATCCTAAAATAACTTAAGAATAAAAATAAACTCAAGTTGAAGTCCTCCCTTTTTTATTTGTTTGCAGATCCATCAAAATCTGACTCATCTTTTTCCTTCCACGACATTGGAGTCCATGGTTCAAGTATAAAGTCTGGAAATTCATGCACAAAAATAAACAGGTTATGAAATATATATTTTAAATGCATCTCTGATTGAGTCATCCCGTATTTTTGAGTATCTCCAGTAATCTTGTTATTGCAACTACATGTGTTGCAGCATAGCCATTATACCAAACTGTTCACTTCATGGAATAGTGCTAGATAAAGGGACTCTCAGCGTCAAACTTAGGAAATTTATTAATGATAGTTTCAGTTTTGGGCAGGTGGGTGAGTAGCGTTGAGGGTTGGAGTTGAAGACGGTGGCGATTTTAAGGATAGTTTGGGTGCGGTAGTTGGTGACTTCGAATGAAAGTGTTTGGGGTGGTGATTCAGGGAGTTAAGGGCTGCAACATTAAGGGGTTAAGTGAGATGCACTATTAGGCTACTGGGGAGTTGTGGTAGAACAAGGTAAATGGTATAGGTTTGTGCGGAGAAGGGTTGAATATTTCCCTTCTTAGTAGTGTCTTAAGCCCAATGGCAGCTCCTTTTTGGATCCTAAGCTCCTATACTGAAAATAAAAAAAAAAACTCAAAGAAATTAGTGCTTGGGTTAAAAGTTGACCCTTTATTTAACAAAACAAATACTTAAATTCTTTGGGCTACTTAGAAAAATATTTTTTTGAATAATTACATCAAATTAAACTCCCAGGAAAGACTGGAGGGGTCACAGATGGTCCCGCTTAAGTCCCAATCTCCTAGACAGAGTTTTAATTAATGTAATGAACTAAAGAAAATTTTATCTAAGTCTACCATTTTATTCAAATGAGAGAAAAAAAATTAAAAATATAAAATAACAATAAAGAAAGTGAAGAGAATTCCCTTCATTTTATTTAGGATCTTCATTGACCATGGTGGTGTCAAATGGCCATTTGTCATACCAACCATAACCATCCAAGAAGTAATCATATTCTTTCCCATCAAATTTGTCCAACATCTTATTAGGGAAAGAAAATCCGTAATTATCTTTCCTGGTGGCCTTCTTTAACTTTTTGTAATTCCTACAAATCCTCCAACCCGTGACTCGAATATTTGCAATAATCCATCCAACACCCTTCTTGTGCCTTTCCAAAATCACAAGTGCCTCTTCTTCTTGATCTTTGGTGAACTCAACTGAGATAATGATAGGTAAATTCGAAGATAGACCCAAATAGTCAAATTTCAAATGAGGAGACAAAATCTTCAGCTCCAATTTAGCTGGCTCTTTAATCAACAACTTTGGTTGCGTATACTCTTGAGATGATAACTCTAATGATTCGAGTGGAACTTCTGGAGTGAATTCCTTCGAATTAGCTTCTAACCAAGCCAAACGTCCCTTATCTTCATCATCACTTGGTGAATCCTCCAGTAGAATATGTTCTAACGGATCGTCTAAAGAATTGAGCTCCAATTCTGTAGAAGCAAGCGATTCCATCTTGGAAATAGTAGAACAGTCTTCAACTACATCTGGGGATTTTGCAGCATCGAAGTCATTAAAAGTCACCTTGTCATCGAAAATTTCTTTCAATTGAGTATCTCGTTGCTGCTTTTGGAATCGTTGAGGATATGGCAATGGTGGAATCTTATCTTTAACCAGACAACTCTTTCGTGAAAATTTTTCTGCATCTGACAAGGGTGTTAGATAATCAAAACTAACTGGTTTAGAGTTTACCTCATCAAGGATCACTGAATCTGACTTCTGTGATACAGGAGTTTCAACACTTGGTTGAACTTCCTCTTTGTCTTGAGCGTTAGCTGGCTCATTTTCAACTTCGACAGTGTTGGGCTCTACTGTCTTTCCACTACTCAGCACTTTGCAGTGCTCCTTTCCCGGATTTCTTGGATTTTTCGTATCACTGGGTAAGGTACCCAGTGGTCGGTTCCTAAGTTCAGTTGCAAGCTGGCCCACTTGATTCTCTAAGTTCTTCAATGTAGCTGCTTGGCTCTGGATTAAGGTATCATTCTTTGCCATGTATGTCTTCAGCAAACTCTCTAAGCTATTGGACGCTTCAGCTTGAACTGGTTTCTAAACTTCTTGTGGAAAATTAAGTGGCTGGGTTGGTCTAGGTTGGGTGTAAGTGGTACTGGTTCCAGCCCCTTGGTTACTCCAGGAGAAATTCGGGTGGTTTCCCCATGATGGGTTATAAAAATTTGAATGCAACCCTTGCCTTCCTCGGTTTTGGTTCTGATTACCTATGTAGTATACATATTCTGGGTTCAACGGACATTCTTCAAACAAATGTCCCTCCCCATAATAGACACAGGCTATATTCTCAAATTGATTAGGCGGCTGTGCTGCAAAACTATTAGACCCATTAGTAGTAAGATTTTTAAGCATTGAGGATATTGATGATACCGGAGATGCGAGTGAAGTAAGAGCGTCTATTTCATGTATCCCAGCGACTCGTCTTCCTAACGCTGCTCGACTGGTTGGCCATTGATAATTGTTGCTAGCAATCCTCTCAATAATTTCAGAAACCTCGTTATAAGACTTAGAAAGAAGGGCTCCATTTGCTGAAGCATCCACCATCATTCTAGCATGAATATTGAGACCAATATAGAAAGTCTCCATTTGAACGCAGTAAGAAATGCTGTGATGAGGGCACTTTCGTAATAACTCCTTAAACCGCTCCCATGTTTCATATAAAGATTCTTCATCGAGTTGCTGAAATGAAGTGATTTCATTTCGGATCTTGGCAGTTAAAGATGGAGGGAAATATTTCATTAAGAAACGTTCAACCAACTCTTGTCATGTAGTTATGGAACCGGACGGTAGGGAGTTCAACCACGCTCGTGCTCTATCTCTTAAGGAGTATGGAAATAATCTCAGTCTAAAGGCATCCTCAGTCACTCCGACTAGTTTAAATGAGTCACTCACTTCCATGAATAGCCGAAGATAAAGATGTGGATCTTCATTGGGAATCCCACTAAATTGACCCATATTTTGCAACATCTGGAACATGACCGGCTTCGGCTCGAATTGTTGTGCCTCAATTTCGGGTCTCTTAATACTCGGATTGAACTCGTTGAATAGAGGAATGGCATATTGTTGAATGGCACAGTTTCTATTATCGGCAACAATGATCAGATTGTGAGTATTATAAGTGAATGTTCCTCCTGGGTTTTGGTTTGGATTTTCGAAATTCATATCTTCAGTCCTTCTTTAGTTCGCTTGTCTTCTCCTTTGTTAGAAACTCCTTTCAATTTCAGGGTTTAGAAGAAATAAGTCAATAATTTGATCAATACTCTGAAACAAACACAAAAAAAAAATAGAATTAAAATTTTAAAAGAAAAAAGACCAAAATGCAAAATTAACAATTTCACAAATAATGTCTTTGAAAAACAGTCCCCGGCAACGGCGCCAAAAACTTGGAACGGTGGAAATGTGCAAGTGTACACAATCGTAACAAGTAATAAAAGCGACAAGTAAATGTCGAGTTATCGTACCCACAGGGACTGTAAAAGAATTATTTATGAAATAATTTCAAACACTTTGGTTAGGGAAAAATATTTGATTTTTGAAAACTATTCGAAAACTAAAAGAAAAACAAAGTAAATTAAAATAAAACAAAGTTCAAGTGTGCGATTCCAAAAACTGATTTTAATCTAGATGATATAATTGTGTTGGTTTAATCACATTTCTTACCTTAGAATTATTAAACTTGTGTTTATACTTGTTAAAACATGGAAACTCGGTAATTTGCTAACTATTGAACATATTTACAAATCAAAAATCCATCTATCTCTTGTACATATTTCTATGCCAATTCGACCGATTAAACAGACTGTAAAAAGTAAACATGTTATTGCACATACATACTCATTAAATTAAACAATCTCTCGCATATTCCTATGTCGATGCAAACGATTAATTCAACCTAACAAGCATATAAAAGATCATGTGAAGGAACAAGGTATTTTTACCGTGAAACAATTTAATCACAAAAATCCTGCAAGTTATGCAAGGCATACATATTGTCAAATACAATGCTAATTTAATCTTCAGCTACCTTAGAAGAATTAAACATGCACAGATTAAGTATTGTGTCCATTAATTACAATTTCAATACGTTTAAATAATTAATTCATTAGCTATCTAAACAATTATAATGCCGGATAACTTAGCATAATTTTACTTAATCAAACATTTCACTGAGGCCTTTAACAGCATAAACTTAATTTTAATAATCTAAGAGGGCGAAATGAAATCAAACCAGCACGAATTAAATTCAAGCTAAATCGATTAAATTAAACATTTCAAAATCATGAATATCCATAAACATGTTCGTCAAAACAACAACAAATAATTTAAAGAGATAGGAAACGAGAAACAAATCCGGTGGCTCTCCGTGACTTGTCTGCTTGATTCCTCCTTCGTTCTTCGTTGTCATCGGCTATCAAGGGGGCTTATGAACACTTCAAGTGCTGCTTCAAATGGCTGGAAAACACCTCTTTTCCAAGAGGGGAAATCGGCACAAGAACAAGGGGAAAATGGAATGAAAATGAAGGGAGATAAGTTGAGAGAAAAGAAGAGAGAATGAGAGAATATTGGAGAATTGAGGGATGATTTGAATGAGCAGCTAGGGGCTGTATTTATAGGTGTTAGGGGCTGCTAAAAATAGCAAAAAATCAGCAGCAAAAGAGTCCCTCTTGGCCGGCCATCCTATGTGGCAAAGTTGATGGATTCAACTTTGCTAAAATTAGCTTGGACAAATCTTTAAACCCATGAATTTTGGAGGGGTTTGAATGGGATTTTGAGAAGTCTTCAAGGGCTTCTTTGCAACTCAATTAATCAGCAAATAAGCTGATTTGGGCCTTCATTATGGACGGTTTGGGCTGCCCAATTGGTGGCTGGTCCAGTTCAATTGGTTCGGTTCAACCAGTGCGGTTTTACTGGACCCTTTTTCATAATTAATTAAAAATAATTTATTTAGCCCAAATTAAATAGGGAATAAATTAAAATTAATTATATTATGATTAAATCTTTATAATTGGACCGTCTTGGGCTGGAAATAGAGTCGCCTTGACACTTCAAATCGCTTCTCGGTTTTATTCTTCGAAGTAGTGTCTGCCGAGCCAATTTTTTCCCTTTTTGCGATTCTGTTGAAAATAGTCAAAATTAAACAAAATTAACTATAGAATTAATTACAATTCAGCATGTTCATATTTTTAGCACAAATTAATTATTTTATCATATTTAATTATTTTCCGACAAGAATTTACTCGAAACCACATGAATTTGGGTCAAAAAGGGCATGAAAAAGTATATAAATTTTCGTGTTTCCATCTATCCATCTTCGCTGTCGTAAATTCAAATCTTTGTGTGTCATCAAATATTTTAAACTTTTATGATCCGAATAAACATGACACTTTTCACCAAATAGATAGTGATGCCATATTTTCAATGCAAACACAATAGCTGTCAATTCCAGATCATGTGTCGGATAGTTTTTTATGTGTGGCTTTAACTGTCTTGAGGCATAAGCTATGACTTTGCCTTCCTACATCAAAACACAACCCAAACCATTCAAAGACGCATCACTATAGATAACGAATTCTTTACCCGATTCTGGCTGAACTAACACTTGGGCTTCAGTCAACAAAGCTTTCAACTGATCGAAACTTTTCTGGCACTTTTTTGACCACTCGAACTTAACATCTTTCTGAAGGAGTCACATTATCGGGGTTGCAATAATAGAGAAGCCTTTTACAAATCGTCTATAATATCCCACTAGTCCTAGAAAATTTCAAACTTCTGACATATTTCTCGGAGGTTTCCAATTTAAAATTACTGAAATCTTGCTCGGATCAACCCAAATACCCGATGTTGATACAATATGTCCTAAAAAACTAATTTCTCGTAACCAGAACTCACATTTACTAAATTTCACATACAACTGCTTATCACGTAAAGTCTGTAGCACTAATCTCAGATGTTCAGCATGTTCAGATTCATCACTGGAGTAGATCAATATGTCATCTATAAACACAAACAAAAATCAATCCAAATATTGTTTGAAGATTCGGTTCATCAAATCCATAAAAATAGTAGGTGCATTAGTAAGTCCAAAAGGCATAACTAAAAACTTATAGTGTCCATACCTCATTCAGAAAGCAGTTTTCAGCACATCAGAGTCTTTAACTCGCAGCTGATAGTAACCCGATCTCAAATCTATCTTAGAAAACACTGTAGCTCCTTTCAACTGATCGAATAAGTCATCAATCCGTGGCAAAGGATATTTATTCTTTACAGTCACCTTTTTGAATTGTCTGTAGTCAATGTACATTCTCATAGTTCCGTCTTTCTTTTTCACAAACAAAACCGGTGCACCTGATAACACTCTAGAATGACATGTTTTTATGTGCTAATTGTATATTAATTTTGAATGTGATTCTACTAATTTGGGCTATTTATGGACTTTTATCTCATAGGGACTAAATTGGAGACCAATGCAAAATTGAGGGCCAAAATCGTGAAATTAAAGATAAAAATGGACCAATGTGCAACAAAGGGAAAAGATGGTGCCAAAAGTGCAAACATGGAAGGCAGAGGGATTGAAATGCAAAAAGAAGAGACTTTGCCTTATCAAATTCTATTTTAATTAAATTAGGATAATTAATATTAGGATAATTATCTAGGATTATTTAATTTCTTTATTTATCTCTATTTATCTTTAATTAAATTGTAATTATCTTTGGGAGTTTGAGCAGAATTAAACTATCTACCTTAAGCACTATAAATAGGAGATGGAGTAACTCATTTGGGTTGTTTATCTTTTTCTGTACACTCCTCCCCCATAATTCTTTTGTGTTATTTTTCTTTCAATAAAAATTCCCTTTTCCATATTTTTATTTACTTTTCCACCACAAATATGAGCCACTAAATTCCATCTAACCGAAGGTTGCCAAATTCCCTAGAAAAAGGTTCTTGAGGCTTAGAACCCGTACTCAACTTTCTTACCAAAGTATTCATCATTTCTCCGCATTACGGGGCTGACGCTTCCGTCCATGTCCCTTTAAAAGTAACCCTTTCAACGTATGCAAAGGCGGCCGCTTTGTGTGTTTTGGGAGGATTGCACCGTCGGTTCGTGAGCTTACTGCGTCAGAGGTTAGCGAGCCCAAGAGACAAAATGGCGTGGGATTCGCCATTGAGAAACGTTGATCTAGCGTAAATGACTCCACAAAAGCAATCGCAAGCTAGAGTCAGGCTCCCTAAATCCGTAAGTTTAAACTCTTGGAGTTGGTGGTCGTAGGCGTCCTCTTCCACTATAACTGGCTTACTTGGGTAGAGAAGGGTCATCCAAAAGCCGAAGACGGAGCCAAGGAGGAACAAGACAACCGAAGGCTGGAATATCTCCACATAAGAAACTTTTCTCTAAACACTTTCTTTTTATTTTCCTCATTTTAATTCTTGTAATTTATTCTCATAATTTCAATTCGTCTTAAATTCTGTTATTATTATTATTTTTCCAGATCGAAAATTATTAATTTTGTTTTTTTATTTATTTTTCAGGAACGCAGGTTTTCTTGGGCACGATTCTACCCAGGATCTCGAGAAACAGGCATTTGTATAATCCGATCCCTGTGGATTCGACCCTACTTGCCATTTACTGTTATTTTCATTATTTTGCAGGGAGTAGGATATATTTTGGTGCATTCAACGACGCATCAGCACCCTAGGGAGAAAAACTCGGTCGTGCGAAGCCTCTATCAGTCAATTCTTGCAACTGAGTTTTCAATTCTTTCAATTCAGTCGGTGCCATTTTATACGGAGCTATCGATATTAGAGTCGTTCCCGGCACTAACTCAATATCAAACTTTACCTCTCGGATCGGTGGCAAAGATAATTCGTCGGGAAACACGTCCAGATATTTGCTCACAACTTGTACTGATTCTATCTTCTTTTTTGTCACTTTAGAGTCAAGCACATAAGCAAAATAAGCTTCACAACTCTTTCTCACATGTTTCTGAGCTAACATCGAAGATATCACTGCTGGTAAACCATTTAGATCATTAGATCCAATCCGAATAATCTCATCGTTCTGACATCGCAAATCAATAGTCTTTCGTTTGCAGTTCACAATAGCATCGTGCAAAGTTAATCAATCCGTACCCAGAATTATATCAAATTCATTGAATGGCAACAACATCAAATCAGCCAGAAAACATGAATCTCGAATCATCAATAGACAATTCTTGCACACTTTATCAACTAAAACACACCGGCCTAAGGGATTCGATACTCTAATCACAAACTCAGTAGACTTTACAGGCAAAGTCTTACTGGATACTAAAGTCTCGCATACACAAGAATGAGTAGAACCAGGATCAATCAAGGCAACAACACTAGTATCATAGAGAGTGAAAGTACCAATAATCACATCTGGAGACGAAGCTTTTTCGCGGGCTCGAATAGCATAAGCTCAGGCAGGTGCATGAGCTTCAGATCTAACAGTTGTGTATTTAGTTCCTCTCTGACTGCTACTCATATTACCCGTGTTCCTGGGTATTACTCAATCTGACATTCTATACTGTGTTTTGTTTAGCTAACTCAAGACATTTACGGATAAAATGATCCATCGGTCCACATTTAAAACAAGCCCGATCATTCAATCTACAACTGCCAGGATGTTGTTTACCATAATATTTACACTCTGGTTGATTTGATCTGACATTACCAACACTTTCTACTGAGGTAGCTCTCGAACACAACTGGTCTATCTCGATCTCGTCTAGAATAACCCGTAGTAGCCTTTGAATGGTTAGAGTCATCTCGAAATTTCTTTGATGCCGATTGGAAAGACTTACTTGAAAATCTCTTACGTGCATCTTTAGCTTCATAGTCAGCTTTTCTTTTCTCTTTCTCGAGCTCTTCGGCTTTGCAGGCTCGTTCAACTGATACAACAAACTCTTTTATTTCGAGAATCCCAACTAACAACTTGATATCTTCATTTAGTCCATCTTCAAATCTTTTACACATTATTGCTTCAGTCGAAACACACTCTCGGGCATATCTGCTCAGTCTCACAAATTCCCGCTCATATTCTGTTACAGTCATACGACCTTGTTTCAACTCAAGGAATTCTTTACACTTCTGATCAATGAATCTCTGACTGATGTATTTCTTACGAAATTTCGTCTGAAAGAACTCCCAAGTAACCCGTTCTCTCAGAACTACAGATATCAGTGTATTCCACCAATGATACGCGGAATCTTGAAGCAGTGATACAACATATTTGATGCACTTATCAGGTGTACAGGATAGCTCATCAAACACAGATCGTATTATCAAGCCAAAATTCAGCTCGCTCAGCATCATCATCAACAGTGGCTCTGAATTCTTCAGCCCCGTGTTTCCTGATTCTATCAACTGGTGTCTTATTCATTCATACTGGATCAACAACTTGTGGCATAATAAGTATTTGAGGAGGAATCGGTGGGGGAGATGGTTGTGGAACAACCAGATTCGTCCGGATATATTGAGTAAACTAATCATTCATCATTTGATAGAAGGCTTGTTTAGCCTCACTCTCATGGTTACTCGAATTCGGCCTAGAATCAACTGGCACTGCCCCCTGAGCAAGAGCAGGTGCATTACTTTCTACATCATCTGCTACGGCTCAATTGAAATCCATTTACTATACGAAAACACATTTCAATTGTCAGGAATCATCACGCTATCACAGTTTATAAATATGACATGTATAGCTAGACTCACACGAGCTATGTTAGTTCTAGAATCGACTAAATTGTAGCTCTGATACCAATAAAATGTAACACCCCTAAACCATAACCATCACCGGAATAGGGTTATGAGGCATTACCGAACATTTTAGAACATTTATAAACATTTCACATCTTAACATAACAATTCATATTCATAGAGTCCCTTAAATAGGTTTACGAGACCTTAAACATGCATTAGAAAGGGGTCGGGACTAAACCGAGCTCATACAAAATTTTTCCGAAACTTAACATTTTCAAAGTTACAGAGGTCACACGCCCGTGTAGGCACACGGCCTCAGACACACCCGTGTGTCCAAGCCGTGTCAAAACAGGGCATACATACTGACTTGTCGACACGGCCGAAGACACGCCTGTGTGCTTAACCCGTGATCGACACAGGCTTATTTCACACGCCCGTGTGTCCAACCCGTGTGTGAGTCTGACTTGCTTCAATTTGCAAACTTAAGAGACACGGTCGAGCCACACGCCCGTGTGCTCAACCGTGTGGGCAAATATAGGCCATTTGCAAGGCCAATTTGCCACCCACACTTTGGGTCACACCTTCAAGCATCAAACCATCCTAAATTCATACTCCAAAACCATTTCAAACATACCAAAACATGCAAAATTTGACCTTCAATCACATCATACATTTGCATATACAATTCTTACTCAAATATACCAATTCAAAGCATCAAGTTTCCTTCAAAACATATAACTAATACTTTATCTAAACCATTTCAATTCATAGCAATCCCTCATCAATTAAATATCTAAATCAACCATGAACTTACCTATTTATGTACCATTTCATTAGTCTAACATTATGCACATAAAACCGTACCAAATCATGCATCTTATAGCTTGAACTACTCATCATAAACACATCCATTAACTAGCCATTTCACATGACTATTTTTTTACACATCACAAACCATATCATAAATTCTCTAGACTATACATGCCATACTTTAACATATACATTCTCAAAAAGTACCAAAATATAGTTCGATAGTGTGGTGATTATCCTCGATGATCCCCGAGCTTCTCGTAACTTTAATAATCTAAAAAAAACAATCAAACAATCACACACAAAAAGTAAGCTTTCATAGCTTAGTAAGTCATAAGCAAATAATGAACAAATAAACATTTGCATTTAAATCAACTAGCCAAAATCACATAATTATTAACCAATTATACATTTAATATGTTTACAACTCAAATATTAACACATTTACAATAGCAATATAACATCAACTTTCAAACTCACATATAGCAATATAACATCAACTTTCAAACTCACATATACTCATAAGCACATACAGATTCATCTTTTACCATGTTCAATTTATGAATCCATTATAAACATATACTTGCCTTGTTTACATATACATACCACAAAGCACATACCTGAATCCTTTAGTTCATTTTCATATCTGATCTCATCTCGATAATGCCCGTTGAACCATTCGAAATTAATAAGGATACTCAGATAGTTAGAAGGCTCATATAATGCCAACGTCCCAGACGTGGTCTTACATGTAATCACATATTGATGCCGTTGTCCCAGACAGGGTCTTACACGAATCAAATACAATATCAATGTCCCAGACATGGTCTTACACGTAAACACAAGTCAATGCCAACATCCCAGACGTGGTCTTACACGAAAACACATATCGGAATCCTATGTCATGACATATGTATCCAAACTATTCCTAAGGTTCGTACGGGGCTTTCTGACGTCGTATCTCGAACATTTCAGGCTTGTAAATATTGCTCCCATGCTCAATTCATTTCAGCATATTAATTTACACAAACAACAATTCAATTCGGCAATATTAATTTAAATACAACAGAATTTAACAATATTATTTACTTATGAACTTACCTCAGGTATTGACGGATGAAATCGACTACTCGACTACTTTCGACTTCCCCCGATCTAATTCTGATTTCTTTCGTTCTTGATCTAAATAAATTCAAATTTAACTAATTTAATCACACATGCATTCAATTTAATCCACAAACACATATTTAGGCCTTTTTACACTTAAGCCCCTAAAATTTACATTTTTCACAATTTAGTTCTTATTTCGCAAAACACAAAATACACATAATTTCGCTATTTCATGCTTAGGCCGAATCTTCCTCATGCTCATACAAGTCTATACATTTCATTTATTTCACATTTTAGTCCCTCAAAATATTATTTTCACAATTTAACCCAAATTACTCAAATTCATCAAAAATCCAAAGACAAAACATTATAATCTATCACATATCTTTTATTTTCCATTATCAAACAGCAAAAATCACAAGCTATTATCAATGGAAAAACACAAAATCATCATCAAATTCAAAAATTAAAACATGTGCTTTGTAGTACTCGAAGCAACGATCACAAAAACGTAGAAATTATTAAAAACCGAACAGAACTCATTATCAAAAACCGAACAAAACTCATACCTTAATTTTGCTTGAACATAACTGAACCTTTAAAGCTTTTCTTCTTTCCTTTTCTTTCAATATTCGGTCATAAGAAGATGATAATGGCTTATTTCTTTTGTTTATTTTATTTAATTAAGCATTATTTATTCTTTTACTAAATTAACCTTTTTAATTAACATTAAAATTCCACTAACATATGTCCATCTTTGTCCATTTATCAATCTAAGGGTCCAATTACATCATAAGGACTCCCCGTTAAAAGAACAAGACAATTTAACACTTTAACAATTAATATACCACTTTTACATTTTACGTGATTAAGTCCTTTTATCAAATTAAGCACACAAACAGATAAATTAAATCACAGAAATTTCATACATATCAATTCACATACTATAAGCACGGAAAATAATATTAAAATATTTTTTTGACTCGGATTTGTGGTCCCGAAACCACTATTCTGACTAGGGTCTAAACCGGATGT
The DNA here is from genome assembly GCA_005393395.2 of Gossypium australe. Lineage (NCBI taxonomy): Eukaryota > Viridiplantae > Streptophyta > Magnoliopsida > Malvales > Malvaceae > Gossypium > Gossypium australe. Next base: position 44,646,165 of record CM016621.1, read on the forward strand.
TACATAACAACTGACCCATCAACCGGTAAACTGAGTTGCAATGCCACATCCTCGAGTGTGTGTTTTTTAGGTCTCCATCTTTCCAACAAAGCACTGACAAGTGCATACTCCAATTTAGTCCCGCCAAGCATACGGAACACGTGCAAGAATCCTGTCTCTTCGAAGTGTTGTTCAATAACACGCGGTGCTCTCGCACTTAAATTGTGTATATATGTTTCAATAATTCTATCTTCATCCTAATTATATAAACATAGAAAAATTTTAAAAATAATATTAACAACTTAATAATGATATTAATTAAAATAAAAATATAATAGTTTTTTCTTACCGTTTGTAATTAGATGTTAGAAACGTATTTGTGATCTAAACGAATTAGAGGCATAAACATTTTTAAAATTTTTAAGATGATGAAAATCGAATAAAATCTAACAAATTATAAACAATTAGGATAGAAATTTGGAAGAAAATAATTTTAGAGAAATTTAAGATATTAGAATAGAAAATAGAGAATAGATGAATAGGATTGAATGGAAAAAATTGAAAATTAAGAGACTATATAATAAATAAAAATTAGACTGTTGGAAGCAATAACCGTTGGTTTTTTCTTTTGAAGTACCCGGTGATCCCAACGGTTAAAAATTCTAATTGTTGGGGATCCAATTTTTAATATATTTTTATTTTTTAAAATAATCAAAGACAGGTGATCATTGGGAACACGTGACTAAAACACGTAGCTAGTTTTCCATAAAAATACCCTTTAATAGTTTTCTAAAAGTAAAATTGTATAATATATGTTTTTTAAATTTTTGTATAAATATATAATTTTATAAAATTGGCCTAAATCCCCTTTAATAGTTTTTTGGAATTCAAGTCGGTAATTGTTTTCTAGTATTATAAAATGTCTATTTTTTGTTGGAATAAATCCTTATAAGCAACAAATAAGTAAAATAATGAAGAAATTTAAAGAATCGAATACACAAATTTTACGTGAAAAATTCTTTTAAAAATGATAAAAATCATGGACAAAATGAGATTTCATTAATAAAAGAAAAATAAAATATGGAGAGAATCAAAACAAAGAAAAAAACTTCAAGCTAAAACACGAAATTTTCTCTTAACTATGTTATTTTTTTTATGTAGGTCTAACTCATACACCAATTCCCGTGGCTTTAAGAAGACTTATATAAGCTACATGTTATTTGGCGCTCACTTACCCTAAATACTGATTTATGCAATATATTATTAAATACTTAGGGTCCCAAACGGCATATTTCTATATCTTGTGATAAGGTGGGATGAAGATTTTCTTCTCGTCGTATTCTCCGACATTGTTACGTGATTCTTTATTTGGATTTAAAATGTTAGACATACTCCACACTTTCACATAATTTTTTGTAATTAAATATTATACTAACTTGAAATTGTTTTAGTCAACGTTCCTTCATGGTTACGCTTGGTAGCTAAAAGAAGAGAGATACATATATACATATAAATTATTTTAATTTAAAATATATTATTAAAAGTTGTGATTATATAGTTGTTTGTGTAGACTAGTGTGAAATCGCCAGCTGCCTAGTATTTAGAGCGGAGGCCTAAATTTTGACTAGAGTCTTCGGGACTCATCCCTTTTTTATTCTTGCTTTTGTTTGGTCTGGTCAAATCTTTGAATATTAATAATATATTTACAATCATTTAATAATACAATGCCTTTTTTTTTAACATAAAGGGCACCTAAATAAGTTTTTAAAATTCTATGGCCAAAGCTAAAAATGGTGTATCATAATAGATTATATTGTTTTTTTAGAGTGACAAAATATGTTTAATGTGTTGGAAGGATTGAATTGAATTATTAGTACTTGGGAGGGGTTTGAATTGTACCATCAACAAAAGGGACCATGGCTGTTCCCCCTTGATCGAATTATATATTTAAGAATGGTTTAATTTTGTTATTAATCCTGCGTAAATTATGGATTTTGTTTTTTTACTTTAATTTGATTATTTTTAATTTTTATAGTTTCTAATTTTGAGATTTAAATCGAGGTTAAATTTATTAAATTTTATTATTTTTAAAATCTTATTTAAGACTAATAATATAAGACTAATAGTAGAATTTAACCAAATAATTTTAACTATCAATAATGAAATTTTAAAATTCAAAAAATATAAGGATTAAAATTCATCAACTCAAATAGTACATGGACTAAAATTGAACAAATTAAAGTACAAAGATTGAATTTACAACTTATGTATAAAGAAAACTTGATATCGTTATAATTTTCATTTGGAAAAATAACTTATTTAGCCCACCAATTTTACAAAAAAAAAAAAATCATCTTAGCCCTCCATTTATTTTTTGTCTCTTTTAGTCCTTAAATTTGTGTTGTTGATCAAATTATCCAAAATAAATGTAAAAACTTAACGTGTCATGCACATTGATTACTCTATAAATGTTATGTGAATAATTATTTAGTTTTTAAAATTAAAAAAAAAAGAAAAAGAAAAGAAAGTCAATATATCTTAACAACTTATTCTTTTTATCAAGACCGGAACCAAAAGCATTAATTAATAAAAATAAAAAGGAATTCCTCCCTCCTCTTTTCTCTTTCGCTTTATTGAGAGTAAACTTTTCTAGAAGATTGACACTCATAGATTATTTTAACAAAAGTAATAATTTTTTTTAAATAGAAGTATTCTTTTTTTTTTTGAAAAGACAACACATTGGGCTTTTATTCATTTCCTAAAAAATAAACAAAACAAAGAAGGCCCATAAATGTCGGCCTTATAACCTAAGTAATTAAAAGTAAACTAACGAAATGTGGCTACCAACTATCCCGGTCCAAAACCAACAAAACTGTTTAAATTCAAATAAATAAAACAGAAAAAGAGAACTTTCTGGAGCCATTAATGACGCCCCATACTCTGCCCAATGAGCCAACTGGCTACACGTCAATCATGCCATCAATCTTATCCTCTCCCAAGACGAACCAGTTTCCAAAGCAGCCTTCATCTTTACCCTTCATTTCGCCGTTTAGGCTGCCACTACAACCTCTTCTTCCCTCTCATCAACTATTTTCTCCCTGTTCTTTACCCTTTACCTTTCCTTTCATCAACCGTCTCAGACCCGCGACCCCTCTGATTATGCTTCATCTCCTTTGCTACCAGGCGCTCAGCATACCCTGGGACCCTCCCAATCAGGTAAACTTCTCTCTTTTTCTTCAGCGTTTCCGTCGCCAAAAGATGGGCTAAACTATTCACTGTTCTTGGGACATGTTCAAATGTGCAGTTGCCAATTTTTCCTTTTAACTGATGTATATCCTGGATATAGGCTCCGATCTTTGATCTATCTTTAACATTTTTATTGCTTTTCTTTATCACTGTTAATGCATCCCCTTCTATTATAACATCTTTCCACTGCATATCAACTCCCACTCTGGCCGCTAAACTGCAAGCAAGTGCCTCGGCCGCAAAAGCAGATGCAACATGCTCCTGGAGCACTGAACACGACAGCAAGATAGATCCTCCACTATTCCTGGCTACCACACCCAGAGCTGCTTGACCAAGGTTTGCAACGTAAGCCGCGTCAAAGTTAATCTTAACACACTGTCGAGGTGGGGGTTTCCAAACTCTGACATCTGACCGATCTTTTGTAGTTTCTGCCGTTAAACCATTTAGTTCCATTATATAATCTTGAACAAAAACTGCAATTTCCTTTCCAGATCTACAGGTTTTCTCATGAATACACCGATTTCTTTCGCCCCAAATAGTCCAGAGAGCACAACAAAAGATTCTGCACTGCAAGGATGAAACTTTTTCAAACACCCAGATAAGCCATTCTGTAAAATCAATTTCTAAGTTCTCAAGATATTGCCATAGATCTAACTTTTCCCAAACCTCGATTGAAACAGGGCAAGCCCGAAACATATGATCCATCGATTCTGCTACAAGTCCGCAACGGGGGCAGAATAGATTAGTCGACAGTCTTCTATAGTGCATGTTGACCCTCGTGGGTAGGAAATTCCAAGAAATTTTCCATACTGTAATTTTTACTTTTGAAGGTAGCTCAAGTAGCCAAAGTTTTTTGTATAAATTCCTATAGACGTTCTGTAAGGCATAAGCCATAGGATCAACTTCACTCTCTTGTAATAGTTTATAGGCGCTTCGGACAGTAAACTCGCCCGAGGACTCCCCACTCCAGGCAATCATGTCTTCATGCACTTCTCTTGCTAGCGGGATACATACAATCTTTGCAGCAATGTCCTCCGGAAAGGTAGACGCTATCAACTCTTTTTTCCATTCCCTGCTATTTTCATCAATTAGATCAACAACTTTGAAATCACATAAATTGTTAACATGAGATGCTAATCTAGTCATATGCAAATCTGGTATCCACGCATCATTTAGAGCCGAAATATCCTTTCCATTGCCCACCTTCCAACATAAACCATCCATTAACACACGCTTCGTTGCCCAAATACTCTTCCACGTAAATGAACAGTTTTGCCTAAGACTAGAATTAAGGAAATCTTCTTTTGGAAAATATTTCGCTTTCAAAACTTTTGAAACTAACGAATCCGGGTAATTCAAAATTCTCCATCCTTGTTTAGCCAATAAGGCTACATTAAATTTTGCCATATTCCTAAAGCCCATTCCTCCCTCCTCTTTAGGTCGACATAATTTCTTCCACTGACACCAATGAATCCCCTGCTTTCCATGTGCTTTTTGCCACCAAAACTTACTCATAATCTGTTCTAGTTCTCTACAAAAAGAATTAGGAAGAAGAAAACATGTCATTGCATAAGTTGGGATTGCCTGTAAAATCGACTTTATAAAAACCTCCTTCCCTCCTTGAGATAAAAATCGATTACTCCACCCTTTAATTCGGAACAGGATCTTCTCTTTGAGAACTTGAAAAGAAGCTTTCTTTTGTCGTCCAACCACACTAGGAAGACCTAGATATTTTTCCATATCAGTTGAATGTCTCATTCCTAAAATTGCCGCAACTGTCTCCCTATTTCCTTCTGCTGTGTTTGAGCTATAGAAAATTGTAGACTTATCATAATTAACACACTGGCCAGAACATCGCTCATATTCCTTCAAAATACCTTTTATCCGGTTTGCTCCCTCTCTTGTTGCCTCCCCAAAAAGTATACATTCATCCGCAAAAAGCAAATGTGTAATCTCCGGCCCTCCACGACTTGCCTTAGCTCCTTTTAACACCCTTTCTTTCAAAGCCAGCCTCATTAAAGCTGACAATCCTTCACTACATAATAAGAAAAGAAAGGGACTTAATGGGTCTCCCTGCCTTAAACCCCTTGTAGCTTCAAAAGTTCTCCCCCTTCATCCATTAATATTAACCGCAAAAGAGGCTGTGTTCAAACACTTGGAGATCAATTCAACCCATCTCCTTGCAAATCCCAGCTTCAACATTACTTCTTTGAGAAAAACCCACTCAACCCTATCATATGCTTTACTCATATCCAGCTTAACTGCCATGAATCCTTTCAACCCTGTTCGCTTCCTCCTGAAAGTGTGTAGCATTTCATACGCAAGTAACACATTATCAGAGATTAACCTGCCCGGAACAAATGCGCTTTGAGCCTCATCAATGCACTTCCCAATTACACATTGTAACCTGTTTGCCACTGTTTTTGCCACCATCTTGTACAGGACCGTGCACAAACTAATTGGTCTAAAGTTGGATAGGTTTATAGGGTTTTTGATCTTTGGAATCAACACAATATCTGTCGAATTAGTTTTACCGAAACTCTGACCATTGTTGAGGATTCCCAAACAAAAAGCGTTTACATCTGTCCCTACAATGTGCCAATATCTTTGGAAAAATAATGCTGGAAACCCATCAGGTCCTGGTGCTTTAGTGGGCCCCATATCTTTTAAAGCAGCCCAAACCTCTTCCTCGGTAAAATTTTTTAATAAAGAATCATTAATATATGGTGAAATTCGTTCCTCAATACCATGTAAAAGATGTGAAACATCCCCAATTCCTTTTGACATGAAAAGCTCCTGAAAAAAGGAAGTGGCTGATTCCAAAATCTGACTTTCCACAGTAGTCGCTCCACCCCCTCTAACTTCAGCCTAGATATTCTATTTTTCCTCTTTCGAGATGAGGCATGTTGGTGAAAGAAAGCAGTATTTTTATCACCAACTTTTAACCAATTAGCTCTAGCCCTTTCCTCCTAGTAAATTTCCTCTCTATCCCTTTCCATATTCAAGTGAATCTTCTTGTCAATGATCTGTGCCAATGCGTCATCAGTCCTATCCTTTTCCATTAACATCTCCAGTTCCTTCATCAATTTTTTCTTCAACCCCTCCCTCCCTTTTTTAATTGAACTCTCCCATTCTCTAAGATCTTCTTGCAACTTTTCCAATTTATCTACTATTGATCCCGTAGTTGATGTCCATTAATGTTTGATTTTGTCCTCCAAAGATTCCTCTATAGTCCACCAAGCTTCAAATTTAAAAAGTGGGTTTCTAGTAAATGTTCCTTCCCTTTTTGTGTTTAGAAGCAAAGGACAATGATTTGACATCGAATGACCCAAGTGGCTAATGTTACCTGTAGGAAAAAGAAGCCTCCATTTCTCATTTGCAACTCCTCTGTCCAATCTCTCTCGTATATTTGTTTTTTCTAAATTGCCTCTTTCCCAAGTAAACCAGGCCCCCGAAAACCCGATATCATCTAGTTGACACTCTTTTAAAGTTTCCCTAAACGCCTCCATTTTCCATTCCTCCCTTGTAGACCCTCCCATTTTCTCAAACGAGTACATTATTTCATTGAAATCCCCACACACCAGCCAAGGATGAGATTGATCTTCACCTAGTTTTCTTAACAGATTCCATGACTCAATTTTATTAGTTGCATACGGGGATCCATAAAACCCTGTAAACCTCCATTCTTCATTAGTATTCTCCTCCTTGACCATAACATCAATGTGATTCTTAGAGAAACTCCTCAATGTTACCACAACTTCCTCTGTCCAAGCTAAACATAAACCTCCACGTGTTCCTTCTACTGCAATATCAATTCCGCATAAAAAACCACAACTCCTTCTAACTTTCTCCATACGCTGGCCATCAAGTTTTGTCTCCATTAGGAAGACAAACTGGGGTTTCTGCTGCTTTATAAAGTTTCGCAGCCTTCTAGACGCCCGTAGACTCCCCAATCCACGGACGTTCCAGCTTATACTTTTCATTGTGTCCGGTCGGCTTGCCTTTTGGCAGCCGCCGATATCATCAATTGTGAAACACTCTCATTCGCCGTGGTTAGAATCCCTGCTACTTGTACAGAATTTTGATCATTCTGCTTTTCATCCTGCTTCAACCTTTTATAACCAGCAATTGGATGTTCTGCACTCCCATCTTCCAACCCAGCATGTGTCAGCTTCCTTTTTCTTAAACTACACTCTTCTTCTCTAAGCACCTCCCTGTGTGCTGACTTCACTCTCTTCCAACGTGACTTCTTTCCCGAATCAAAATTCTCTGCATCATTTGCCAAACAAACAGCCATACAGTCGGAAGCTTCCTCCTTTTCCTCCACCTTTTCCTCAGTAATTCTTCTTCGTATTAATCCTTCTCTCTTCTCCATCGTGTCTTCTCTGTCTGCATTGAAAGTTATATCTTCTGATTGTGCATCTACGTTTCCTGTGTAAGAGCACTGCACCCTCCCAGTTTTTGTGATAGCATTAAATTTCACACTCTCCCTTCCACTTAAATTTGATTCTGCCTTTAATGCCATTGAAAACGGTGGATCAATTCTAATTTTTTCTTTTTCTGCAGGAGTGAACTTTTTACAACCAGTAAGGCCATGCCCCATTCTCCCACACCCAAAACAGAACATAGGTAATTTTTCATACTTGAAGGAGACCCACGATTTATTCACATTATTGGTGGAAACAAAAATACCTCTCCTAAGAGATTTCTGAACATCAAGATTTACTCTAAGGCGACATAAATCTCCATTAATTTCTGATCTAAGGACCCCCCCAAAAGTAACACCTATTGCATGGAGTAAGTCCTTTTTATCAAACTCTGGTAGGCATGTACTTACCTTGAGCCAAAAAGGTGAAGAATTCAGTCTAATTTGATCTCTTTCCGTCGGCTGGAAAATCTTGCTTAGTAATATTAGATTTTTCCAAAACAACCAAGGTCTTCCTTCTAAAACTATCTCCAAATCATCTTCAAGGTCAAAAGAAATTAAGAATAAATTCTGCCCTGCCACGCGAATCTCAAACTTCTTCTTTGTCTTCCATATGCTCTTCATCTGCGCACAAAAACTATCTGGATTGTATAACTTCTCTGTCCAGATTGAACAGATCAGAGTTGGCTTTTCACCTGGTGTTACCAGCGATCCCTTAACATTCAATTGGACCATCTCCTTAGCAAGAAGGGAAATCTCATTATTCTCCACCCCATCATCACCACCATTCTCCGCCATCCAAAGCTACAACAATTGCTGTTTTCTTTAGGACACTGTGGAGAGCACTCTTGGCGTCTAGGGTTTTATGCCTATAACAATATTTGGTGTTTTGATTATTGATTTTCTAAATAGAAGTATTCTTAGTTTTTCCTTAACTTTTAATATTTTAAATTTTAATCATTATTAATCTATTTTCTAAAATTTGTTAAAGTGATCGAATCTATTTATTCTTATAACATTTAGTGATATGATTTGGATTATTATTTTTAATATATTGATCACCATTTAGTCATGAATTTTATAAATTAAATATTTAGATGATGAATAAATAATAAAAAGGAGCAGCTTGACCCGAAACTGCTCTCATCCCTTCCACTGTTGGATATGGGTGGTAAGATAGAGCTAAACTTTTTAGTTTTGCTTTCTAAATTGTGAATAAACAATCTCGTTTCTCGACCCCATTAGAGGTGGTGCACATGGGCATGGGGCAAGTCAATGCAAAAAAACATTAGGGTTTTGACATGTTCAACTTCAACGTGATATAAATATTAATTATGTAATATAAAATATTGTATTGAGGGACAAATCGAGAGAAATGGGGTTTCAAAAGTGAGGAGACAAATCTCCAAAATTAAATGGTTGTTTGATGAAATCTTGTCTTTGGACCGGATAACATATTTCCATCCGCTGTATTTTTATAGGGTAAAAGTATTATAAAGATATCTTTTTAAAAATTAAATTGTATTTTATTTCTTTACTTAAAAAATTAAAAAATTAGTTTTAATACATTAAATTAGCAACAAGTCCTTTTTGTTAAAAATATTTAGTTTTACTGATAAAAACTAACGTAGTTGACAAAATACTAAATAGTTACACTTGACATGTCATATGTCTCTCATTTTAACATACAAAGACCAGTTTTTAACAGTAGACTAGTTTAAAATTTGATCTAACATACATGAATTAATTTGTCAATTTTTTTATCAAAAAGATAAAGTACAATCTGACTCATAATACAAAAGCTTAATAGGATGGTTTTACCTCTTTTATTGTCTCCTCTCCGTCACAGTTCTGTTACTTTTTACCCTTACCAAAGAAAAAAAACACAAGTATCAATCATAATGTTTTTTGAACCAATCAAATCACAGGTTGTTAATTTAATTAGTTTGTTAATCTGATTTCAATTAAATTAAATATTATAATATTATAATAATAATAAAAACCAATTTATCAACTTAAATTGATTTCTTATTCAATTTGTTTTCTTTTTTTTTTTTCAATACTAATCAGTTCTCGATATGATCTGATTTCAAGGTGAAGATTGAATGAGATTTTCAAGGAAAATTTAATTGTAGTAGAGCTAGTTAATACATCATCATTAACTCTCGACAATCTATTTGCTTTCATTTTAATTATGCCTGGCAACAAGACATTCCTTGCTAACAATACAAGCATGTACGCATCATTAATTACTTCAGTTTCTATACCGTCTTACAATTTCATGTCTCATGAGTTCCATTTCATTCTCAAGCCTGAAACTAAAATCAGAAGATATTTCCTTTTACAGCTGGTAGCTGCTTAAAATATAACTGAATTAACTTTCATATCATATTATATAACTTTGCTAGTACGGATGCCTGTGACATTTCTACTTTCCCTTCCTTCCCTAAACTTGTTCCACCAAAATTTAAACTCAACCCAATTTGATTTCATCATTAACTTTGGTCCCAAAATTGATCAAAACCCTAATCCAAACAGATGACTTTGAAATAAGATAAATCTATAATGACCCAACTCGAAAGAAATCAACCCTCGAACCCAAATGAGCCAAGCTCAAAAATATTTCAACCCAAAAGACTGCTGAGTTGGGCTACTTAGTTCATTGACATCTATGTTCATTTGCTTCTACAAAGATACAGTCAAGTTCAATCCTACAAAGCTAATAAAGCCTATGAATGAACTCATCAAAGTGACGTTCCCCAAGATGTTACTGCTATCATCCAAATTAGTTTTATCATCTACCAAAACTCGGGGGGGGGGGGGGGGGGAATGAACGAAATATAAACTTTTAAGTCTCTTCTGAGCTCCAAAGTCGCATCCCTTTGGTGGAAAAGGGTTCTTCAAAAAGTCTTCTTTCTCACAACTGGCTTCCGTGGTTCCTTTTTTGCAGTTGTCATAAAACCAGGTGTTGGTATTCCCGTGGCGGCTTGGTAAATGTCCTTTAGTCTTTTTTAAGAAAAGGTATAAAACACAGGAGAACATTATCAGAAATTATCCACATAAATATAAAATCTTTATGAGGGAAAGAAGGGGGTCAAAGGATATTCAAGTTACCTTGGAATGCTGAGAAAGAGAATGATCACTGAAACTCCAACAATAAGAGGGAATACCGGTGCCGGAGTTAATTCCTATTGGTAAGCAAGACAAGCAAAAAAGGAAAGTTCGATGGTAAACAGTAAGTACATATATAATCAAACATCATTGTAGTATTAGTAAGACCACTACTTTGTTATACATAGTTGCTTAGTCATTTGGAAAAAAGGGAACACATGCATGATTTTAACAAAATTAAACAAACCTGTTTGTGATGATACTCCTCCACACTATATTTCAGGGGACCAACATGAACTTGAGCATTCTTCTCTAGGTCAACCTCAATAACCTCCGACTCGAATTTGTGAGTGCTAGAAGGGAGATTGGATTTGAGCTGAACAGTATATTTTCCCCTTGGGAAGTCCTTTACCTGGAAGAAGTTGGATAATGGCAGTTGGAAGACAGACTCTACTTTAGACGTGTCACCAGCTGACTTGATTTCTACCAATAAATGAGAATGTAATTCCCCAGTCCTATTCGCTTCAACATGGCCACTTAAGATAGTCATCTCTGGTTCTTCAAAGACCAAAAAGTCCAGTCCCTTGATATCGTTATTCCCAACCTGGAAAGTGATTAATCAACCACATACACATCAGAAATTTAAAACTTAGTAGCCCTAGGATTGTAGATGGAAATGATTTTCTGAAAAAAATGAGATTTCGATTTTGAAGAAGCTTCACCCAGTTGATCATGAATCATATAACTTCAGTTCCAACTACAATTGTGATGATGTAAATTCAAACATTGATACAACAAAAGCTTCATACAAAATGACATTTAAGGTCTTAAAAGAGCTTAAACACATTAAAGAATTAAGACAAAAACCCAAAAAAGGGGGAAAAAGTTCCAGCAAATAGAACCAACCTTTACAGGAACAGATTCAGGAGATGCTCGCTCAATTTTAGCACTACCCAAGCCATCCTTCTTCACAACTTTGATTGAATACAATGCATCAGGAACCAGTCCTCGCAGACGATAACTCCCAGATGAATCAGTCACTGTCTCCTCATAGTAGCCTTTTGACTCAGAGCGGGCCTCAATTGAGACACCTTCTTTTGGTTGGCCAGACAGCAAAGTTACCATGCCCATTGCACTGCAGAGAAATTAAACTGCCTTAAACCCATGCACAGTACATCGGGTCTGACATAAGCTAGACATTTTCAAGAATATATACTATGTTTTGCATTGATGTAGCAGAGAATCTTAGAAGTTTGGATTGTAACTCAACCATAAAGAAGAGTTGGAAAAAATGCTGAACATATCACCCAAATTAAAAAACTTAAATTTAAGATAATTTGATGTAAATAAGAGCCAGGAAAAATCTATAAAAAACTAATCTTCAATAACACCATTGAAGCATGTGCTTATATGTTTACAATGCCAAAAAGTCAACTGGGGAGTTAAAGCAAAAGAAAAACCTGTAAGCAACACGTGTAGCATGGAAAACAACTTCTCTAGATTCTCCAGAGCCAAGTTCTATTGCCTGTGCTGAAGGTGAGAAAGCATACTCCTGCAACAGTAAATAGAGATCACTTGTTGGAGTAATTAAATCGAACAGAAAACCAGTTTACAACTCCTTTTCAATATTTCTGTCTATAATGTGCATATGGTCATGATTTACCTCAGATTAACCAAATGCCTAGATTCCCCTTGCAGTTTCAACTAGCTTAAGAAATTGAACGTTCTAATCAGAAGAAAAATGATTAGGTACCTTTAGCAGAGGCCGAAGATAGAAGCTTCCTGGAAACAAGTTCTCAAAGACAAATATTCCACCAGTCCCTGACATAGAGTTATTCCTATACCCATCATCCCCACTCAATGACAACAGAACAGAGGGCATAGGTTCAGTGGCATCATCCTTGGAATACATTTTCACAGATATTTGACTAAGCTTCTGACAGGAAAAAGAATATGGCCCTACTTGTTTGAGATGAAATCCAGGCTGCACCAAATAAGAGACACATCAGGAAATGTTACAATAAGTTGCACAAAAAAGAAGTAACACATCGAAGATGATAAAAATCAGCTAAACAGAACTTTATCTTAATTATTACAAAGTCATACTGAAACTGTACCCGCAAAACCATATAAGAAATTGTGGATCCATGATGCTTTAGATCTTGGAGTATTTACATCCATCCAAAGGATGAAAGCTTATTTTCCATCTAATCACAGAAAACCAAATTAAAGGCATCCATGTATCTAAAGCTAGAAGTTCAATTCACCCGGTCCCATCTTCTATGTATCACATGCCCATTCCATTTATTGTTAGTAATCACAAGCTATGTTATTTAGACTCGGGGCAGACAAGTTCTTAAGACCATGCACCCATAATCATGTCCAAATATGGGTCAGACACAAGTACTTGCGAAAAAAATGAAGAGTCTAGATAACATAGATCACAAGAGTGCAGGCTAGCACTTTGTAACAGCTGCAGCCATTACTAGATTTACTACCTTTTAGAGAACATGCCTCTCTCCTCTACCAATGAAATGGTTGACATACGCACCATCACTACCTGATCTAAAATAAGACTCAATTGCCAGCACTGCTCTTCAAACAAGAAACTTCCCCACTCAAATACTTATTTCATTTTCTATGACTCCAAATACTAATTTAGTGAGAATGACAAAAAGAGAAACTGCAGGAAAATATGTAACATATGATTGCACATGCATCACATATTCAACTTAGGCCAAAAGACTACCAACACAGCCCATATCTCCACCCAGTCTTGAAGATAAAAGTTCTCATAGTTATCAATTAAAAACAAGAAAATATCATGGTTACTCGTCACAAAGAAAAAAGGGAGGTATCAAGTCATTTAACTGAAAAGAACAGAAAACTATCATTTCGAATATCAATTATAATACTAATGTGTTTACATAAACAAATGCCAAAAATACAAAATGACACCAAGATGATGCTATGTTAGTTGTTAAATTTGAAAAAGGAGTTAACACACATTGACTTTAAGCTGATGTTGAGAAGAAATAATACCAGAATAAACATTCCCTACCTTCGAAGCCCTGATATTGTAAGTTATGTCATCATACAGAGGTCCTGCAACAAAAGACCCATCTGCCTCTGTAGCAGTTTCAAGCACTACTACTCCTTTCTTGACTGAAGTAATGCTACCCTCATCCCCAGCAATAATCTGTATATGAACACCAGAAATAGCGGGAGAAACTGATCCCTCCAAGTATAGCCCTAGTCGACCAGAGAATGGAGGTATTGAAGCTTGACAACCATCATTTGTCACCGAAACCTAAGAAACAGTGCAAATAATTCACCAATATGAACATAGTTTTGACATTGCAGATAAAGTTGTAAGTTACTCCATTTGATGCTTACATGGTGTAGTCTAGGATAGAAAAGAAACTTCTTTTCTCCATTATTCCTGCAAAAAACCACCGCACTAGTTATAAACTATGCACCAATAGTGAGATCGAATTTAAAGAGATCACATGTAATTTAAAATGGCTTCTATAGGAAGATTTATGGGTAATAGTCAACTCTAAATGTTACTTCATTCCGATCTCATTACATGGAATACAACTCATATCTATAAAACCCATCATCTATCACTTGCATATACTAGCAACTCTTTAACATCCTTGGAAATTCTCATTTTCAAACACCAAAGAAACTATTAAAATTGTGTATGACAATCAGTCAAATAAAAATATCTAAGTACTGGTGCTTCATACATTGAAAGTTCTGGCAACAATGAAATCCTTACACTCATGGGCAAATATAAACAAGCATGATAGCCTGGAAGTTTCTAACAACCACAAGTAAGGCGGAAGCAAGTGAATAAACTCATAGCATTGCCTTCCTACAGACCATGATAGAACAAAGGGTGACCATAATTCCATTTTTTCAAGGAAATAATGTGAGCATGAAAAGTTAGAATCACTTAATCATTTAACAAAAATTTCTAGTTGAAAAGAAATATCATGATTATGGAGATGTTACACATATTTATCAGTATTAGGAGAAAATATCAAACTACAAAAAGGAGAGAAAACAAGACATGTTATTCATTTTCACAATAGTTAAAATGCACTTAGGAGATAATATTGTTTAGCAAAGACAAACCATGTGATTATGCAAAAATGGCATAGTAGAGTAGACCACACTTTATATGAAATACATTGCTTTGAAATTCTATAATGGATAATGTCTGTGCATTTCAGCTATAAGAAAATGACAAAATAGTGTACCATTTACACAAATGAAGCAAGAAATACCTGGGGTCCATAGGAAGAAAAGTAAGCTTTTCTCCAAGATTGGCCCACACAGAATACTCATATACAGCAGTCATTTGATCATTTGCACTGGATGCAAGTTTGGCATTCGTGCTATACATAATCGTGCCTTCACCATTCAGAATGTTCATAACTATTTCCACAGGCAAGTCATTGGATGAACTGGGATTTACATTGATTTGTCCGCTAAGGAGATACTTCTCGCCTTTGAGATAGATAGGCTACAGGAATGAAATAATTGAAGCCAATAATTAATACATTAAGAAAATAACTGTAAATTCTATGTCAAAAAGAAAAATGAAGTATAATTCTCTACCAATGGGTTAGATGTATCAATCTTCATTGATGAGCTTCCAAAGAAAATACATGAGTTAACAAAGTGAAGTTTATGCACTCCAGGGGATTTGACACAAATATGCTGGGAACCTTTCTGCAATTGCATGAGTAGGTGTGAATTCCTTATAGAAAAACTCAATAGTATTTAAATATAGTCCTCTAAGTTTTTACTCGGGAGAGACAAGAATTTTACTAAATAACCTTAATTTTCAAATTGATAGGTGAATCATCTTGCTGTGTCAAGTATGCATCTACATCATGGGTAGAGACAACATTAACCCAATAACCCTTTTGAACAAATTTAATGCCTTCAATATCCTCAGAACCAACATCCACGTCAATGAAGCTTTGCTCCCAGCACCAGTTATCTTCCTTGGACACAGCTTCCGGAGAGATGTGTTTGACCTAAAAAGATGAATAATGTTTAAGTATCAGCAGAATTTATAAATCAAACCATACATGCAAAATTATTTGAACATCAACTAATAAAAAGAGTTCAGGAATAAGGCACCCTACCTCAAGTCTGTACTTTCCTGGCAAAACATCAGGAAAATGAAATTGGCTTCTCTCTTCAGTCAAACTCACTATTTTTTTCCTTTCATTATGTTTTCCGGCTAATCTGACAAGGGCAACAGAAACAGAAGCACCGCATTTCTCCTTGCAAACTACTGTACCACGGACATTGACGAGTGCCTAATCATGTCAAGGGCAAAAAAAGCATCAGTTAAAACTATTTTCACCCAAATCGCACCACCAACACACAAGTTTCTTTGCTGCCATCAAACAAACCCATTTGTGAAGAATCTAGAATACCTATTCTAGACTTAGTTTACAACTTGGTTTAAAATTTTTGAGAGAGAAATATTACATAACTCTTAGAAGGAATAACATTATAGTCACTAAATCTGCACTTATAGAGACTTGAAAGTTGAGAACCCTTATAATCTTTACGAATCGACCAGTTTAACATTTAACCCAAGCTACAAACCAAGTGAAAAAAAAGGTGGAATCAGAACATCTTAAGAATGCAGGATACAGTAGCATATATAATTTATACTTGGATACAAGCTTCAATAATAGTGGATAAGATAATCAAAACTTAGATTGTGTTTGATTTCAGAAAATAGGATCCATTTCATTTCATTCTTTGAGAAATAGGAAATAAGAATGGAAATGTGTTTTGGTAATTCTAAAATGAGAAAATTTGCAAAGGAAAAAGAAAAGGATGTATTAAATTATGAGAAATAAGATGTTCATTACAGTTTTGCCTGCTGAAACAATTAATATATATAAATTTATTTTTAATCAAAAGCTACTTAAATATTAATTGTTTTCAAAACCCTTTCTTTTTTGTCATTAGATATTATGGTTATTTTGAACTATTCATTATCCCTTTTCTCTCTTAACACTCAAATATTTCTTACAAAAGTTTATGAGATTAAAACACAGTTTAAATATTTGAAATCACATGCAAGGGATGATATTGTTGGATATTCTTCTTTGTTTCTTTAATCGTTCTTTTTGTTAAAAGATATATATGTACAGGATATAAAATATAATTAATTATTTTGCATTAGGAAAAACTTTTCTTTCATTCAATAAACGCATTTTCTAAGTAAAAAACAAAAACTGTTTTTAGGAAATGAAAACAGAAAATAAAAACAAAAACAAAAACAAAACAAAAAAGAAATATTCTTTTCTCAAGCCAAATAGAATTCCAACTTTTCTAGTGAACAAGAAATTTACCTGTGAAAATTCCACATTAAATATTGGACCGTTCACCACAACATCAGCATAAGGAGGTAAAAAGAGAAGCTCAGGGGAACTCTCAGGCGCAGCACTCAGAGCAGAAATGCGATATTCACCTGGTGGAACCTGAAAGGTTTTGAAGATTGAAAGAAAAAAGGCACTCATCAAAAAATGACATTAAAATGCAAGAAATGTGTTAAATACTACAATTCAGAATCCTGCAACAATGAGACTACCCAACTAGATTTCAGAATCTCTAAATTTCACAAACTATAAGAAAATTTCCTACTACAACTCAATCCTCTTTATCATAAAAACAGAGTCTGCCTCTTCTAGTTGCATACCTCAAAGCAGAACTTTCCACTTTCATCTGTCTGTTTTACTTGTGGCTTGACATTTTCTGGTCCATGGGTCAAAGCTACCTAGGATCCGAAACATGACAATATTAAAACAAGATATGCCTTGAAAACAGTAACTGAAAGAGAAAAAAAGCAATTCTTGAAGTTACCTTTGCCTTGTAACCTGAGTCAACTGTCCGTACTACACCACAAACATCGTATGAAACTGCTTTAATGTCTGAAACTGAAGCCATATTTGGCTTAACCTATAATTAAAAAAAAATTAAAAAGGAACAGGTCATCCTTGGTCATCCTAATGCAGTGCAGAATCAACAAAAGTTATAACAGTTCACCAGGGTGGAAGTCATGTCACAGATTCAGGAAACGAATGTAAATTTTATATGATATGCTTTACCAAGTAATCCTTCAACTTATTGAACTTGAAATGCTCCTTTATGGCCTCTATCGTATAGTGATTTGATGTAACCTAGAGCAATAACAGTGAGAAATGTTAGGGAAAATGTGTCAAACACCCATAATTAAATTTATTATGTCTGTATGCAGCTACATTAAGAATTTTTCTCAACACACATAACTTTAAAAAGAAAAGCAGATAAAAAACAGGGAACTCACATCAGTTGCCTTAATAGGTACGAACTGTGATATATGTCTAATTTTTTGCCACTAGTGCAAATCTGGACCAAATTCCATGATCATACTTTTCCTAACTTAGTAACTATGGTGAGCTAAAATCCTCAATTAACAGAAGATAAAAAAATGAACGGATATCCGTGATTGAAATATTTTGCAAAGAGGTAAGATACTTGGATCCAAATAAGCCCTTAATATTTGGAAAAAGTCTAGCCGTACCTGATCTAGCTTGTAATAACCTTCTTTATCAGTGATAGACCTTTCTTGACCATCAACTAGAATTTTAACACCCTCCACCCCAACGTCATTTGCATCAACAACACGTCCCCCAATAGAGAAACCAGTAACCTACATTTAAATAAGAAGAAGATAATTCACTTAAATATTTATATCATGAGAAAAAACAAGAAACATGGCAATGGTGAATACTCAATGACAGAACTAAAGAAAATCAATGTTGATATGCTGTCAAAGAAATACTCTGCTTTGCAGAAAACAAGAAGCACAAGGACAAACTGTATTTTGTGACATAAGGAATTGCTTTGAGGCCTGGGAACAAAGAAACTGTCTCATAGAACAATATTTATGTACAATATTATACTCTGCTTTGCAGAGAACAAGAAGCACAAGGACAAACTTCATTTTAGGAGCCTTATTGTATAATGTACAATATTATACTTCCCATAAGTGGTAATGATAACAGTGCAGAATTTATGTTTGAGACAGATAAAGAACAAGTATATATACACATACATCGGGGAAAACAGAGGGTGCCAGGGTGGTATACTAAAAATAATTTTGACAAAGCAGATTTAGAAGACAAAGATCAAGCTGTTTATCTTAGCTTAAATTTCTCTAAAAATAAAAGGAAAAGTCGGCCTAAAATCTAGAATACTGGAACATATTGCTACAGAAGACAAACATTTGTGCATGTAGCAACAGAAGTATCATACCTCAAACTTTTGGGGAACTGTTACATGTTGATGCCCTACTGACACTGACACGACAGAGGGTGAGACATCAAACACTGTGTTTTCACCCTTGTAGTATGGTATGAGTTCATAAAGCCCTGTAAGTTGGTCAAAGTAGTCAACTCAGATTAAATCAAACCTTTTGTACCAATGAATGGCAGAATAAGTTCTGTTATTATCTATTGTTAAGCTACCAGCATCCGTTCAGCTTGATACAATATATTTCAATGGAAAAGATATACAATAAGCAATTTATTAGGGAGAAAAAATGCTTGATAAGAAAGACCTTAATCAGCGTGTGACCAAAAGGCTCTAAACTGTAGAAATCTTCAGGGTAAACATAAAATGGAAACTTAACTTAATAACCAAAAGCTTTCCAAATAAGCACTAAAAATCTAAAATGAACAGGAAAATAGCAACATCCATAGAAACAACAACTGCTGGCAATATATCTTAAGCCCAACTCTGTGAACAGAGCAACCTTAGCTCAGTATCATTAAGCAAGTCAATCATGCCTATACAGACTGATTCCAAAGTTGATAACAAACTGGTACCAAATAACATTTAATAAATGATAGGCACAAATACTTTAACGATGTATCCCCTATCCAGCTGATCAGTAATCGGCCTTAAATTGGATTACAAAAGTAGAATGAGTGGAGATGTGCATTTAGATTGGTTTACCACAAGGAATTGATTTGAATGTGAACATCCCATCAGCATCAGAGACAGCATGACATAGAGCTTTTCTTTGTTCAGGAGCATTACCAGAACCTTGGGGACAATCTACCTCAATGACATCATCAGAATATAAATATATATGGACTCCCAAAATGGGATTTCCCTGCCAAAACAATGACATGACTGTCAGAGGGTAGAGAAAACATATAAACTCATGCACTAATGCATTATGCACGTGTAAGGGTGAAAAGAAACAATTACTCGAATTCTCTTCTAAATCTTTACAGCGCAATGCTCATGCATAGACACTTAATGGTAAGATGTATCACAAGATTAATAAACAATATTGGGCTCTCAACAGTTGTTACTTTTCAACAATACCTGGGCAACCACAGAACCATGGATGTCGTACCCAGCAACAAAGAAAATGTCTTCAACAATACCGTTTTGAAATCCCAGTTCCACCTGAAATAAGTGCATTTCCAAGTGGTTGGCATATCATAGAACACAATACAAAGCAGAAATGGAGTTGAGGAAATTTACAAAACCTCTGTGGAACCTCTAACTTCAATTTTCAAATCAGGATGCGAAGCATGTAATTTGTACTTTCCTGTACCATAAGAAGGATACATGAAAAGTTAAAAACAGTAAGAGAGAGGCTTCTAAATGCAAATTATTCAGGTAGGTGAAGAGTTCACATATAGTGGAACAGAGGAGTAAGTATGACCAAGTTACTCTGTACATTATTTTAGTAGATGAATTTAAATTATCTTGTTAACATCCATTCTGTCAAATTTTATGAGAACAAGGTTTTTGTTTGCTTTGATTCACAAAAACCACAAACTAAATAAAAATGAACTAACAGAAAAAAAAAAAAAGGAAAATTAATTAACAATGATTTAAGCAACAGATGAACATAACAACACTACTTGCAAGAAAGTAACATGGCAGCATCCATACCCGGAATAATATTTTTGAACAAGTAACTTCCATCTGGCATTGTTAATTCTGAAGATATGAGATCATCATTAGGAGATAAAAGGTCCACATTCACATTTGCAGGACCACCATTCTTAAGTGAGCAGCTCTGCCCACCAACAGCTCCCACAACCCTACCAGATAGGGTAAATCTGCAACAAATAAATATACATACGGTTATTGGCACTGACATTCAGCGCATGATAAAAGAGTGGAACACAGATTGCACATAATCTAGCTAAAATAAAAATAAACAACTAAAGAATGCAAGCTATTAAACAAACCCTGTAAACCGGAAATTGATATCTTCATTATTGTTGCAACCATTTTCATCAATCACAACAGGAACCTACAGAATAACTTTTAGCTTTAAGCGTAGGAACACCGATATATCAAGAAAATAAAGGAAGCATAGCCTGTAAGAAAATCTATCGTAATAACAATGAACCAAACCTTGTCAGGGTCCCAAGACCATCCTTCTGGTCCACTGATTTTAATAATAAAAGAACCCTGTAAACAGAAATTATACCAATTAGTCCAACAGGGAACTACATTCTCATATACAGTGTTTGAGTAAGCATGCGTAGGCACCACATACAGTATGGTTTTGAACATGCAAATAGAATGGGGAAAATACTATAAAAATGGGTTGCAACCAGTGGGTTAAAAGATTTGGATAGCATAACTGCATAAATATTCTTATGCGGGAATTAGGTTGAAGTAGTTAAGCAAAACACAGCCCCCAAAATCTCAAATGTGAATTCACATAGACATAGTCAACGCCCAGAATCTAAGTGAGTATTAGCAAACTAACCTTATCATATACTGGAATGAAGTAGTATCCATTTGGAGCACACTGAGTTCTTTCCTTCACTAGCCCATCTACAGTGCGAAGCTCAACCTACAAATAAGCATTGACAGACTCTGGAAATCAGATTTTTTTTTTTAAAAAAAAAAAAAAGGAACAGAATCCAAAAGACAAAATGAACAAAATCGCTAAGTCCGTACGGTGATGTGAGAATAATCCAACTTCGTATCAGTTTCCTTCCTCGATTTAATCACAGACGAGCTCGCCTACAAAATGATCCATTCATGTTCAGTTTAAACGGCGGCAATAACAAGAAGAAATTCTAATAGACGGTAAAAAATGAGCATCGCATCGTAGCTGAAATCAAAGAATTCAGATCGAGAAACACACGCACACGACAAAAATCCTTCTTTACTAACAGTCGCCTTGATTTCCAAGAAACAAGAGAATAAATATTCGAAAAATATCATTTCTCGAAACCTCCTTATCATTTCCACATCAAAGAAATGAACAGAAAAATGGAAAGGAAGTGTTAAAGAAGTTTTTACCTCAACGAATCCGCCACAGCCGTGGACGGAATTTGCAGAAGCAGCTGAAACAGTATAAACTAAGATCAGTAAGCAAAGTGAAGCATCTCTGATCTTCATCTTCGATGACTAAATTTAGCTGCCGTTGCTTTAGAGCCCGACGGCGACTAAAGTAAGCTCTGAAAGTTAAGGGAACGACTGGGAAAGGATCTGATATTTGTTTGGAACAAGGACCTGTATAAATCACGCTTCGACACAGAGGATCTGGACATAGGCCTCAGATCAGATCTGTTTGTGAATCGGGTATGGAGTCCGCTCAAACCCAACCTTAAAGCCCTTTAATAAGAAAATGGTGAAACCACCTATCAGATCCCTCTATTATAAATACCAGATATTTAACCTTATTTACTGTTTAAATAAGACTAAACTGTAATAGAATTATTATTTAATGTTAAAAAAAACATGAAAATTAATTTTTCAATTGTAATTCAACTCCAAATAAAATATTTCATTTATAGAATTATAAAAATTTTAAAGATATTATCTCTTTTAAATAGTAAATGATATTTTTAAAAATTAAAAAATAAATATTAACATTTGACATTTGATTTTTATAATAGTACATGAACTAAATTGGTTAATTTAATAGTAAAGGACTAATTTGATCCTGTCTCTATAAAAGAGGGACCTGCTAGGAAATTTCACCATAAGAAAATGCTAGTACTTAGCTTGACAGTGTTATTCTTGCAGCTACCTAATTTCACTTTGCGTCTGAGTTTGGACAAAAAAATTTAAGAATTGTTTAATAAATAAGTAAGATTTAAGCTTAAACATTCATAGTTGGAGCTCAATTCATTTTATATTTTTGTAAACTATTTTTATTTTTTATATATTATATAATTTATATATAATAATGCAATACTATGTGAATATTTAAAAATAGGTTAAATTGTTCAATTTTAAAATTTTAATAAAAAGAATAACAATTTAAAATATTAAATATGGAATTAAAAAAATTTATATCTAAAATAATAAGGAGCACACCTAAAACAGGCTTAAATTAAACATTTACAAATATATGAATGGATTTAAATAAAATTTTAAATTCATATTTCAAATCAAACCAAACTTGACCAACATTATTAAACACGAGGATTTCATTTTTAAATGTATTACTCAAGGTCCTCAGAATTAATCTGTTTGATCGGCTAAAGAAAGAACATTGTATTTAGTACATAATACAGAAGTGGATGGATGAGATGCAACTTACATATCACTGACAAGACCTTGCAATTTTTAAGAATGATCTAAATTTCGCTACATCATTGATGTCCCTTTTTCCTAATGTTCATTTTCATAGCAAGTTCTACATCTCTATAAATGAGGTACTTTGGAACGCCATTGAACCAACTGGAATATCCCAGTTCGCAAAAAAAACTACACCGAAACTAGCCACCAGAGATCATGGAATAGACTCAACATTATCCTAAATGAATATAGGTTGTTAACAGCTTCAGATTACAACCTTACTCTGGGCAAACCTTTACAAGCAAATCCTCGAGCTCTTTGCTGATTTCAATCGCATCATCCTCCAACCTTCGGCGCATGTCGGGAGCTACCTTACCAGCAGCAACATAAAGTCTTAGCAACTGATGGTACACCTCAGAATCAAGACAATTGTTATTCTTTAGATGCTTGCAGAACTCCTCGGCGGCCTTGACATCACCCTCATTCATGAAATAATCGAAAAAAGCAGTCATGGTTTCGGGATTCACAGGGCTCCAGTCCTTGACCTCAGAAACCACTGCTTCCATATGCTTCAAAGCCATGTCAAAGCGACATTTCCTTAAGAAGTAAACCATGAAATACTCTCGAGCCTTAGTATAAGGACCTTTACTTCTCTTCATAGCATTATCCAAAACGACTTCGGCTTCCTCAAGCATGCCACCCGATAGAAAACCACGGATGGTACTAGTTACCAACCTCCTATCATACGAAGAGCAACTAGTGTCCCACTCCTCAAAACATTTCTTCAAACCCTTGAAATCCTTCAGATTAGCAAGTGCCTGAACCATAATAAGATAGCTTGCATTGTTAACAGTAGGATAACGCTGTTTCAGATCTTCCCATAGCCGATAAACCTCATCTCTATTCAAAGTACCGGCATACAAGCTAATCAGATAATGATAAGCCTCGCGCTGACGAGGCATATTATCTTTCTCTAACTTCTTAAGACATGCCTCAGCTTTCTCAAACTGACCAGCCTTGACATACATTGCAGCCAGATTACTATATGTTCTCCAAGTACACTTATCTTCACTATCATTCGACAACTCCACCAAAACATTCTCTGCTCCCTCAATGTCATTTAACTCTGCATAGCTCTGCATCCAAAGAATGTAAGTGAAGCTACCCCGGGGAATGTCACAGCGCTTCATTTCATCGACAAGTTGGGGCACCTTCTGAGGTCGCCCCAATCTCATATACAAGCACATGAGATTGTTGAAAGGTAAACAATTATCAATGAACTTCAATTCATCCATTTTCTTAAAAAGGGCCAATGCCTTGTCCTCCATAAGATTATTGCAATAGCAATTCAAAAGAGAGCCATAAGTAAATTTGTTCTTGGCATTTGGAGGAAGGGCGCTTAAGTAATCCTCAGCAGCCCCAAGTCCTTTGGTTTTTGCAATAAGATCCAAACGTACAGCATGATCAACATGCGAGAAATGCATATTCCTCTTCTCCATCCAATCCATAATCTACATTATAATAAATCATAATAAACAAATCAAATACTAGATAATTTCGAATTAAATAACTAGGTTTTTTTTTTTTTTTCTTCATCTTCATATGCAAACGAAAATTAAAGGAAATGCTTATTAGGTTTCAGAAAGGGGGAAAATGGGAAGTACATCAAGGGAGTGCTGGTAACGACGGTACTTGCGCATCTCTTTGACACAGCGGCTCAGCTCATCTTTCCTAATCTTTTTCCCTTCCATTATGTAACCGTTTAACGCCTCCGCCACCGTCCCTCCCGTAGCTCCTAAAGCCGACAGCCTCGAATACAGAATGTTTCTGTTTCGAGCCGCCGCCGCCGCCGCCGCCGCTGGAGCCGTCGAATTCTCGGCGGTCTCGGTGCAAAGCTTCCTCACCAGCCACGAACCCGACGGAATCAGACTCCTGAACTTCATTTCTCTCTCTCGTTTGAGTTCGAACTTTGAAGGCTATCAGCCACCAGGGTTTTGTTTGGGGTTTAAGCTTTCCTAATATACTACACAAAATTAATGAACAAAGTATATACCATCCAAAATTCTAGAATTACGCTAAACGACAACGTTCCACTCCTTTGCCTCTGCCATATCAAAACGCACCGTTTTCAACCGCAACCATCTTTTCAAAAGGGTTCATTTCCATAAAACACCTTGAACTATTGTTCAAATTTTAAATTGGTCTCTAAATTTCAAAATGTTCTTGTACAGACCCAAATTTGCCTGGGGCCATTAGCAAATAAAATCAAATCAATAAAAGTCCCAAAAAAATTTTACAGTCCATTACAAACACTAGGGCTTGATTAGCCCAAATTAAAAGTACCCAAACTCAATTTACAAACTTTAACAGCCCAAACCAAAACAAAATCCTAGCCCAAATAACCCAAAGTTACAAGACCCAAATGGCCCAAAATTAAACTAACTTTTAGCCAAACAACAAAAAAAGAAAACTCTAGGTCAGCTAGCCGCCTCATGCCTCCGTACGCTGCCACGTTGCCACCATCGTACGGCCTCCGTGCCTCCGCCCACCACACGCTACACGCCACGTACCTGCAAAGGACATCAACAACAGCAGCAAAAAAAAAAGAAAGAAATACATTTTATTTTTTATTTTCTTTTTTCGACTATAAAAGAGGGCCCATGAAAAATAATGTTTTTTTCGGCTACTACGAATACATATCAGAGAAATAAAAAAAACAGAAAGCAAAAATTCAAAGGTGATTCGTTATCTACTTTCATTTTTGGTTTTTGGTTTCATTTCATTTTATGTTTTTATTTTTATTTTTTGTATACAATAATAGAAAAGAGGCAAAGGAATAGATTACCTTATCGCCATGGTCGGAGTTTGAATGGCCAAACCTTTAGGTTCGTCGGAAATATCACCGACGCGGTGGAGGAGCCAAAGGGGCCCTTCGTTTCTTTCCTCTTTTCTCTTTTTTTTTTCTTGAGTTTTTCGGGCGATTTGAGGCCGGATTTGGGGTTGGGAAGTCGAAAGGCCAAAAAATGGCCTTGTTCCGGTTTTTCGGCCACCGCAGACGGCGGTGCCGTCGCCTGCGACCAGCGTCCGCCATGGTGGTCCGGCAACTGGGATTTGGTCGGAAGGGGAAAGACTTGAGAGGTTTTTGGGATGGGGCTTCAGTTTTTTTGAGAAATGGGGGAAATGATTTTTTTGATAAAAATTTGACTTATATAGTGCCCCTCATACGACATCGTTTTGGGGCAAGCTTCAAATGCCCAAAACGGCGCCGTTTTGCCTTGATCCATGCGCATGACCCGACATAGGGGAGGATTCGTGTGTTTTTTGAAATTGGTATTATTACCAGTTTGGTCCTTCCACTTTTTTGTGGTTTCACAATTAAGTCATTTATATTTTAATTTTGACCCTACATTTTGTTTCGATTTCAATTGGGTCCCCATTTGAACGATGTCGCTTTGGAGGCAGGGCGAAATTGCCCAGTTAGTCCCTCCTTCATGGCGCTCATTTTAATTGAGTCCCCCATTTTCTTTTTATTTCCAATTCCCCCCAGACTTCTATTTTAAGTTTCAATTTGGTCCTTTCTTTTATTTCTTTTGTTATTTTGATATTTTATTATTAATTTATTATTATTATCATTATTTTTTTTTTTGTTTACTTGTTTTTATTATCGCATTAATAAATTAATTGTTTTTAATATTACTACTATTATTCTTACTATTAAAACTATTGTTTTTAATAATATTATTATATTTATTATTATTACTTTCCTTACTACTAATATATTATTATTACTATTATTATTAATGTTATTATTAATATATTATTATAAATATATTATTAATTAACTTTGTTATTATAACTATTTTTCCTTAATATTTATTTGCTTAATATTTTTAAATACATTTATTCATTTTATTGTTTTTTCCTTATTCATTTATATCTTTCTATATAATTTTAAAACTTCAAATTATTATTATTATTATTATTATTATTATTATTATTAATGTCATCATCATTACTATTAATATTATGATTTTTTTAATTTGTATTGCACTATACTTGTTTTATTTGTTTGTTTAATATTAGTTCTTTAATTCTAAATTTTTAGTTCTTTTTTAATTATTATTTTTCGCTTATTTTGGCTTGTTATTTTATCTTTGTCCTTTATATTGTCATGCATTAATGTATTTATTATTAGTCTGCTATGCATATTAGTACCGTAATTCATTTTTTACATTTTACTATAAAATCGTGTTACATTAATCTTTGTCCGATATGTAAATTTTTGTTAAGCAAATTTTTTTGTAATTCGAGATTCGAGAAATCGTACCCTAATTTACGAGGATTTGATTTTTCTCGTCGAGCTTAAAGAACCAATTATCTTTTTAAGATCAAAGCGTATAAGTTAAATAAAAGCTTATTCTCCGGAATTCAAAAATGTTAGTGTCCTAACTCACTGGATGTGACATTTTGTTATCCCAAGGTAAGGATTTCTAAAAATAAAAGCAATATTCTGTATTTGAAAATTTGAGAAATTGTGCCCTAACTTACTGGGTTCCGATTTTTCACTTGACCCAAATAACCGAAAATCCTTCTTGAACTTAAATGCATGAGTTTTAAAAGTCAAAAGATAAGCTTAATTTCGAGGATTTGAAATGTCGTGTCCTAACTCACTGGGTGTGATATTTTACTTATTCGAAATAAGAGGGTCTTAGCATCCAATTTAATTTATTCAAGTTTTCTTTTAAACAAAGTGGATCGTATTTTAAAATCTTTTCAAATTTTCGACATTAAGACGTTAATCAATCAATTAGGTACCAATTTTGAGTGTTACGAGGGTGCTAATCCTTCATCGTGCGTAACCGACTCTCGAACCTGTTTTCCCGAATTTTGTAGGCCAAAATCATTGTTTTAATAAATCAATATGTTTTAATGATCAATCTCAAGGTGCTCCGATCACACCTCGAAAAAAGGATTGGTGGCGACTCCATTTTCGTTTTTAAAGTCGACCCTGTTTTTTTTCAAAAAAAATGGTTTCGACAGTTCTAATTGACTCACCAAAGTATAACATTAAACATTTCATTAGCCTAGTCATCAATTTAAACACTAATGACACATTTGCTTATTAATATAATAACATGATGTTGGGATAAACTCAATTAAGCAACGAACAAGTAAAATAACAAAGAAATTGAAAAGATCGAACATAAATATTTTACGTAAAAACCCCCCGAAGAGGATAAAAAACCACAAGCAAAGATAATTTCACTATAACGACAAAAATAAAAAGTATAAAAGATAGAGATAAAACTAAACCCCAAAACCCAAAAATAAGAACCCTTAAAATGTAAACACAAAATTCCCTAAAAGCTTGTAAAAGCTAATACTAAATGTGTTATGGGTTATTTTTCTAGGGTGAAAAAGGGTCTATTTATAGGCTAAATTTATAGGTCAAATAATATTAAAATAACCTACACTAATCAGAGTTCGACTGGGACAAATAATCAGAATTTGATTGAAAGAATAAAATCGAAAAAAATTGCATAACACGTTGCCCCGTCATGACGTGGCTGTTGCCTTATTTAGACGCCCTTCATTGCGTTGTCAGGACGAGACATCTCTTCTCATCGAGACGTTGATGGTCGCATTGTCGGGACGGCTCCTTTTCCTTGTCGGGATGTCAACTCTGTTTCGGCAAAAAATGCAAGGCATACTCTATAAATGTCCACCTTAACTCTTATTTTCATAACGTCTTTTTTGTCAAATTCCGCCATGGGCCTATCTCAAACTATACATGATATTAACTGAGTCGAAGTTGTGCTTAGAAGTTGAAAAACTTCTAGTCTTTTGACTTGTGCATTGCCAAATTAAAACTGAATCAGGTTTACTTCCCGAAAACACAATGCTCGCAAAAACCTAACTTACCAACTCCAGTGTTTTTAAAAATACCTCTGTTGCACAAGTTTGTCATAGCTTTCTCACTCATATGACCCAAAAGTATGTGTCAAAGTTTGGTTGAATCAACATCGGTGGAAGAAAAACCACGTCGCGTCGTCGAGATGTGGAGAGTGTTCTCGTTAAGACGTCGCATCGTCACGACGTCGAGGTCTTCCTCGTCTCGATGTAGTGATGATTTTGGTTGTCCTTCAATAATTGCAACTGCACCAATTATCGTAGACCTTTGCAAAACATATAAGCTACCTTTTTTCTGTTCTCTCATCACAACGAGAGCTCCATGAGAGACTTTAAGTTATTTGATTCAATGACTATCCTGCAACCGTTGGAAACCAAAATTCTCAATGAGATGATATTTTTCTTTAAGTTCTTTAAGTCAAGAACATGCTTGACATCTTATAGTGTTCGAATAATTCCGTTATACATCCTAATTTGTATGGTTCCTACATTAGTTATCTTACATGGAGAATTATTCCCTATCAGCACAACTGTATCTTCAACTGAACTGTACGTGAAGAACCAGTCTCTGTTGGGACACATGTGGTAGGAGCACCCTGAATCTAGAATCCATTCAGAAGTATGATTGGAACTTTCGCTCGTCGGTACTAATAATAAATCATCACATCTATCATCAGCATCCCTTTTTAATTTTATTTTAAAGTTTCCAGCATTTTGCCTTAACGTGGCCTTTCTTTTTGCCATAGCCATAGTATTTGGATTCGGATCTTGCTTTAGACCTGTTTTGTTCTATCTTTCTGGATTGTTGTCTACCTCTTGCAACTAGATGTTGGAAAATGTGCCCATATTGTAGTAAACATGTAATTGTTTTCTTTTTATTTGAATGATGAATAAATAAATAAAATTAGTTTCACATTTCACTATTATGTTTTGTAATTTTGTCTTTCATATTTTGCATGAATAGTAAAATTGTGATAAGCAAATATTATCTCATTGATTGTCTAAGTTCAAATTAATTATAAGTGGTACTGTAAGAATGCTTATATTGCGAGAAAGACAACTTACTTCAATAGATAATCTAAACGAGTTCGTAATCCTGTAAAAGAACCAAAGTGAGGAGATGGCTATGGATTGACTCCATGGGTAGGGACATAGATGTATTCATTGAAAAACTGATACATTAGACTAGGCCCAAGATGAATTAATTTTGAATCCATTTGTGAATTAATTCACTTGTGACGTTCATGGTGTGATTTACTTAAATCCTGAGTTACTCACTGACCATGTGTATGTAACTTATGTGCTTTGATATAAGTGGAGTCTTATGCTTTAAAGATGATCGAGCTAATAACTGGTATGTTAGGTACATGACTTGTGTATGGCATGACTTTACTAGAAACAGTGGAATTCATAGCTCAATTAAAGAGTTAACGATATTCTCTCATTGGCATTGTATGGATTGAGAAATATGGAACGTGACCATGGGTTACTCGTGCTTGAAGGAGCAATTTATCACAATTATTTGTTGACAGTGATCATATTAATCATTAAGAAGATACAATGGTGATAATGAGATAAAATAAGATTGTATTGAGTGAACAAATTTAACTTAAAGGAATCAATGATATCATATGAAGGTAACACACACATGACGAGGTCATTAAATAAAGCAATTGGATGAATTGTTTTCGTAAAGAGTGTACAATAATGAGTTTTCAATCATGGTTGTAACACCCCTTACCCATATTCTACACCGGAACCGGACACGAGGTATTACCGGACTTAACTCACTTGATCATGCAACTTTGAACCATAAAATTTCTCATTTACAATCAAAACATTCTCCTTAAGGGTCTACAGGGCCTTAAACATGCATACAGAGGGTTTCAGAATCCAATCGAGAACTTTTGTGCATTTAAATTTTTTTGTCTAAACAAGGGCCACATGCCCGTGTGAAATGGGACACGCCCGTGTGGGCAGGCCGTGTGGTCACACACGCCTATGTCCCTATCCTGTGTGGGATTTATTTTTACTTTAAACCTATAGGGGTTTTCACACGGCCGAACACACGCCCGTGTTCTTGGCCCGTGTGCTCCACACGGCCTAGACATGCATGTGTCCTTGCCGGTGTGTAAAAACCTGGGTATTCTGTTTGTGACGTCAGCAACCTCATCAGGGACACATGGCCTAGGCACACGCCCGTGTGGCTAGCCCGTGGTCGACACTGACTTGAAACACTAACACGCAGGGGACACACGGCCTCGTCACACACCCATGGGACTACCCGTATGTCTCACAAGACCTAGACATATGTCCATGTACCTACCCGTGTGGACATGAACAAGGCTATTTGCCAAGCTCTTTTTGTCACCCTAGCTCACACAACATGATCCCATACAACAAATCACCAAGTAAGTCAATTTTTGCAACAAACACTTTCTTGAAT
This sequence comes from Gossypium australe, assembly GCA_005393395.2. NCBI lineage: Eukaryota > Viridiplantae > Streptophyta > Magnoliopsida > Malvales > Malvaceae > Gossypium > Gossypium australe. Next base: position 44,677,883 of record CM016621.1, read on the forward strand.
AACCTCATATTTTCATAAATTAATCATAATAAGCCATCAACTATGGCAATATACAAAAGAGTTCATCTTTAAGGGAGCCAATACACACTTGGCTAAAATAACAAAACAATTCACCTAGTCTAGCCCCTATACGTGCCATACTTAAAATGCTAATTCTAGATATACAGAGATGAGCTGATAGTGTGGGTGATCTTCCAATTATCTTCGTATCCCGACCCGGCTATTTGACACTATAAAACAAGGGAAAAGAAAGGGAGTAAGTTTTAAGCTTAGTAACTTTACATGTAAACAATAAACATCATAATATATGCTAATCAATAAATAACATTTCATAATAAGTAAGAACGTTCCACATTCCAGGATCATGCTTACTCATTTCATCTCTTACCACATTCCAACCATATCACAAGCCAAATGCTCATATTATTTAGCATACATCCCTGCACTTATCACCACATGATCAATCTTTAATAGGGTGGTATCACACATAGCCCACCAACAAGAATAATTACGGTGGTATCGCACATAGCCCACCAAATGTTCATATAAACGATGGTATCGCACACAGCTCATCGTGAATAGGTAATAATGTGGTATTGCACATAGCCCACCAACAAGAATAATTAAGGTGGTATCGCGCACAGCCCACCATTAATTACTACGGATAATATTCCACATTTACATATCTATTTCAAAGTTCATACGTAAATTATTCAATATCTACCGGATTCAATCCATTTAAATCGCAAATATTCTCAATCATACTATTCATCAATGAGTAACAACATGTGTAGTTAAGATGCATCGTTTACACATAAACTTACCTCGGTGCAAAATACGCTATTTGGCGGTTTAGTCCGTAACCTTGCCTTTTCCTCGGTCAAGGTTGTTTCCGCGCTCTTCTTGATCTATAATAATGAAATTCACTCATTCAATCACTTTATAATTCATAATACATCAAATTCTATTCTTAGGCAAAAATGACCATTTTGCCCCTGCACTTTGGCAAAATTACGATTTTGCCCCTAGGCTCGTAAATCATTTTTCATCATATTTTCTTATCAAACAAGCTAGCTGAACATTTATTTCTCTTACAACTACTCACAAATCCAACTATTTCATGCATTTATTACAAAATTACAACATTTACAACTTAGTCTCATTTAGGTGTTTTCATGACAACACCTTTCACAAAAGTTGTTTCTCATCTCCCTAACATTCATTTTCTTCCATAAAAACTCAGCAAACAACATAAAATCTCTCATGGAAAGTCCCTAAACTTTCAACCATATTGCAAATTAGTCCCCTCATTAGCTAGCTTAAGCTTTGGGGGTTCCAAAAGTACAAAAATTATCAACTAAAACCATCAAAATCACTTACTTGTAAGGAGATAGCTTGGCAGATAATTTTGAGCTCTAAATCCTCTACTTCTCTTCAATTTTCGGTGGAGAAGAAACTTGAATAGTGAAAGATGATATTTCTTCTTTTTATCATATTTTATTCATTTTTTATCACCTAATTTCCACCAAATTTGACCAAAATTTAATGTTCTTGTCTCCCTAGTCTATATGGCCAGCCAACACACATCTAATGGCCTAATTTCACTCTAAGGACCTCCCTTTTGATATCCTTTAACTATTAGACACCTCTAGCTTGAAATTTGAAACTTTTGCACTTTATGCGATTTAGTCCTTTTTCGCAATTAAGCCTTCAATCGCTAAAATTAAAGCACCAAAATTCTCATGCATCATTATAAACATGTTATAACACATAAAATAATATGAAAATAATTTTCCTCAACCTCGGATTAGTGGTCCCGAAACCACTATTCCGACTAGCCCCAAAGTCGGGCTGTTACAATGGTACTTCTTGTGGACTGACTCCATGAATAAGTAATTATAAATTATCGAAACGATGCTTCTGGATATAATTGCAATTACTAAAGCTTAATTGTATATGTTTGATTGGTCCCTCCTCTAGCTCAATAAAAGCTCAATCAGATTGTTTTTGAATCAGAAGGAAATTCTACAACTTTGGAAATAATTTAATTGAGTCGATTTATTCGATGTGGAATTAAATTTGGCGATCATAAGAATTGTTCAACTAGAGAATTTGATTAAAGAATTTTTCTTAAAAAAATAATTTAGAAAATCTAAGTGATTTTTAGAAAAATTAATTTTGATCAAGTAAAATTAAATTAATCAAATTAATTAAAATTAATATGATATTTTTGGAAATTAATTTTTAAGTCAGACAATTGGCCCAATGGGTAATTGAACTTGAAAATTGGACTTGTAATAGTAAATTGGGCTCGAGAGCCCAAAACTGAGACCAAGACCCAAAAGTTGGTCAAATCGAGTCTGGTATGTGAAACCGGGCCGACGGGCCGACAGTCCAAACGATGGCTAGATCGGATCAATTAGACCGTCACTGGCTCGGATCAAATAGGCAGAAACCAAACCAGCTCAGGGTGTCAGCGGCTAAGACGGTGATATTCCAGTGGCTGGCAAATGGTCAACAGCGGTGGGTCTTTGGTGGTTGAGCAATGGAAGAATGACACTTCCATTGAGACTCTAATAGAGAATTTGATTTTAGGTTAACTATTCCAAAAATAATATAGTTTTAATATTAACTTTAATTTGAATTTATCTTAATAGTATTTTATTAATTTAATATTAAAATGATTGTCTTTATATTAAATTTAATTTAATGTTTATCTTTTAGATAAATATTCTATTAATTTAATAAGATTTAATATTAAATTTAATCTAATATTTATCTTGATAAATATTATATTAATTTAATATTAAACTGATTAAGTTTAATCATAGTTAAACTCTCTAAACTCTCCCATATAAAAAGAGCCTTGTGTCATTATTTCACACACTTGAATTCAAGAGAAAATTTGTAGAGAGAAAATTCTCTAAAGAAATTATTTCAAAAAAAATTATAGAGATATTTTTCTTATTTATAATTTGACCCAAAATTTTAGAGAAATTATGAAATTACCCCATTGGTAATTTTTGTGAATTTTTTTATTTGAAACGAGCCCACATTTGGTAGACATGAGCTTGAGCATAGTGGAGAAGACTACTCAGTTGAAGCGTTCATCCTAGACGAATCGAAAATGTACAATTTTGATTAAGTTTTTATTACTTTAGATATCACAACCAAGTTCTTATTTTGGAAAAAAAATTAAAACTTCGATTTTTCCCTAAATTTACTTTCCACTGCTTTTCCAAACCTAATTTTCCAACACTAGAACTAAGGTTTGCTCGTCTGACTTTTTGTTTGGGCCTAACTTGTTGTCGAGTTTATCCTTGCTCAGCAGATTCCCCTTCACGTTCTCAAATGAGAGATGATCTCTCCCATAAATCAAAGTTTCCTTGAAAATTTTATAAGAAGAGGACAATAAGCATAACAACAATATAGCTTGATAATCATCATCAATCTCTGCTTCGAGATTCTTTAAATCATTAAGAAGGGTAACAAACTCATTAATATGAGTTCTAACAGACTCACATTCGGCCATTCTGAACATGTAAAGTTGTTTTAATACTAACCTGTTGGTCAAGGATTTCGTCATGTACAAGGTATCCAGTTTATTCCATAACGTATATGTTGTTTTCTCCTTCAAAACCTCTTGAGACACATTATTTGTTAAGCATAATTGAATTGAGGATAGAGCTTTCTTATCTAACCTATCCTATTCTGATTGTTCCATGTCGTCCGATTTCCTTACAAGGATCCTCTCAAGATCACTCTGGATCAAAATTGCTAACATGTGAACTTGTCATAAACTGAAATTTGCGATGCCGTCGAACTTGTCGATATCAAACCTTGATTTTCCATTTCTGAATAGGTCAATTACGAAAATCGAACTAACTCTGATACTAGTTTGTTGGGGATAAACTTGATTAAGCAACAAATAAGTAAAATAACAAAGAAATTGAAAAGACCGAAAATAAATATTTTACGTGAAAAAAATCCCTCCAAAGAGGATAAAAAATCACAGGTAAAGATAATTTCACTATAGCAGCAAAAATGAAGAGTACAAAAGATGGAGATAAAACTAAACACTGAAACCCAAAAATAAGAACCCTCAAAACGTAAACATAAAATTCACTTAAAGCTTGTAAAAGCTAATACTAAATGTGTTATGGGTTATTTTTCTAGGGTGGAAAATGGTTTGTTTATAGGCTAAATTCGTAGGTCAAGTAATATTAAAATAACCTACACTAATTAGAGTTCGACTGAGACAAATAATCAGAATTTGATTGAAAGAAGAAAACTGAAAAAATTGCATAACACGTCACCCCGTCGTGATGTGGTTGTTGCCTTGTCTGGACACCCTTCGTCGCGTCGTTGGGACGAGACATCTCTTCTCATCGGGATGGCGCCTCTTCCTCGTTGGGACGTCAACTTTATTTCGGCCAAAAATGCGAGGCATACTCCATACATGAGAAAAAACTTATTTATTACATGTGTATTATAATAGATAGACATAAAATAAAGAATAGTTTATATTTAAACTTGAAATTAGAAATATGGGTAAAAACTTTTGTAAAAAAGATAACATTTTCAAAATAAGTGAAAAATCTTCCTCCTCTTTTCCCAAAACAAGCCATGTGAGTGGCTAAAAACTACCAATTGAAATTAGTTCATTACTAACTCATATACTAAAACATGGTGAATATATAATACTCCTACCAAATGTTGCAAAATATCATTTTGGATCAGACATAAAATATGTTTAAAACATATCGATCAAATCATAATTGTGTCCATACCTATTGCTTAAGCATCTTAGATCCAATGTATTAAAAAACAAACAAAGCAAATAAAATTTATGAGTGTTATTTTTTAATATATTAAATTTAAATTGTCTATACAACAAATAAATTTTAAAAGTATCCGCTTATCTACGCCATTGCTAAAAAGGTAACAATACAAAATGAGCTTAAACCAAAGTTGATTCAATTTTGTGATCATTTATAAATCTTAACCACTAGAACTCTCCTACATATTCTCTTTACATCATTATTACACAACATAACAATACAAAATGAGTTTAAACTAAATTCTACTTTTAAACCATGATCTATCTCAATTTTGTGATCATTTGTAAATCTTAACCATTAGAACTCTCCTACATATTCTCTTTACATCATTACTACACAACATAAAAAACACACACAAAACTCCATGCAAAAAAGGAAATGGTTTTTTTCATTATCTAAAACAACAAAATTACATCGAAGGTGACTTAGGTCCAAAATAAACTAAAGCTTTGATAAAAAATAAACTCTTAAGAAAAGATGATTAGAGAAGGAACGAAGGAACAAAACTTCGAACTTAGAGACTTAATATTAAAGAAATCAAAGAACAATAAAGAAAAATAATAAAAAGAACTCCATTTTCACATAGCGAAAAAAGAAGAAGAGCAGACCTACGACGCTAGGTCTTCATTGATTGAAACTCATTTGAAGTTAAAGCTTTTAATTTTACTGGTCAAAATTTCTATGTACATTTTTTAGGGTTAATTGCATCATGCATCTTTAAATTATTATTCAAATTTTAAATTGTCCCAAACTTTAAAGTGTTACTAGTGAGTTCTTAATAGAATTGTAATTAAGTGGAGCCAAATTCGAATATTGTGAGATTTAAACTTAAACTCGACTCGAAATTTTAAATTCGATATTTTATTCAAGTTAAATTGAAATCTAATTTTAAACTCAAATTCTACCGAAGATATAATTAAATAGTTAAATTCAACCAGTTCAAGTTGTATTCCATAATTAAAATTAAAAAGAAAAAAATAGGGGAAAAAAGTTAACATATATCATTTGAAGCACAGATTCACTCAATGATAATACTACCCATGCCACTATAATAACCACCTTTTAGCACCAACAAACAAAAAAAAAAAAAAGGAACTTTTCAAAATATAAAGGAAAATGGAAATAAGATAATCTTTCTAACCACTTCCCATTGTTAACACTCCCATGCCAATAACAATGGAACCAAACATAAAAACAAAATATTATACAAATAGTTAATTTATTATTGAGATTGAAAAGTGGTGTAAAAGAACTTTTAATAAGTGCTTTGAAATATTGAATAGTGTTTATTATTACTATATGCTAAAAAATATTTTTGAGAAGATAGAATGTCAATTTTAGATATAATATTGTAAAGTAAAAAATTTTAATGAGAGATAAAAATGTAATTTCATTGAAAATCATTTTTCCAAAAGTCAAATGTTAAAATTTTTTAGTTGGATTAAAATTTTAGTTTAAAATCAATGTTTACTAAATTTTAATGGCATTATATGTTTTCTAACATGTTACATTCAAGTTGTCCATATAGTATATCATACTTATTTACAATTTAATTAAGATGTTTTAAAAATGCTCTACATTAGACTTGAACTAGCATTTAATGCTTAAATTGATTGCTAGATTAATGAAAATGATCGGATTGATATAGTATTTATATTTTGATAATCCAATTAGAGTGTTTTGACATTTAGATACCAATTTAAAATCCTAACAATAATTTGAGAATATTTGATAAAACTAACCTTTTTTTTTTGGTGAAAAAAAAGTACAAATTACATCAATTCAATTGTCTAATATCACCACTCGCATCATCTTGTTTTAAAAATTCAAGGACTTCAGGCGAGGCCACATCAAATACTTGTAAGCTTGACTTTCACGTTAGGCTAAGTTTGGCTAACCGATCCGCAATAGTGTTATGTTCTCTGGGCTCATATCTAATTTGCCATTGTTCTTTAGTTCTCATGTTTCGACGAAGCCTTCTAAGCAAAGTAGTACATGAATCTTCCAATCCAATATCATTTAAGGTCTGAACCACATCCAGATTATCGATTTGGATCGTTGCTCGTCTATAACCTTTATTAAGCAATATATGGAGTCCATCCAGGATATCACATACTTCAACTTCAAAAGGCGAACATTTACCCAAATACCAATTGAAACCCAAAATTCGATTTCCACCTTGACCTCGCAGAAGCATTCCCTGTATCTCTAGCAACTGCGCCATCCATGTATAAATGAACCCACAAGATATTATCTTGAAAATTATGATTTGGGTTCTGTTTGTTGATCTTGTATCCACTTTGATGAAGTTCGAATTGTTGCGCCCAACTAATGGAGACTTTAACAATTTCTATTGCTAACCATGTGACATTCTAAAATATGAAGAGATTTCTATTCTTCCAGATATGCCAGGTGATTAATACAAAAAAGCGTGACCGAGTGATACCATGATCCTGCAATCTCAAATGGCACACAAGTTAGCAGATAACCAATTTTGTAAATTATCATAAAAGAACCTTTGATGTTGCTCTGTTGGGATCACATGTAGCCATACTTCCTTAGCTGTCGGGCAGTCTCGCAGCACATGAATAATATCCTCAACTCTATGACCATATATAGGGTAAGAACTGATGTGCCCAATCCCTCACCGTGTACGTTCCGAGTTCGTTAGAAGCCTCTGCTTAGATGCTAGTCAAAGGAAAAATCGTACTCTTTGTGGCCCCTGAAACTAACCATTTTTATTCTTAATAAAGAGTATGGTATAATTTTAGTTTCGTTGTTGGATATTACAGGCCACATATTTGAGTCTCATCTATTTAATTGTTTAGGTTGTATTTATTTGAGTTAATTATTTAATTTAGTATTTGTAATGATTAACTCTATTAGAAGTATTGTAAATAAAACAAAATGTTGTTAATATTTGAATGCTAACTATGGGAGACAACAAATAACCTAATCACTATAACGGTGGATGTAATTATAATTATATTATCTTATTTAGATTTATACATACGTAATTGTATATGGTGAGACGCAAATCAATATACTTAATATTTAATACTTGAACTTTTATTAACCGTGTCAAGGCTTCATTATTTCGTTGATATTTGCTTAATTCTAATTTATAACTCGAAATGAATACATTAAAATGTAAACAACCATCCATAAAAATTTTAATTGAGTTTAGTAGGTAGAAAATTAACCGAAAAAGCATTTTAAATTCAATTGGAAATTAAAAAAAAAAACTATTTTAAAATAATAAAATTAATGATATAAAATTTATTCACTAAAAAACACTACACTTATAACTTAAATTTTTTTTAGAAACAAAGTTGTTGAGCTATATTTTTTCAACAAACTCATACCGGGTAAACACTAAAATTAGATTTGACGCCGGATGATACGCACCAAGATGGTATTTTGATGCACTATCCGGTGCCTATAAAATGCTTCAAAATATGCCATTGATTTCCACAAATCCTCTCCCCCCATTTCCTACCAAGTGAAGAGAAGGGAGAAGAGACAATTGAGAAGATGAACCAGTACGTCTTCCTCCTCCTATCACTCTCATGTCTCTTCTCCTTCTCCGTTTCAGCTGCCCCCGGGCCTGAACCCTCTTTCATCACCTTGGATACCCATGTGGCAAAACCGGTTTCCATAATGCCAGGCAACTTTCATTCCGGCCTTCAGAAAGTCTGCTCCGCCACCGATGAACCCGTCGATTGTATCCAGCTGCTTTCTCCCTTGATGACAGACAGGACCGCCGAGGATCCCATTTCCATCCTCAGGGTGGGTATCGAGGCGACCAACCAGAAGGTGAAGGAAGCCTTGGACAAAGCTAATATTATCATGAAAGATCCATCCACCACCCCCGAATACGGCGAGATCCTCTGGACTTGCGTCAAGAACTTCGAGGACATCATCGACTCGGATCAGAAAGCCATGGAAGCCATCACCGAGCACAACGCCAACCACATCATCGAAGAACTCTCCGCCGATTCCGCGTCTGTGTCTCCTTGCGAGGACGAGTTGGAAGCGGCTAACATCGAGTCGCCAGTGAGGGATATCGTTAAGTCCATTCACAAGACGATTCGCATCAATTTGGCCATAGCTGCTGTACAGGTCCATTTTTGAAGGCCTGGGAAATTATTATTAATAGGGTATTCCTGGGTCTATGTGAAAGCGGAATCATTTGGTGGGAAAATATGATGACTTTTGTGGGGGGTGGGTTAAATACTCGAGAGAGGTATTTATGTTGACATAAATCGATTCAATTCGAGTAATTGAAGCTACATGATTTGTATTAGATTAAAATATAAATTTATTATTAAAAGATAATATCATGATTAATATCTAAAGTTAGCTACACCCTCACTTTTTCTACTTCTTTTCCTACTACCTACCTACAGATCTTCAATCCTAAAATATAATTTAATTATTAAATAACCCTACCTCACTAATGCTATTGATATTAATCACACAAATTGTTTTTAACTCTTTCTTTTATTTTTTGGTAGTTTTGCAAGTAATGTTATATTATTTTAATGATTTCATTTAATATTTATTAACGGTTTTAACTTCAAATATTATAATAATACATTACACTACATCAATTTGGACTTTTAGCGGCGTTTTTTTAGGCATTTAGCGGCGTTTTTAAGCGCCATTAAAAAAACGCCGCTAAAAAAGGTGCCGCAAAATTTAGCGACGTTTATTAGCAAAAAACGCCGCTAAAAACCATGACTTTTAGCGGCGTTTTTTTTACAAACGCGGCTAAAAGCATGACTTCTAGCGACGCTTTCCACACAAACGCCGCTAAAAACCATGACTTTTAGCAGCGCTTTTTTCACAAACGCCATTAAAAGTCATGGTTTTTAGCGGCACTTTTCCCACAAACGCCGCTACAAGTCATGACTTTTAGCGGCACTTTTTTCACAAACACCGCTAAAAGCATGACTTTTAGCGGCGCTTTTTCCGCAAACGCCGCTAACTTGTACAGATTTACAATTTTCAATTTATCCAATATCATACCCCTCCTGCACTAAAACCAACCAATGACAGCAAATATACTATATAATTCCAACCCAAACAATAAATGTAGCATAAAAATCACACCAACTACATTAATTCTAAATGATATTTTAAAATAAATAAAAAATATATGATATCTTACAAAATATTCTTACTAAAATGTTAAATGTAACAATGTTAAAATCATCTTACAATAAAACATAAATGTCTAAGATGGCGGCCCCTGCGACTGCTGGAACATCTTCATCATAGTCTGAAGCTGTAGCTGAAGTTCTTCATACTTCCTGTTCTGCTCTGCCTCCCTCGCTGCTGCCTCCGCTCTAAGTTGAGAAATTTGCTCAACCGTGCTCGCTTGCATCTGAGCTATCTGGTCTTTTAGCCTCTGAACTTCAGCACGAGATTGACTCCCGGAAGGCATGTATTGTTGGGAGTTGGATCCAAAATATTGGGTCGGGGTAACACCAGATCCTTGAAGTCGAACTCGACCGTACCTTTCAACACCCAAAACATTAGTGATAATTATGTTATAAATATATTCAAGATTAACAGAACTATCAGTAGAAGCAACCTTTCAGGACCTAAAACATCAGTAATAATTCTGTTATCGATATCCTCAAGATGAACAGAACTATCACTCGAAGCAGCCGCTTCATAATGTGCCTTCTTCTCCTTTAGTTTCTCCTAATAAATCAATCAAAAAGTTAAAAACGAAATATACAATAAGAAGGAATGCAACATAACTTAACATTATTAATTTAAAACTACTAACAAATTAAGAATTAAACTATTATAAGTAAACATTATAAATCCATTTTTAATAAATCAAATTTTATTAAGTAAATATACCATAATCTCTCTAGCTTCGGATGTCATCGGAGACCCATCCTTCTTCCTATGCGTAATGTCAAAAAGCTGAACGCGTCCAACTTTTTGATCGGTGGAGAGTTCCTACAGTGTTGTAGTAGAAATATAATTTAATAGTATAAAGTCATTAATATTTGACAGAATTAATAAATTATAATACCTCGGCCTCAGCTATAGAAGCAAAACTTCTCGACCCTGCCGTGTGCGTGAATTTTTGTTTCTGCCTGCTGCTTGTTCCGACACGCTCACGGTCCTACATAACGATATTATTATTACGTATATAGTAAATACTATAAACCGAAAAATTTATAAGAGTTTAGAACTAGGTAATACCTCTCCTTTCTTTGAGTTCCAGAATCTAACTGCATTTTCCCATTGATACCTCAACATTCCCGGTGGGACATTTCGTAGTTTATCCTGGAGGCTTATTTCTTTCTTAAAATATTCTTTTTTCAATATGCTTTTGTTGTCTCTCCATTTTTTCCCCAATGTCTTCTTTATATAGTCATCGGAGACCTCCAAAGTAAACCTCTCCTAAAAAAACATAAGTTTAAAAAGTAAATATAAATGAAACTTCAACCAAAGTATTATAAATTACATTCATGTTTTGTTACCTTAATGTTCTCCAGAGCTTGATTTTTGTTTGCGTCAGGCATGTGATGCCATGACTCGTAATTGATGGGCAACATATTTTCATTTCGTGCAATAATGCCCAAATAGCCTGCTAGAACTCGAGTTTCAGGGCCAACAGGCTGGCCATGACTGTTTCTCCCTACTTTCACACGATCACCGGAATTTAATTCGTATAAACCTTTAAGCAGCGTACGTCCGCGACCTCTGCGCGTCCCACCACTCTCAGCTGACCAATGATATATTATTGTTATATTAAAATTGAAAAATAAATCAATAAAAAAAGTCAACATGCATATAAAATAATTTAATTTTACTTTGTAATTCTGCAGGCTCATCAGCTATGTCAGGCACATTACAGGATCCAACTATTGTTTGCTGTTCACTATTGCCCTCTTCGGAATTTACAGTATTCTGTACAATATTTAAATCTCGTAATCTTCTTCTACTCATTTTCCCTGCAATACACATAAAATAGTTAAAATATTAGTAACAAATAAAATATTTAAATTACATAAAATGACCATGATTAAAGTTATAATATTATATATAAATAAAAAATAGTAAAATCTTACTACATCATAATTCGTAAATATCTTCGTTCACGTCCTGACGAACCCATTGAAATTGTGCACTAGTACTAGGGATATTTTCATTTAAGTTTTGTTCTGGAAAAGGCAGAGTTTCTGATCTTTCGACGATGTCATCTCTACTTCCACTGCCCATGTCGAACAAGTCTCTAGGAGTATTTCGAAGTACAATGTACCAACCCTCATCAGTTGGATCTTTCGAGTAAAAAACTTGTTTCACTTGAGAAGAAAACACATACGGCTCGTCTATCAGTTGTTCTCCAGTGTGAATCAATCGAGAGAAATTCACCATTGTAAAACCATATTGATCTTTTTTAATTCCGCGAGCCATATTCACATCAGCCCATTCACCTCGAAACAAGACAACTTTCCATTTGCCGTAATAATCCAACTCAATGATGTCAGTAATAAGTCCGTAATACTCCAGATTCCCCTCGATAGGATTACTGTCCCTAGCACTAGAATAACTCGTAATTGAAGAATTAACAACAATTCCACAAATTTGGGTTCTCCTCAACCTCTCGCGATACCTTGTATGAAATCTGTATCCGTTGATGAGGAAGGCACTATATCTTTTCACTATTCGGTTTGGACCTTGTGAAAGCCATTTAACTTCATCATTTACTTCATTCCGACTCCAAACCTATTGAATGGAAAGTAAATCGAGTAATTATAAATGTTGTGCGAAAACATTATTACTTGTCAATGAAAACTTCAATTGCATACCGTTTGGCTTAACCATTCATGAAATGATTCAGTGAACATCTTATTAATTTCTAGTCGATGTAACCTTCGGGACCGTGAACGAGCTCCCAATACTTGTTTATACTCACTATGTTAAAAAAATGGTTACTTTGTTAGAAGACAAAGAAATTATAATTGATGAGTATTTATCAGATTCTAAAACTTACTTCCGTAATGGTTCCATTGAATCATGATAAAAAAGAACGTATCGATGTGCTTGGACCCACGATCTATCGTCTAATTCTGCAATTTCGACTTTGCCGATCGGTTCTCTGAAACTTTGAAATAAATAAGTTCCAGCCAAGTTATGATCTGTGAGCCCAGCATTTCTACTTGGTCTGTTCATTCTTGTTTCAACATCTTCCAAATACCTTGAACAGAAAGTCATACATTCCTCTGCCAAGTAGCCTTTGGCAATTGATCCTTCCGGATAACGTTTATTGCGGCAGTAAGACTTCAATTTGGATAGGAACCTAAACACGGTATAGAACATTATCAAAAGTTGCAACTAAAGGCATTTAGGTGAATGAAGGAATAATTTGCAAATAATAAATGACCTTTCAATGGGATACATCCATCGATAGAAAACGGGTCCACCAAGTATTGCTTCACGTGGGAGATGAATTAACAAGTGCACCATAATTGTGAAGAAGGAAGGAGGGAAGATCTTCTCTAGATTACATAAAGTCAGTGCGGCTCGATCTTGTAGTGTCTCAAGTTCTTGAACATCCAAAACTTTGCCACAAATGCCTTTCATTATACTGGATAGTTCAATTACAGAAGACGTCACCTTTTTTGACATACAACACCGCATAGCAACTGGCAGTAAGTCTTGCATCAAGATGTGATAGTCATGCGATTTTAAGCCATATAGTCTTCGATCTTTAAGACTCACACATCGAGATATATTTGATGCATACGCATCCGGGACCTTTATATCCTTCAACACCGTGCAGAACACTTCTTTCTCCGTCTTCGACATTGAATAAATAGCAGGCGGCAACCGATATTTCATATTCGGGAGTGCTTCGGGATGAAGCTCACGCTGAATTCCCACGTGAACTAAATCAAGTCGACTCTGAAGATTATCTTTCGATTTTCTATCGACATTCAAAATAGTCCCAATGATGTTCTCGCAGACATTTTTCTCAATGTGCATGACATCAAGATTATGGCGTAATATCTGATGCTCCCAATAAGGCAACTAAAAAAAATACTTCTTTTTTTCCACAAGTCCGCCTCATTAGGATCATCCTCTTCATTAGGTTCATCATCAGATTCATCCCTTGATCTTCTATTTCTTTGCGGGTTGGCCGGTTGATTCATCTTCCCATAAATGAAATTCATATCTTTCAACATGAACAATATTTCGGATCCACTAATTTGCGAAGGAGCTTCTCTGAACTCTTCAGTACCGTCAAATTGAGCACTCTGATATCTAAATCTATGATTTTCCGGTAACCACCGACGATGCCCCATGTAAGAGAACTTCTTCCCATTATATAACCATTTCGAACATGTATGCACAGCACAACAAGGACAAGCATAACGTCCCCTGGTACTCCAACCAGATAAATTAGCATAAGCCGAGAAGTCATTAATAGTCCACATCAAAGCTACACGTAAGTTAAAGTTCTCTTTTCTCATTGCATCGTATGTCTCAACACCAACCCATAGTTGTTTTAACCCCTCAACAAGTGGCTGCAAATATATGTCAATATCATTCCCGGACCCTTTCTCTCTAGGTATAATCATAGATAAGATAAAAGACGATTGTTTCATGCAAACCCATGGAGGTAAATTGTAAGGAACAAGCACCACCGGCCAAGTACTATACGCTGTGCTCATGAGTTTGTAAGGGTTAAATCCATCGGATGCTAGCTCAAGCCTGACACTCCGAGGATCGCGTGCAAAGCTTGGAAATTTTGAATCAAATGATTTCCAAGCTAAAGAGGATGCCTTAACAATCCATCATCGATTCGTCCATCATGACACCACGTCATTGACTCGGTGTCTTCGACGACATGAAAAGCCTTTGAAGCCTTGGTATTAGTGGGAAATACCGCAAAATCTTAACCGGCTGCTTCCTTGACTGTGAATCGTGTTCATTTTTGTTACCATCCTCTGTATTTCTTTTAATCCAACGAGATTGACCGCAAACATGATAGCACTGTTGGTTTATCCGGTCGCCCCAATACAACATGCAGTCATTTCGACAACTATGAATTTTGTTGTAGCCAAGGCCCAAATCCTTTATCAGTTTTTTCATGTCTTTGGACGATTGAGGGATTTTCGAAAATGGAAACATTTCTTGCAGAAACTCTAACAGCATTGTCAACGAGTTTCCGCTCCATCCTCCCAAACATTTCAAGTGAAAAAGACGAATACAAAAAGTCAATTTGGAAAATTTTGATCCCTCATACAGTTTTTCATTCATTTCACCAAGTAACGTGTAGAACCTTGCCGCTTCTTCATTTGGTTGTTCATCAGGTACACTTCTTCCCCCTTCGGTGAAAGTATTTCTACCAAAACTATAATCATCGATTGCACCCATGTCAGGTGGAAATGACCCGAAACCATCACTGCGCATATTAAAAGCATCCCGCAACATGCCTTCCATGTTATCATCTCTAACATTCTGATTGTAAGCACTATGAGGATAATCTAGATTCATCAATGAGGATGCTCCACTAGATGTACACTCTCCATGAAAAATCCATTTTTTGTACCCCCGGACAAAGCCATCAACAACTAGATGTTCGTAGACAACTTCACGATAATGCCAATTGGTATTGCAACACTTATCACACGGGCAAAGAATCATATTCTCTTGGCTTGCATTTTGAAATGTGAAATTCAGAAAAGTTTCTACTCCATTTCGATAGCCGTTGCTTACCCTTGACAAATTCATCCAAGTCCTATCCATTTCGTAGTTGTTGAAGTCTAAAGGTGACAATAAATTACATGGCTAAATTGTTAATTTATAATTAACATAAGTAATGATAATTTCATATATATAACTGAGTACTATGTAAGTTATGTATTCTTTAAGATTCATCATACGTGGCATTGTTACACCTAGGGAGGATCCATTATATCTAACAGTGAGATATAAGGCAACCCGTCAGGTTTCCAACCTATATACTTTGAATCTTTTTTTTTTCTATACAAGTATTATGTAAGTTATATATTATGTAAGTTATGTAAGTTATGTATTATGTAAGTTAAATAATTTGATGAAAGCTATGTAAGTTATGTAAGTTATGATTTCGATATCCGTTGCTTACCCTTGACAATTTCATCCAAGTCCTATCCATTTCGTAGTTGTTGAATTCTAAAGTTGATAATAAATTACACGGCTAAATTGTTAATTTATAATTGTTAATTATGACTCCTATTTCAGTCAAATTCGAGAAGTAATCTTCTAGTTAAACTCTGTTTATTTGTTTCAATCAAACACTGATTAGTTTATATTATTTTATTATTATTTGACCTATGGATTTAGCCTATAAATAGGCTCTTTTACAACCTTAGAAAAAAACACCCATTAGATATTAGAACTCATAACACATTTAGAGAATTTTGTGTTTACGTTTTGAGGGTTCTTTATTTTCGGGTTTTCGGGGTTTAGTTTTTTATCTCCATCTTTTGTACTCTTCATTCTATTGCCATTATAGTAAAATTATCTTTGCCCGTGGTTTTTTATCCTCTTTGGAGGAGTTTTTCCACGTTAAAATTGTGTGTTCAATTTCTCAATTTCTTCTGCTATTTTTACTTGTTCGTTGCTTAATCGGGACGATCCTAACAAGTGGTATCAAAGCTAGTTCAATTTTCATAAATCAGCCCATTCAGATATGGCAGCAACAAGGTTTGAAATTGAGAAGTTCGATGGTGAGACAAATTTCAATCTGTGGCAAGTTCGGATGATGGCAATTTTAGTTCAATCCGGTTTGAAAAAGGTTGTTACCGGGAAAAAGCCTGAGAATCTAAATAAAACAGAATGGGAAGAGCTTGATGAAAAGGCTTTGTCTGCAATCCAATTGTGCCTCGCGAATACGGTATTGCAGGAGGTATTGATGGAGAAGACCTCATCTGCCTTATGGAAAAGGTTAGAAACTCTTTATGCGACTAAGTCTCTGGCTAACCGTTTAGTGTTGAAACAACGTCTATTTACGTTTCGCATGAATGAAGGTGAGCTTCTTAGAGATCACATCAGTCAATTCATTACTCTTTTAAATGATTTAAAGAATGTTGAGGTTCATATTGACGATGAAGATCAGGCTATGCTATTATTGTGCTCTTTACCCCATTCATACAAGTCTTTCAGGGAGACCCTGATTTATGGCAGAGACAAACTCTCGTTCGAAGATGTGAAGGGTAATTTGTTGAGTAGAGACAAACTCGACAATGAGCTTCATTTGGATAGCAAGGCAAATAGGCAAGCTTCCGTTTTGATAGCATCAAAGAAACGAGACAAAAGGTGTCGTTATTGTAAAAAGTTAGGCCACGTCAAAGCAGATTGTTATAAACTGCAAAAGAAAAGAGCCGCTGAGAGTAATGAGGAAGATGTAGCTGGTGCTAATTTGGCCGATGAAAGCGGTGATGATTTCTTGTTAGTGTCAACGAGCGATAACTCCAAGCTCACGTCCGAGTGGATCCTAGATTCAGGATGTTCTTTCCACATGTGTCCCAATAGAGAATGGTTCTCCACATACAGTTCGGTTGAAGGTGGAGTTGTGTGCATGGGAAACGATTCATCTAGTAAGGTAATTGGAATTGGTACTGTTAAAATTAGGATACACGATGGGACAATTAGGACACTCTCAGATGTCAGGTATGTACCTGATTTACGAAAGAATCTCATCTCCTTGAGTATTTTAGACTTGAAAGGATGCAGAATCAACATCGAGTCGAGCGGCATTAAAGTATCTCGTGGAGCTCTCGTTTTGTTAAAAGGTAAAAGAACTGGCAGTCTTTATATTCTGGAAGGTTCTACAGTGACCGGTGAAATTGGACGTCCCTCGTCTGTTACAGAGTCGAAGTCAACTCATTTAGAGCGGAGGCAACTTGGTCATAGGAGGGAAAAAGGTATGACCGTTTCGTTGAAGAAAGGTTCTATTTTGGATGCAGGTTTTGAAAAGTTAGGGCACTGTGTTCGTGAAAATCAAACCCGGGTTAGTTTTGATTTGGCAGTGTACAAGTCGAAGGCTAGAAGTCTTCCAGCTTCTAAGCATAGAATCGACTCAGTTAATTCCTTGTATGGTTCAAGATAGGCTCGTGGCGGGCTTTGGCAAAGATGGCATTGTGGAAATATGAGTCAAGGTGGAGATTTGTTAATTATGACTCCTATTTCAGTCAAATTCGAGAAGTAATCTTCTAGTTAAACTCTGTTTATTTGTTTCAATCAAACACTGATTAGTTTATATTATTTTATTATTATTTGACCTATGGATTTAGCCTATAAATAGGCTCTTTTACAACCTTAGAAAAAAACACCCATTAGATATTAGAACTCATAACACATTTAGAGAATTTTGTGTTTACGTTTTGAGGGTTCTTTATTTTCGGGTTTTCGGGGTTTAGTTTTTTATCTCCATCTTTTGTACTCTTCATTCTATTGCCATTATAGTAAAATTATCTTTGCCCGTGGTTTTTTATCCTCTTTGGAGGAGTTTTTCCACGTTAAAATTGTGTGTTCCATTTCTCAATTTCTTCTGCTATTTTTACTTGTTCGTTGCTTAATCGGGACGATCCTAACAAGTGGTATCAAAGCTAGTTCAATTTTCATAAATCAGCCCATTCAGATATGGCAGCAACAAGGTTTGAAATTGAGAAGTTCGATGGTGAGACAAATTTCAATCTGTGGCAAGTTCGGATGATGGCAATTTTAGTTCAATCCGGTTTGAAAAAGGTTGTTACCGGGAAAAAGCCTGAGAATCTAAATAAAACAGAATGGGAAGAGCTTGATGAAAAGGCTTTGTCTGCAATCCAATTGTGCCTCGCGAATACGGTATTGCAGGAGGTATTGATGGAGAAGACCTCATCTGCCTTATGGAAAAGGTTAGAAACTCTTTATGCGACTAAGTCTCTGGCTAACCGTTTAGTGTTGAAACAACGTCTATTTACGTTTCGCATGAATGAAGGTGAGCTTCTTAGAGATCACATCAGTCAATTTATTACTCTTTTAAATGATTTAAAGAATGTTGAGGTTCATATTGACGATAAAGATCAGGCTATGCTATTATTGTGCTTTTTACCCCATTTATACAAGTCTTTCAGGGAGACCCTGATTTATGGCAGAGACAAACTCTCGTTCGAAGATGTGAAGGGTAATTTGTTGAGTAGAGACAAACTCGACAATGAGCTTCATTTGGATAGCAAGGCAAATAGGCAAGCTTCCGTTTTGATAGCATCAAAGAAACGAGACAAAAGGTGTCGTTATTGTAAAAAGTTAGGTCACATCAAAGCAGATTGTTATAAACTGCAAAAGAAAAGAGCCGCTGAGAGTAACGAGGAAGATGTAGCTGGTGCTAATTTGGCCGATGAAAGCGGTGATGATTTCTTGTTAGTGTCAACGAGCGATAACTCCAAGCTCACGTCCGAGTGGATCCTAGATTCAGGATGTTCTTTCCACATGTGTCCCAATAGAGAATGGTTCTCCACATACAGTTCGGTTGAAGGTGGAGTTGTGTGCATGGGAAACGATTCATCTAGTAAGGTAATTGGAATTGGTACTGTTAAAATTAGGATACACGATGGGACAATTAGGACACTCTCAGATGTCAGGTATGTACCTGATTTACGAAAGAATCTCATCTCCTTGAGTATTTTAGACTTGAAAGGATGCAGAATCAACATCGAGTCGAGCGGCATTAAAGTATCTCGTGGAGCTCTCGTTTTGTTAAAAGGTAAAAGAACTGGCAGTCTTTATATTCTGGAAGGTTCTACAGTGACCGGTGAAATTGGACGTCCCTCGTCTGTTACAGAGTTGAAGTCAACTCATTTAGAGCGGAGGCAACTTGGTCATAGGAGGGAAAAAGGTATGACCGTTTCATTGAAGAAAGGTTCTATTTTGGATGTAGGTTTTGAAAAGTTAGGGCACTGTGTTCGTGAAAATCAAACTCGGGTTAGTTTTGATTTGGCAGTGTACAAGTCGAAGGCTAGAAGTCTTCCAGCTTCTAAGCATAGAATCGACTCAGTTAATTCCCTGCATGGTTCAAGATAGGCTCGTGGCGGGCTTTGGCAAAGATGGCATTGTGGAAATATGAGTCAAGGTGGAGATTTGTTAATTATGACTCCTATTTCAGTCAAATTCGAGAAGTAATCTTCTAGTTAAACTCTGTTTATTTGTTTCAATCAAACACTGATTAGTTTATATTATTTTATTATTATTTGACCTATGGATTTAGCCTATAAATAGGCTCTTTTACAACCTTAGAAAAAAACACCCATTAGATATTAGAACTCATAACACATTTAGAGAATTTTGTATTTACGTTTTGAGGGTTCTTTATTTTCGGGTTTTCGGGGTTTAGTTTTTTATCTCCATCTTTTGTACTCTTCATTCTATTGCCATTATAGTAAAATTATCTTTGCCCGTGGTTTTTTATCCTCTTTGGAGGAGTTTTTCCACGTTAAAATTGTGTGTTCAATTTCTCAATTTCTTCTGCTATTTTTACTTGTTCGTTGCTTAATCGGGACGATCCTAACAATAATTTATGTAAGTAATGATATGATCATATATATAACTGAGTACTATGTAAGTTATGTAAATTATGTAATTTATGAAGTTTGATCTTAAGTGAGTTATGTATTCTTTAAGATTCATCATACGTGGCATTGTTACACCTAGGGAGGATCCATTATATCTAACAGTGAGATATAAGGCAACCCGTCAGGTTTCCAACCTATATACTTTGAATCTTTTTTTTTTTAAAAAAGATTTTGATTTTTAAAACAATTTTTTTTTAAGATTCATCATACATGGCATTGTAAGTTATGTACTATGTAAGTTATGAAGTTTGATCTTAAACTTATGTAAGTTATGAAATTTGATCTTAAATTTATGTAATTTATGTATTATGTAAGTTATGAAATTTTATGAAAGTTTTGAAATTTGATCTTTAAACTAAATGCTTATATTTTAATTATTACATTAAACTACATTTAAATAATGAGAAAACCATTTAAATAATGATATTAAATATTGAAATCAAACATTATTAATATAATAAATTTTTTGGACAACAGTATAATAAACAACATATATAAATGAATATAAACAGTATAATAATCTTGACTATCAATTGTATATCTAATGTTTTTCTATCAAATGAATACAAATCAGCAAAATAATATTTTTTTATTATAAACAGCATTTAAAACTTGTGTGACATAAAGTAAATAATATTTTTTTTAAAGAAAACCAACCTAACCCTATCACAAATTGTAGAAATACAGATAAACCCAATTTTGGTTCAACTTCATCTCATGTTATTCATACACAGTTCCTCTTTGATTAATGTCAACAAAATCATTTTTGGAGCTGATGCCAATTTTGTTCTTAGTAGTGAATATTCCACTGTAAATCAACATCTACCAACCACTTCAATATTTGAAATATTAGAGTCCACTAAAAAGGGGGGAAAATGCCAAACTTAATTACCATTTAGCAATGTCAATTTCCAATCAATTTTATTTAATGAGAAAATGGTGATGTTTAGAAGTTAGAAAAGGTTTTTTTGAGATTAAAATTAAGTTATAAGTTTTGATAAAAGTTAAAATGTAATTTTAATATTGTATTAATTAAATATTTTTATATATTTTTTAAAAGATTAAATTACTATTAAAAAACATATAGTATAATAAGACGTAAGCACATAGATTTTCAACAATAAAATCAAATCAGAAAATCGGAGCTGAGTTGTATAGTTGAATATTTGATAAATGAACAAACAGAAAAGAAAGTAGCCCCACATCCTACCACCAAACACCAGAGAATATATTCAAGTCACCATGAAAATAACTGTACTTGAAGTCCAAAAGAAAGCTTGTCTAATAAACGCATATACCTGTACTTGAAGTCCAAAAGAAAGCTTGTCCAAAAGAAACCTTGTCTAATAACTGTATTGAAGCAAAGGAGGAAGATAGAAAATTATGATCAAATCAGAAAGTACTAAATATCAGTTAGCAAGGTGAAACATGATAGTAAGCAATGGAATTTTGGCATATACCTTGATAAATTAAGCCTTTTTCGTGAAGTGTAATAAACGCTGTATAACAGCTCCTGCAATTGGAATACAAGGTTCAGAACACAAACTTACCCTACAAAAAAGTTGTTTGATATAAATGGTGATTTATCAAGAAAATTAGCCACCGATAAAAATGAAAAAATTAGCTAAAAGATTCAAGCAAAATAAAAAATAAAAAAATCCAGCCTACCATCTATAGACATAATACCCAATCCGAAGAGGAGCCAAAGGATTTTTTTTATCCACCTTCTGACATTCTAACTCTAAAAGATTCATGGTTTGACTTGACATTTGACAAAAATGATAAAGAAGTAATTCAAAAGAAATAAAACAGTGGCTAAAATTCTTGCAAGCCTTGGACATGATGCAGTAGGTGCATATATATTCATATGTTCTTTTTTTCCTAGTTTCGTATAAGCTTTGTAATTTACTAAGCATCATTGTTGATACTATTCAAAACATCTAAGTGGACACTTAACAGAAAAGAGGAAACAGTCCACGTTCCCAAGAAACAGCCCCACATTAATCCTCAAACAAACTCAAAAGGTATTAGCCTATATTAAAGTAACACACTCTTGTTTCAACAAACAATGCTAGTAAAATAGCCTATCCCCTTAAATCCAGACAATCCACAAAGTCAGAGAAATAGTTGAATGCCCTTCATAGAAGATAAAGGCTGAAAGCCTTCTAAAAATCAGCTTCCCTACTTCTGAATAAAAAAGCCAGCAAGAGAAACCAGAATTTTTTTCTTTTTATTTTTTACTCGTCCAATAAAGAATACATTATTATAAAAAGACAAGAGAAAAAAGAACAATAAAGTTGGGACATACAATCACTTGTCAGAAGCATAGCAGATCACAACAAATGAACCAAATGTGACTCAAAAAGACATGGAACCTGATTACATTTACTCCATCAAAACTGATGTTAAGAAAAAGGAATGCTTCACAGGGAAGTCGCCCAAAAATATTCAGCTAAGCATAATACCCATGCCGAGAATCAAACAAATATAATTTGGGAGACGACATACAGAATTCTAAAAAACAGTAAATAAATACCTGGTGGGGAAAGTAATCAAATTGGGGAAGAAATTGCACCAGAATCGAATAAGAAATTAGGGATTCGGAGGGGAATTGTAAAGGGGATGAACAAATTAGGGATTTTGGAAGTTAGAAAAAATGGGGACTTGTCGAAATGACTTAAGGTTTTTGCGTCCTTAATTTGGTTGTAGAAAGAACGACGCCGTTTATGTAGATTTTATCCCTATTACGGCGCTTTTAAATAAACGCCATAAAATAAATTACAAAAATGTAGTCGTTTTTTCTCCAATTTGCGGCGTTTCTAGAAAAAACGCCACTAATAAAATATACCAAAACGGCGCCGTTTTGGAAACTCTTAATATATATTAGTGGCGTTTTCTGGCTAAAACGCCGGTAAAACACAACTTTTGCGGCGTTTTCACTAAAACGCCACTAAACTTTCAGCGAAAAACGACGTCGTTTTGTTATTTTCATATGTTACCGGCGTTTTTCTAAAAAACGCCACTAATGGGTAACTTGTTAGTATTGTTTTTATTCATTAGATTTATTCTTTAATAAAAAGTTTCATTTTAAAAAATTGAAAAGTAGACATTTATTTACTTATAAATATTTTTTAGTTTTGTATATATTTTTATAGAAATTAAACATTCAAATATATATATTTTTCAAAATGTTTTAGGTTTTTAAATTTTTGTGTTTTTAAGAATAAAGATTAACTTCAATTAAATTTCGATCAGGTTTTGAATTAAAATTAAAATTAAAATCAAAATCAAAAATAAATTTACTGTTATTCCTAAATTAAAATAGAGAATAGCTAGGTAATTATTTTTATAATTTTTGATTTATTATAATTTATTTATTACAGCAAAACTAAATTTTATGATTTATTATAATTTCTAAATTTTAATAAACTTTTTAATCAATAGTAAGTGCTTCCACTAATTATTATAAACATAAGATTTTACATTAATATTTACATGTATACACATCAATATATATATATATATCCCTATGAAATAAAGTTTCAAGGTTTAGACTTTTTAGGGTTTAATATTTAATTTGCGATTTAATTGGTTAATGGTTTAGTGTTTGCAGTTTAGGGGTTTATGGTCGACTATTTAGAGTTATGATTTATGGTTTAGAATCTAAATCCGATATTTAGAGTTTAGGGTTTAGACCGTGTAGGGTTTACAGTTTAGGGTTTAGGGATAAAGAGATGCACAATCAGATTTAATTTATAGCATATATTTTTATAATTTTTTAATGATTAAATGAAATTTGATATCCTGTCTTCATTCGATAAACCCTAAACCTGTGAACCTTAAACCATACACCCACAAACCCATAAACCCATAAACCCAAGCCATAACTAACCCTAAGCCCTAAACTCTAAACCATAGATCCTAAACCCTAATTCCTAAATCTTGAAATACTGAACTCGAAACCCTAGTCAGCCCATACAAACGACTAAAGTACCCTTAATTATATAACCTTAAACCCTAACCTTAAACCCATACGAATAAACGCCGCTATATATCATTTTTAGCGGCGTTTTTTAAATAAACGCCGCTATTGCTCATTTTTTAGCGGCGTTTTCCTTCAAACGCTGCTAATGTATAATTTTTGCGGCGTTTTTCTCTAAAACGCCACTAAAAACGCCGCTAAAAGTCTGTTTTGATGTAGTGGTAACATTAACCCAGTAAATAATATTATTATAATGGTATTTTTTTCAGCATAACTGAAAAAAATTTATTTGGAAATTGGGCTAAAAAACAACAAATTCATATAGAAATATATTGTCACTCCCTCCATCATTTATTGAAATTATTTTATTAATCCATTTTTTAAATTATAAAACATGTATAATGATTTATTTGGCCCTCCAACTTTATTAAAAAAAAGTCATTTTAACCCTCAATTTAAATTTTCGTCTTTTTTTAGTCATTGAACTTGTATTTTTTTGTCAAATCACCCCAAAATAGATGGAAAAATTAATTTTTGTTAACTTTATGTGGATTGTCATATGGATACATATCAGCATTTAATTGATCTTTTACATCTAAAATATTTTTTAAAAATATCTTTTATACTTTTTAAAATTTTAAATTATAATATTTTAAAATTAAAAAATTAATTAAATGCTGATGTGTCATTTATGTGGCAACCAACGTGTTTGCCACATCAACACAGTAGAAAAAGGTTAACTTTTTCATGTAAAAAAATAAATGGAGGGTTAAAATGATATTTTTTTATAAGTTAGAGGGTCAAATAAATTATTATGCCTATAAAATATTCTCATTCACCTACATCTTGAGTGTGATAAAATCTAGTATAGTACTCGAGATGTTGATCAAATTGGGATCACCCATTAATCGAGTCTCAACTCAATTGTAAAGTTACCAAAAACCCTTATTTTATAAATTAATAAATATTATTTTGACAGTAATTTTATCTTTTCATAAAAAAACTACAAAACTATTTTCGATTCAAACTAAATACCTTCAAATAATGGTCCATAATTCAAGTTGGCTCCCAAATTTTAAAATATTTTAATTGAGTGCACTCAATATTAAATATTACGTTAATAATTTATTTCCATCTATTTAGCTATCAATTTAAGCATGAAATGCGAATGTAGACATGAAGCATTTCTAAAATAAATGGATGAAATAGTAAAACATGTGTGGTTACTATATGAATAGGTTGAATTTAATATGTTAAAATAACAAACAATGGCATTAAGTTTAAGAGGGATATTTTTTAATACATCAAATCCAACATTGCTTATACGGTAAGTATATAAGTGTTTACAATTCTATCCACCTATTTAAAATATGCTCCGACTAGATTTGAACTAGCGGTGAGATTAATAAATGGACTTAATTAACATGATTAAAAGTTTTAAAGTTGAAAGATTAATTTAAAATTTGAGGTTTAATATATTATTTGGTACATGAATTTGATACTTTTTTCTAATTTGGTACTTGTATTTTTTTTGTCCAAAGTGGTACTCGTATTTGACAAAAGTTATACATTAGTAGTTTTTAACTTCATGGTTGAAAATTTATAATTAACTAATAATATTAGTAATTAATTTTCATTAAATCAACCTTAAAATTTGAAGAAATTATAGTCATAAGATTGTATTTAACAAATTAAATAAATTCACAATTAACATTAAATGTGTTCTATTCAAACATAATGATATTAACAATCAACTTTAAAACACAAATTTAAATACTAAAAAATCAATACTATTACTTTTGAGTACCAAAATTATAACTTTTGTCAAATACACAATGAACCAAAAAATAATACATATATCACATTAGAAAAAGTTGTCAAACTTAAATACTAAATAGTATAATAAACCAAAATCAAGTCCAATTGTTGACATCATTAAATTTTTTTGTCAATTTTGTTAATGTCACATTTTTAAATAAAAAATACTCATTTGGTAGCCGTGTAATTAAAAAATGACGTTGTGATGAACCTGAATTTAACATAATGTTTTTTATATATGCAAAAACAATGTAAACTATAAAATTATAGATAAAAATAAATTCAATTAAACAATGAAAAAATAAGAAAATTTCAAATGTATGCTTGTTTCATTGAAAACAACTTTTATAAAATATTTTAAAGAAATCTACCAAACAACAGAAAATATTTTATATAGATTCATTCAAACACCAGAAAATATTCATTTTTAATGAAACAAATAGAGCCTTAATAAAAGAAATCAAATGTTAATTAAAATTTTAATAAAAGAAATAAAATATCTTTAACGTAGAGGTGTGCATGGGTCGAGTTGGGTCGGGTTCGGGCCGAGCCCATACAAAAATTTAGGCCCAACCCGGGCCGCATATGGGCCTAAAAATTTGTCCAAATCTGGCCCAAAACAAAATTGATAGGCCAGGCTTGGCCCATATTAAATTTTTTTGGCTTATTTCATTAAATAAAAAATTTTAAAATATAATAAATCAAATACATTTAAAAATATAAAAACAAATATTAAAATAAGAAACAAATAAAAAATGAGACAAACAATTTTTAAAACAATACACAAATTGAAAATATAATAAAAAGTGGTTATATTAAAATTGAAACAAATTAGAACTAAAATAATAACCAAATTAATAATAAAATAAAAGTTTTACAATATCGAAATAATATTAAAAACGACAACAAACAACATAATAAATAGCTACAAAAGAACAATAAAACACCACAAAAAGTAGCACCAAAACAGCACAAAAAACAACACCAAACAACACAAAAAACAGCATCACCAACAACACCAAAACCCTGTAAAATATAATCAACCAACCAAAAAATCTATACATTAACCAATCAACATATTTAATTTTATAACAAACTATAAATTGTAAG
This sequence comes from Gossypium australe, assembly GCA_005393395.2. NCBI lineage: Eukaryota > Viridiplantae > Streptophyta > Magnoliopsida > Malvales > Malvaceae > Gossypium > Gossypium australe. Next base: position 44,705,266 of record CM016621.1, read on the forward strand.
CTAAATTAAATTGCCAACAATTAGAAAGGAAGGTAACCTAAAAAGCAATCGAAGAAACATCATCCTCATCGTCATCATCATTCTTGCAACCAATTTCTAATATGAAATAAGAATAAATAATTAGATAATCAAATTGATAAAAAATGTAACATCCTGAATTTTTGGGCATATGCGTTTGATGGGTGGATATGTTTAATGTGTTAATTTAAGTGTTAGGGGTCCAAATTGGGCTCAGGCTTAGGCAGAGGTCTTGATTAAAATTATCTGTTTGGGCATTATAGGGTTTAAAAGGTAGTATCTATGTTTAAAATACCAAAGTGGGCTTGTGGCCCAATCTTGACGCCACACAAGGGAGTAAGGGGCCCAAATTTAAGTTTCATGGAGCCCAATTCTTTTAATTTAAGTTAGCTAAATTTTGGGCATTAGGATTAGGTGGAATAGATGGCAACAAGGCTAAAATTTAGGGGTTTTAATGTTTAAAATATGTGGATAATAAACAGATAAAGGCTATTATTTAGGAATTTATTTTATGTGGATAATAAGCAGATAAAGGCTAAAATTTAGGGATTTTAATGATTAAAATATGTGGATAATATGCTGATAAAGGAGGGAGGAGTTAGAGATAATTAAGTCTCTTTTAGATAAGCTAGTAGATTAAGATAAAGGAGAAAAGATAGGATTTATCTGCAAGGTTAGGTAAGTGCCGAAATTTCTATAAATAGGGGGAATATTTCTTCAATTTTGGCATTTGGGTTTTTCTCTCATTCTTCTCTCTTCTTCTCTGAGTAAAAGCCGAAAACTCCTAAAGTTCCATCTTCCTCTTCATTCTCTGCAAAAGCCGAAATCTCTAAGCCAATTCCCTCATCTTCACTTTGATTCCAAAGCCGAAACTCTTTCTATTCTTTTTCTTCCTAGCCGAAATCTTCAAGTCTCTTCCTTGTTTTCTTTTCTTCTTCTCTTTTCCTGTCAAAAACCGAAACTCTTCACTCAAGTATTTTAAAAGCCAAAGACACATTAGCCTTCTCTTGTTCATACTTTTTCCGAGATTTTCCTAAAAGCCGAAATCCCTAGATCTCATCTCCTGTGATTGCCGAATTACTTCTATGGTGCCTACTTGTGTCAAAATCTGAAGGGAACTTTAGTGGAGTCAGTCGCATAGATCTCTGAGTTATAGATCGGTAGCACTCGAATCGTGTTACTTTCGAGATTTCAAGGTAATAAGATCTATTAGTTTCAATGTGTAAATTCAGGATTTACTAACCCTTGGCCGAATATAAAAGAGGCCCTATTTTCACATCTTTCCGGCTTTTTTAGCAAAGTTGTAGATCGGTCTAGCAAGGGTATCGACATTAATCAAGTGTGTAACCTTTCTCACTGTTAGACTGTTTGCTAATATATATTCATATGTATAAATCTGCTATACTCTGCTAAATGCCGAAATCCCGGCATAACAAGTGAAAACCCTTGAAGGGTAAAGGCTGATCAACAGGTTAGTGACTTCCGTCCTATTTCAGTGATTATTCCTGTTAAAACGATATGCTTTGTATGACGATTTCATTGTGTGCTTGGGGTTGGGAAATTGATGAAAAGGGGAAGTGATCTGTTCTGGTGGCTTTTGCCATTTTAGCCTGGTGACTCTGTCACAAACTCTGTTTCTGGTGGCTTTTTGCCATTTCAGCCTGGTGACTCTGTCACAAACTCTGTTTCTAGTGGCTTTTTGCCATTTCAGCCTGGTGACTCTATCACAACTCTGACGATGAGTAGCACGACCGCCATCAACAGCGTGTACCAGTGCGGGTTGATTGTAGAAATATCCTATGGTGTGAACGGCTGGTACGAGAGGCGTGTAGTGGATGGAAACTTAGGATTTGGGTTGGGCTTGCATAATTTTTTTGTTATATATATATATTAAACTGTTATTCTGTTCTGTGGGGCTAAGGCCCAAATCTAATGGTTCATAAGGATTGCACACTGAGTCTCGCGACTCAACCAATTTCTTAACATCTTCAGGTAGCACCTAGTGCATCGGACCGGGCTGGAGAGGAGCACAAGATGGCCATGCAAAAGAACTCTTGGATTTAACAAGAAGACTCCAGTTTATTATTTTATATTTTTATTTAATGGGTTTTAAATTTTATTGTAATAAGGCCATGGGCCACTAGACTATTATTTATGTTTTGGTTTTATGTTGGGCTTTTATTACTGGGCTTTTAAGTTTTATGTTTTAAATTAAGTTAAGACATGTATGAAATTATAGTTTTTGTTTAAAATTCACCAAGGTAATTTATAACTTTATATTTTATATAAATTAATGAATTATTAAGTTTTCGGTATAAATGTTTAAACCTAGTAGTTGTTTTCCAAAATGCGACATGTTTTGTGAAATCCCTTAAGTGACATGCCAGATCCGGTTGTAGCTTTTGGGCCGGGTTTGGGGTGTTACAAAAAATAATATAAAATTACAACAACAAAGCGAGAATAATAATTACCTGTTGAAAATCCCTTAGCTCGCATCCAATCATCCAAGCAAACAACAGCTTGAACCGTTTTTGGCTTAAGTGAACTCCTCAAAGGTGTGATAACTTTCTTACCCATGCTAAAAGCCGATTCGGAAGCTACAGTCGATATTGGAATTGCCAAAAGATCACGAACCAATAATGAAAGCTCATTATATCAAACTAAACTTTTGCTCCAATAATCCAAAACATCTATTTGACTATTCAGCTCAAGCTTCTGTTCTTCCAAATAAATGTCCAACTGTGACTTTTCATTCTTAGTGCTAGATTCATTTAAATACCGTTTATAATCATCACTCTCATCAAAATCTCCCCCAAAATCAACACTATTAACATTGTGTTCATCCAAACTAGAATCAACAAAATTTTTATCCGAAACATTAGAACTCCCAGCCAAAGAGGAAGATGTGGATTTGGATTTCTTAACATACTCGTCAAACAAGAGTCTAAGATTGCTAAGAATGGTTTCAACAAAATCTGAAGCACGAATACCATAGATTGTAGTAAAGAAATACTACACATAATTCAACTTGTAATGAGGATCTAAAATTGTAGCACATGACAATATCAATGAATACTCAGCCCAATATTTATTAAATTTCTCTTGCATTCGCTTAACCATTGGAGTTAAAAACGAATAAGGACCTTTAGCTGTATCAAGCAGGACCTTGTGAACTCTCCAAACCCCTCTAAAATAAGGATTAGCCGTTGGATAATTAGAACCAGAAAAAAACACAAGTCACATCATAAAAGGCTTTCAGAAATTTGCAAAGAATAGCAACATTTCTCCACTCCTCGTTAGAAAGTGCAAATACTTGATAATCTTTATCCCGTTGGCCCCAATAATCTAGCACGTCTTTATAGTAAAGAGAAGATTCAAGCATCAAATAAGTAGAATTTCATCTCTCACACACATCTTGACGCAACTTTTTGGTCACATTCAAATGAAAACTTTTGTCGGCCACATCATTAAATCTTTTCCTACGAATTCCCGACTTTTTTATGTACTTAATTCCATTTCGAATCTTACCAACAACATCATCAGCAAGTTCCAAACCAGCTTTAACTATAAGATTCAATACATGTGCACAACATCTAACTTGAAAAAAAACACCATCACACCAAATAACTCGGTTTGCATGAAAATAATTTTTAAGACAAGAAACCATAACATCATTATAAGAAGCATTATCCAAAGTGATGTTAAAAATTTTCTTGTTTATACCCCATTGAGATAAACATAAAACAAGTTCATCCGCTATGTTCATACCATCATACGGAGGAAATAAAGCTCTACACCTTATGATTCTCTTTTGTAGCTTCCAATCTTTGTCAACCCAATGAGCATTAATGCAAATATATTCATCATTAGTATGCTCCGAGTTCCAATTATCGGAAGTTAGACAAATTAAACCAGGTGCTTTAGCCAACTCTTCTTTAACACGATCTCTCTCTTTTGCATAATACATTAGGACATCCCTAACAGCTGTATATCTACTTATATTCTTAAAATTAGGACTAGCAATTCTCATCATGTATCTAAATCCCGGTTTTTCAACTGTCCTAAATGAATGCTTGCTACACACAAGAAAAGTAGAAACAACTTGATGACACTCATCAACATCAAACTTGTAGTTTTTTTTTTTATAAATGGAACACCTCCTGATGATGGTTGAGTGGCTATGGTGTATTGAGTGATGTCCTTATTAACTTTTTTCAAATAGCTATTTAGATGACGTCTTAAATGAGAAGTTCCACTAGAAGATTTAGCAGAGAAGATAGTCTTACAGTGATTACATTGTGCCTTCAATTCATTTTTGTTCTCGCATCCAAGCTTTTTCATTTCATCCCACACCTTTGAAGTGGTAGACTTTTGACGTTTGAGAGCACTTTCATACTCATTAAACCCATCGTGCACAGGTATAGGTCTGTTTGAACTAGCCATAGTCATAAAAACTCAAGTCCTGAAATCCAAATAAACCAAAAGATTATTAATTTTCATACTAAAAATATCTAATAATTATGATACAATTTATAATTGAGACCAAATGGCTTCATCTTATTTAAATATCTACCACAAGCCTAACAAAATCAACTATAGTTTTGGCAATAATAAAAGAGTCATTGAAACCCCAAAAATAGCCAATTTTCAGTATTATAAAAAATAATAGACTACAAAGCGTTGAGAGCATGAAATAACGACAAAAAAATAATAAAGGGAAAAATAAAAGCAAAGCCTGATAGAAATCATTAGGCTAACTACCAATATGGATATAAATAAGAACACAAAATTAAGCCTATGAACAATCAAGTAAATTAACATACAGATCAATCGAGAAGTCACTGATCAAGCATTTTCAAAACGAAATAAAATCCCCATAAAATATATCAAACATTTCAAATCACTATAATTTATAACAACAAAAGAAAAAAACAGATCAAGATCTCTTTAAAAAAATTTAAACACTCAATCAGTTCACTCCAACCAAAAAAACAGATCAAGAAATTATAAAACACACAAAAAAATAGCTTGAAATCAACTAAATCAAAATAATTACAGTAAGAAACACGGATCATCCAATAAAAAAAATACGAGACACATCCAGCTAATCTCAATCCAAAGTTTTAAAAAATGGAATTGAGGTTAGAAAATATAAGAAGAATGATATAATGAAAGAGAGTTCACCAAAATAATTACAGTAAGAAACACGGATCATCCAATAAAAAAAAATACAAAACCAAGCTTTGATAAAGTTAAAAAAAAAGAATTATTCGAAAATGATAGAAAAAAGAAGAAGCTTACTGTTAAAAATATATTAACAACCAGCATTACTATTTACTAACCAATAGATCCAACAACCAGCATTAGTGCATGACTAACTCTGCATGTCTCATGGTACATCAAACAATTAAACTTATGATCTTAGTATAAATATTAAAAACAAATATTCTTAAGATTCACATGTTAAAGTGATTGTACCACATTAAGAGATGGGATGTAAATTAGAAATGTATGCATGGAGGAGATAAAAACACCGTCAGGATTCAACTTTTAAGTTCCAGTAGTGCCACACAAATATATATTGAGCCAATTTTGGCATGATCTAAATGAGCTTAAGATTTGGCACTTCTTCGAAACAAATGTTAATATGATATCAACATTTTCTGCCCAAAAGAGGGCCAAATATATGTTGAGCCAATTTTGGCATGATCTAAATGAGCTTAAGATTTGGTACTTCTTCGAAACAAATGTTAATATGATATCAACAGTTTCTGCCCAAAAGAGGGGTGAATAAAAAATATATTGTGGTCAATATGCAAAGTTGCAAAGGTTATGACTTATGTCTAACAACCTATGTTGCTCCTTTTTAACTTTTCTTAAAGTATATTGTATGTTATTGAAATGCAAAAAAGTGAAAAACCAATAGCTATAGTTAAAAATATTTTAAAAAGAAGAAGAAGAAGCTTACCGTGAAGAAGATTAGTAAGGACCAAAGAGGCTTAATTTATATAGCCAAACTCAAATAATAACTAAAGCAAAAATGAAGAAGAAGCATACAAGCCTTGTGGGGAGCATCGAGACTGCAAATGAAGAAGCTAGAGACAATGAGTTGAGCTGAGCTTGAGACTAGTTGGAGGTGGCCGATAGACAACTGGATCGGTGGATCGGTGGAGGTGGTGGTGAACTAGGGATTTGGGTTTTGGAAATGGGAATAAGGGGAGGAAGAGGAAGGCAGCCCGGAATGAAAGTGAAAAAAAGGGTAAAGTTAAAGTTAAAAATAAAAAAGGATTAAAAATAAAATAAATAATTTAATATAAAATTTGGGCCGAGCCCGGGCCAAAAAAACTTACCCGGGACCCGACCCGTTTTCTAAACGGGCATTATTTTTTTGTCCAAGCTCATTTTTTGGGCCTATATTTTTACCTGAACCATCTCATTTTTTGGGCGGGCCTGGCCCGACCCGGCCCATGCACACCTTCACTTTAACGTGTGACAAAAATAATTGTTTATTATTTAAAATTTAAGATTTTTTACATATATATATATTTTTACTTTTAGTGAATTCATTGAATAATTTCATATATAAGCAATTAAAGATTAAAATATTAAAAAGTCCTTAGTAAAATATTATAAAATCAATTCAACTTTTATGAAAAAAAAAATGCACTCAATTGAGTTTTTGATAACATAAAAAAAATTAATTGGCTCATTTCATTAACGGAAGTCATTAGTTGACTTATTTAATCGTCACTGTGTTGATGTGACTAACGGAAGCCACCAAAAACTATCATGTGATAGTTTAATTAAAAAAAATTATCTTTTACAACAAATAAAATATTAAAAAAATTTAATTAAAATATACATATAAAATGAATATGGACAAATGATTATTCAAATTCATTTATATCTGGACAAACATTTGTCCAGATTCATTTTAAATGAGTGTAAAACTAAAAAAAAAAGAAAATTTAAAAATGATTCTTTATTGTTAGTGTGTATATAGTTACTTTCAATTCAATTTTACAAAATGAATTATTATATATTTTTTGTAACACCCCTTACTTGATCTCTTAATAAATACAAAGAAATTTCACATTAAAATTTTTAATTTTAATCTCTAAATTTTGCTCAGTTCTCTCACATTACCATGGCTCTGTCTTTATGACATTTAAATAAATTTTTAGAGTCATTTACTAATAAAATTTTTAATTAGATATTTAAAATTCTTTTTGAAGGATTTTCAAATCAAATTGTAAATTTTAATAACAAAGGTATTAATACTTTATTTATAAGTGAGATTTAAGGTAATTTTTGAGTCCAGGCAAATTTGATTCGGTACAAGAGGTTATTTGTATCCGAACAAGTATAATTGGATGCCAAGTGCTATAGTAGGAGACATTTGTATCGATATAAGTAGGATTCCTACTTATATCGATACAAGTGTTGTAGAATAGGGTCTCTCTCCTGTTTTGTGTTGTTTTAACCATTAGGGACTCGTATTAAGTCCCGAATACCTCCGACCACCCAGTAACCAAACCTAAAGTGTTTTAAATCAATTTTAATGATCTATAAATGATTTTATATTATTTTCTACAAAATAAATAAATGTATTAGAAAATTATTTCTTAATTTTTTTATTGGTGAACAATATTCAAATTGTTTCGACAATACGTTGTGATTAAGATAAAATTATAAAATATCATAACTAAAAGTTTAAACTAAAGCATTAAAAAAATTCACAATAGATTAATTAAAAAATTCACAATAGATTATAAAAAATTTCAACAATGCAAGACAATAGATTTATAATTATAAAAATTCAAATAATTTTTAATGTTATAGTTTTTTGAGTTTTTTTCACATTTTACTTTTTATATAAATTTTAATAATTTTAATAAATTTAATAATTTCTAAAATTTTTATTATTTTGAAATTATTTAAAATGAATTTGTACAAATTCAATTCAACCTAAACAATTATGTCCCCATATTTAGGTTTTTTTCAGATTATTTTAAATTTTTTCATATTTTATTTATATATTTAGAATTAATAATTATTTAAGCATCAGGCCAGTGAATTCACTGCATAACCGTGTCGTAGGACTTTCTATTTCAGCTTCGGTTTCCGTATTAATCACAACGATGGTCGTAGATGGGCCAGATCCATCAGCCTCCGCAAACTCGACGTATAACTCAATTATAGCATTTTTCGCTTAAGCAGTGTGATGATATGGCCGTCTCAAGATGGACCTCACTAGTCACATCAAATAGCTCATACCTATAAGGGTTAACAGAAGCAAGATATCTACAATGCAACTTCAAAATTCTTCCTTGAGTCGATCTGTAACACCCCTAACACATATCTGTCACCAAAATAGAGTTTCGGAGTATTACCGAAGTTTACCGATTAAACAAACATAATTTTCAAACATTTCATATAACATAACATTCATGTAAGAAATAAATCAAACTCATACATACTATCCCTTATTCGAGCTCTCGAGGCCCAAAATACGCGTTAGAAACAAGTCAAGACTAATTCGGAAACTCAAGAAATTTTTTGAAAAATATTAAAAAATTTCAAAGTTACAGGGTTCACACGGCCATGTGGTCAGGCTGTGTGGACTCAAAATGTACCTTAAATAACAAGTTTACCATTCCCTACAAGCTTGGACACTAAGTAATTCAAAAATCAAAATTTAACCAGTTTAAAACACAATCAAACACATTCAAATCATGTCAAAACAATCATCCTAGGTGCCTAACCAATGTACCCTCATTTGTACTACATTTATACCATCAAAGCATTATTCAAGTACAAATTATAAACATACCTAATTTAATTCATTTTGCCTAGTTTATGAACACTTAAACATCAATTTAACACGCCATAATAAAGCTTCAAAAACAAACACATGTTTATATGTATATACCAAACCAATATTACTTTTATAACCTCATTTACATTTAATCCACAAAATAACTATTATTTAGACACCCTAGGTACATGCCGACACAAAGGATAAACATCACCACATTTAAGTTTGAGATCGTTGTTGAATGCTGAATTGGCGATCAAAAGTTAAGTACCTAACTTGCGCATAGAAAACAAAACCGTGTGTTGAGTAAAAACTCAGTGGTATTTCTATATTCCGAATATTTAAAGACAAACAATATAATATGCACAACTAAATATTTTAAACCACATTTTATTTATACAACAACATTAACCATTCAATACTCAAAACATAAATACATCATTTTATGCCATAATCAATTTTCATCACTTGCTATACATAATAACTTTTCACAATTTGATTCACATATCGATTGAAACAATAACAATATCCAATTCATGAATACATAATTCATGTGTCTCATTTTCATGTTTCGATTTGTTATCCCATTTTCAATTCTCGTACAATATCATCCGATATCAATCATAGTACCATTTTATTTAATTACCCCTATTAACACGACTCGGACTCGGACGGATACAAGGATCCAACCAATACACCAATTTGGCATCCAGTGCCTCATCGGATAAATCCAAAGTAATAACTGCCCCCAGCACTATATAAATTTGACACCCAGTGCCTCATCAGTTAAACCAAAGTAAATTGGCACCTAGTGCCTCATCAACTCGAAGTCGAAGAAATCCCTGAACTTTTCCAATCCTATGGCATGCCATCTATATCCGACTCAGCACGATATAGTTAATATGGTTTAATTTCACTTTCCAAATACAACCAATATTCAATTATCGTATTTGCACACACACACACACACACACACATATATATATATATAATCATTTCAATTCAAATAATCAATATATTCATAATATATATATCAATTCAATCCATTCAATCAACTTTTAATTCAATTCAATGTCAAAGTGCCAAATACTCACCTAAATACTTACCATATGTATTAAATTGAACTATAACAAATTTACAACTAAGTTCGGATTATAGAAATACAAACTAGGAATTCCGAGCTATTCCACGTCAACTTTATCTTTCCCCTTTTTAGTTGAGGATTCTGGTACGACGTTAGCTACGGAATTAAAACAATTAAAATTCATCAATACAACACTATTCAATTTCATATTGAATATTTCAATTTTGACTCAATATTTGCCTAATTTTAAATTTAGTCCCTAAATCGAGACTAACTTTATTTCTTTACAATTAATTTTATATTTTCACACAAATTTCACATTAAACTTTTAACTCCCTATTTTCACTTAAATTCCTAAATTTCAAAATTTTTTACAATTTAGTCCCTATTACTCAAAATTTACAATTTATTCTACAATTTAATCCTTTTTCGCTTCTAGCTTAAAAATCTATCAATTTAGTCCCTAATACTAAAATTATTCAACATTAACAACATGTAAAAACTCAATAATTGTTAAAATTTTGACATGGATCGGGTAGTACTTAACACCAGGATTCCAAAAACATAAAAATTACAAGAAAGAAAGGGACTAAATTGACTAACCAATTGAACTTGAAACTTTGAAACCCCTAAGCATTTGAGTCTATTTCTTTCTTCTTTCTCTTTCTCTTTTTCTTTATTTCATTTACTTATTCATTTATTTTATTATAATTACTTTATTATATTATATATATTTACTTAAATATTAAGTAAAACATATTATAATATATATTTTAACTTTAATTTATTAATATATATATATATATATATATAATAATTTAGACTTATGCCGCCTCATTAAAGGACAATGGCATAATTGCTTCTTTAGTCCTTTTAATTTTTATTTAATCTATAATTCAACTTTTAGCCTTTATGCAATTTAGTCCTTATACCTAATTACTCTTAATTCATGCAAATTCACTGAAGCAAAACCTAATTAACTACAGAACTAACTTCGTAAATATTTATTATAAATATTTACGAGTTTGATTTACGGGAACGGAGTCTCTGAAATGCACTTTCCGACACTTTTCTGACACTCTTGACTATCGGGTCGTTACAATTCTCCCCCCAATTAAATTTTGTCCCCGAAATTTACCTGAAAAGAGGTGGGGGTACTGAGATTTCATAGTCTCTTCTAGTTCCCAAGTCGCTTCTTCAACACTATGACTACGCCACAACACTTTCACTAACGAAATTCGCTTATTACGCAACTCTTTTACTTCACGTGCAAAAATTTCAATCGGTTCTTCTTTGTATGACAAATAAGGTTGAATTTCAATATCTTCCGTCAAAATAACATGAGATAGATTAGATCGATATCTTCTAAGCATTGAAACATGAAAAATATCATGAATTTTCTGTAATTCCGCAGGCAAAGCTAAACGATACGCAACTGGTCCCACTCTTTCCGTTATCTCATACGGTCCAATAGAATGAGGACTTAGTTTCCCTTTTCGACCAAATCTCAAAATTTTCTTCCAAGGCGAAACTTTAAGAAATACTTTATCGCCAAAAAAATTCAATATCTCGACGTTTCAAATCTGTATATGATTTCTATCTATTAAAAGCTGTCTTCAATCTATCTCAAATTTTCTTAATAATGTCTTCCGTTTCTTGAATTAATTCTGGTCCGATCATTCTTCTTTCACTCAATTTCATCTAACAAACAGGTGATCGACACCTACGACCATATAAAGCTTCATACAGAGCCATTTGAATACTTGATTGAAAACTATTATTGTATACAAATTTGGCCAAAGGTAAGTAGTGCTCCCAGCCTGATTCAAAATCAATAACACAAGTACGAAACATGTCTTCCAAAATCTGAATAACATGCTCAGATTGTCCATCAGTCTGTGGGTGAAAAGCTGTGCTAAAATTAAGTCGCGTACCAAGATATTCGTGCAACTGTTTCCAAAATCTCAAAGTGAACCGCGGATCTCGATAAAAAATTATTGACATAGGGACACCGTGCAATCTCACAATTTCTTGAATATAAATTTCAGCAAGTTTTTGAAGTGACCAATTAGTCTTGACCGCAATGAAATGAGTCGATTTCGTAAGTTGATCAATAATCCCATTTCCATTCAGGAATAAAAATAGGCTAAAGTAATCCGGTGGGAACCTGATGTTCTGCCTTAACTCGTTGACAAGTTAAACATTTAGCCACATACTCAACCACATCTTTTTTCATCCTTGGCCACCAATAAGATTTTTGCAGATCGCAATACATTTTCATTCCTCTAGGATGCAAAGCAAAAGGACTATCATGAGCTTCGCGAAGTATCAACTCTTTCAATTCAGAAACATTCGGAACGTAAATTCGGTTATGAAATCTCAAACAACCATAATCATTAATGCTAAAATTTTCTAATATATCATTTTGAACCATTTCTCTTTTCTTCGCCAACTTATCATTTTCTAACTGCGCTGACTTGATCCGATCAAACATCACCGGTTTTATCTTTAGTTCAGCCAATAGGCTTTCATTGTCATTGATATTGAGTTGAGAAAACATTACTCGTAATTCAATTGCTACTTTCCTACTCAATGCATCAACTACAACATTAACTTTACCAGGGTGGTAATCAATAACACAATCAAAATCTTTCAGAAGTTCTACCCAATGACGCTGTCTCAAATTCAACTCCTTTTGAGATAGAAGGTATTTGAAACTCTTATTATCGATATAAATATGACACTTTTCACCGTGCAGATAGTGTCTCCAAATATTTAGAGAAAAAACCACAGCAGCTAACTCTAAATCATGTGTCGAATAATTGCGTTCATGCATTTTTAATTGACGAGACGAATAAGCAATCACTTTCTCGTCTTACATTAAAACACAACCAAGACCGCTCAAGGAAGCATCACTATAAACGACAAAATTCTTTCCCGATTCTGGTAAAGTTAAAACTGGCGCTTCAGTCAACATCTGCTTCAATTTCTCAAAACTTTCTTTACATTGGTAATCCCAAACGAACTAAACATTCTTATGTAGCAACTTTGTCATTGGTAAAGCTATCTTTGAAAATCCATTTACAAGTATTCGGTAATAACCAGTGTAACACCTCAATTTTCTTTAATTTCGGCTTTTCTAAATTGTGACACAATGCCTATCTACTTCAGTGGTTACGTGTTCTGGGTGTGTGTCTGAGGTCCTAAGTTCAAGCCATGTCTTGGGTAAATTTTGGGTTTTTTTCTAATAAAGCCTTGACTTTGATCAGTAGGCTTTTAAGTTGTTATTGGAAATATTATATCAGAATGAGCCTGCTGGTCTAGTGGTTAAGTGGAGTGTTAGTCTGTTAGAGGTCTTGTGTTCAAGTCCTTGCGCCAGCTCGGACGCTTTTATTTTTACGATTGTTGGAGAGGAGTTTGAGTTAGTTTCAAAAACTAAGTAGTGGGTTAGTGGAGATAATTAAGGGGAGAGATTAGGGGGTTAGCGGGTTTCTTTTTTTTTCAAATTTTTGGCTATCACCCTTTTTCCCAAAATTTCTAATGCCATTCTCTTTTTCTTTTTTCCCTTGATTACTTCGTTAGCTCTACGACTATTGCTCTACAAACCTGTTTCCTTTCCGTCAAAAATTGGTAAGTGTTGGGAATGTTGAAGTTTCGTTCTTTCTTGAGTTTCCTTTAGGGGGCTTATATTCTATTTTGGCAGTGTAGAAACGGGTGAAGCGAGGCTTTTTTAGGGCTGTCAAACAGTTGGAAATCGTGTAAAGTTTTGGAGGTAAGTGTTAAGTGGTTGTTTTGGATCGTTGTTGGAATGATAGATTCGTTTTAAGTGTGGTTATAGGCTAATTTCAGGAATTGTAATGTCGGTTATAGGTTTGGGATTGCTCAGAGATCGTTTTGGCATCAATCGAAACCAGGTGTGTACCCGAAAATGCAGAAAATAAGGTTTCAGTGAAAGCTAAAAAACTCTTTTTATATGCTACACCGGCGTGTGGTTGCCCGTGTGGTAGGCCGTGTACAAGATTGTAAGTCACCATACGGCCGTGTGATCAACGAGCCAGGCCGTCTGCGAGTGACAAGTTCATGTGCGACACACGAGCTCGACCAATTAGGTCGTGTGGGCCACATATGTGTGTGGGATTTTGGGCCAGGCGGTGTGATCCCCACAGCCAAGGCCAATTTGAGCCGTGTGGGCCACACGGGCGTGTGGGCCCACACGGGCAGGCCACATGGGCTTGTGAGCCCATTTATCTATAATGTTCTATAAGGTTGCACGGGTCACCCTAGTCGACTGTGGACCTAATGTTGGGTCGGTAAGCTTTATCTAGACCCTTAATTATATGACTTGACTTTCTGATTTCTGTATTGAGCATGAATTCTGATATCTGAGTGTATGAACTGTGTTTGCATAATAGCATGACATTTTATGTATGTTGCTTTGCATCGGGGTGGGTTGATGATTCGGAGGAAGTATTTGAAAGGCTCGCAAGCCTGTTATCTGGCAGCTCAGCTGTAACTTTCTGATTATGTACCATATTCAGTAAAGCATGGTTTGTAGGGATAGGTGGGTTGATTTTATCCCAACATGATGTGTAGGGTTGGACGGAGTTGGTGTGTAGAGGTTGGTGGGTAGGATTCTGCTATTCTGTCTGATCTATTTATTATGTCTGAAATGGGCTAAGGCCCTGGAACATATCTGATTCTGTATCTGAGTGGGCTAAAGTCCACGCCATTTCTGTAATGGGCTTAGACCCGAACTGTGAATTTATGTCTATTTTTTGATATTACTGTGTGCATTTTTTTGTGGGGATTACACACTGAATTTGCGAAAACTCACCCTTTTCTGTTTAATTTGTTTAGGTAATCCCCAGCAGTAGACAGGTCGATGCAACGAAGGACTTGGTGGTGACCACGGTTCTGAACCCTTATGGTTTTATCTTATTTATTTCATTTACGGTTTTGATTATATCTGGGTATACCTTATGTAATATGGCCATTACGGATTTTTGTAAAATTTGGGATTTGTGACATTTACAGTTAGAAGTAGGAAAACTCGGGTTTTCAAAATAAACAAATGTTTTATCAAATACATACGAATTCACAAATTATTTTTAAAAGCTTCCGCAACGTATAATGTTTTGAAAATGGTTAATGAATGAATAAACGACACGTTTTTGATAGTAACCTAAAATATCGAAAATAGCTTTATTGTAATTATGTTATCTAAAGCACTACCATGTGACATCTCTAGATTCGGCCATAGCGTCTAGGGCAGGTTCGGGGTGTTACATTTAGTGGTCTCAGAGTCAGGTTGCAAAACTCGGCTGTGGATTTGGGTTTTAAAAGTTGGTTTTAAAAAAACGATTTTCAAGTGATTCAGAATATTTTTGAAATGAATATGTGGTACATTGAGTCTCCGGCGCCGATCCTATAAGTGTTCTGAATTCTGTTTAAATTTGTCTGAAAATACTACTTGCATGCTCGAAATAGCCAATAGGTAGTATACCATACTGAAACACTCTAGGAGGTGTAAACTGGAAACTGTAGCGATAGTGAAAATAGTAGTGAGACTACGATTTGCGATAACGGACTCTAAACTTATGATACTATTCTGTATAAAACATCTGTTAACAAATATTGGAACTGTAACTAATGCATAAAATTGTTAATCCAGATAAACTCTAAATTTACGATGAGCACATGAGTTATCCGCGGACGGGGTATTAGAGGCCGTGGTGGAGGCCGTAGGGGGCTCGAGCTGGGTCCTCAGCATCTGAAAATCTGCCTAATCTAGATATAAGCGAGACGCCGATCTCACCTGCTACAGAGACTAGGTTTCATGACCGTGAGGCTGAGAATGACGTACTATCTCGAGCTATGCTACGGATTTTAGAGAGGGTCGTTGGGCCCAACACTGGATTTAGGGGCCGAGGGTTGGTTACGGAATGACTCCGGTCCAATGTGGCTAAATTATTCAGGGGTGTCACTGGAGTCGCCCCTAGTGTGGCCGAATATTGGATGGAGGCCACGGAAAGAATTAAGGATGATCTAAATTTTACCGCGGAATAGAAGCTTAAGGGGGCTGTTTCTCTACTTCGCGACGAAGTGTATCAGTGGTGGTTGATGGTGAAGGAGGGCATTCCAGAGTAAATATGTGGGAGCCAGCTACATCGATGCTAGGAGGCGTAAGTTTCTTAATCTCACACAAGGAGATCATTCAGTGGCTGAGTATAAGGACGAGTTCCTGAGACTGAGCCGTTATACCCGGGGCATGGTGGCGACCGAGTATGAGCATTGCGTCCGTTTTGAGGATGGACTCAGGGATAGCTTACGAGTTCTGATAGCTCCGCAGAGAGAGCGTGATTTTTCTACTTTAGTGGAGAAGGCGAAGATCACCGATGATAAGAATCAGAGGGAATCGGAGCCCTCGAATTCTGTGATGAGCCCTAAGAAAAAGGCCAGATCTGATGGGCCCGTGAGAGTTGGGACTCATGTTGCACCTACTGGGTGGTGCTTTGTGGACACTGTGGTAGACGCCATCCGGACGAGTGTTGGAGGGCGACTGGGGCATGTTCGAGATGTTGGTCAATTGAGCATCGTGTCAGGGATTGTCCATTGAGAATCAATTAGATGCAAACTGTGGATACTGGTACTACGCAACCATCGAGAGTAGTTCAGTAGCCACCTAGGGGTCGAGGTCAGACCAGGGGTGGTAACGGCATGGGCCGAGGATAGAGAGCACCGGTCAGGATTGATCTCCGGTTCAGAGGGGCTTCTATGTTCTCCAAGATTGATCTCCGGTCAGGATATCATCAACTGAAGGTTAAGGAGGCCGATGTGCGTAAGACAACATTCAGGACTCTTATGGACATTACGAGTTTCTAGTGATGCCATTTGGATTGACGAATGCATCAGCAGCTTTTATGGATCTGATGAACTGAGTGTTCTAGCCCTATTTGGATCGATTCGCGGTAGTCTTCATTGACGGCATTCTAGTGTATTCGAAAACTGAGGACGAGCACGATAAGCATCTCTGAGTCGTATTACATACGCTTCGCGAGAAACAGTTGTATGTGAAATTCAGTAAGTGTGAATTCTGGCTCCGAGAAGTAACCTTTTTAGGGCATGTGGTTTCTGCGAAGGGGATTCATGTTGATTCTTGTAAGATTGAGGCTGTGTTGGATTGGAAACAGCTGAAGAATGTGTTCGAAATCTGTAGCGGGTTATTATCGACGCTTTGTAGAAGGGTTCTCTTTGATCACAACACCATTGACCAAGCTTCTGCGTAAGGGAGTTCCCTTTGTCTGGACTGATAAGCCACAAGAGAGCTTCGAGAAGCTCAAATCTATTTTGATGTAGGCTCCGGTTTTGATACAGCCTAAATCTGGGAAAGATTTCATTATATACAGTGATGCGTCGCATGTGGGTCTGGGTTGCATTTTGATGCAGGATGGTAAAGTGGTTGCTTAGACGCATGAGGCCAATTATTTGACATACGATTTGGAGTTGGCAGCGGTAATCTTCGCTCTGAAAATCTGGAGGCACTTTTTGTACGGTGAGAAGTGTACTATCTACACTGATTACAAAAGCCTCAAGTATCTCCTCACTTAGAAGGAGTTAAACCTTAAGCAGCGTAGATGGGTTGAACTGCTTAAGGATTATGACTGCACAATTGAGTACCACCCTGGTAAGGCTAATGTGGTGGCAGATGATTTGAGCCGTAGGGCCATGACCGATCTGAAAGCGATGTTCTCTCGACTCAGTTTTTTCGGCGATGGGAGTCTGTTAGCTAAACTTCAGGTTAAGCCTGTATGGATTGATTAGATTAGAAGTAAACAAATAGGGGATAAGTCTCTTGAGTTGCGATTCCGTCAGGTTGAGACTGGTGATTCTACTGATTTTGGGATTAACTGTAACACCCCCAGACCCGGCCCAGACGTTATGGTCGAATCCGGGAATGTCACATCAAAGGCATAATTCAAAATGATTTTGCTAAGTTAAAATTTAAGGCCTAAAAGCCCAAAATCCTTGAATCTTGTTAAGTAATGATAAAAGCCCATATTTTTAGGTATTTCAAAAACCATGTTTAAGAAAATTTATTTAAGTTTAACAATTAAGTAAACAGTCGAACAATGATAATAAAACACAAAATCTAAAGTCAAGTCGGAGTACAAGGCCTTATTACAACCAGCGAAAATAAAGTAATTAAAATCATGTCCTTTGAAACAAATAAACAAAATTCCTAAGTATCTTGTAGTGTGGCCATCTCTGAGTCCTCTCCCATGTCGAGCCATTTACTGAGGGTCACCTGAAACATTTAATAAAAGGGTGTGAGTTTTGAAACTCAGTGTGTACGACCCTTGGTAACCAATCAACATGTAAATATCACATTGGGCCTAAGCCCTATCAAATTCGGTGGTCTTGGGCCTTAGCCCACAATGACCTCACATTACATCAGTATCACATGAATGCAATGCACCCATCCCAAATCCAACCCTGCACTCCATTTTCTTCCAACCCTACACTCCTGTAGGGATATAAATATCAACCCACCCATCCCTGCACTCCAAAGGTAGCACCAGCAGCGGCACTACTCAAACGTTGCAGCAAAGCTGCTATAATGGGCTTAAAGCCACTGGTGGATCCACGGTCGTCAAGCGACTATGCGATCCTCAATCTTCCTCTGTATCATCAAAACCCACCCAAATGCAACATACACAATTTCATACATTAAGCACTTAGGGGTATTTTAGTCATTTCACTACCTAGGGGTATTTTCGTAATTTTACCCTACAGGGGTATTTAGGTAATTTTACAAAATAGGGGTATTTTGGAAATTTTGTAAATCAGAGATGTTCTAGTAATTTTACAAAATCAGGGGTATTTTAGTAATTTTGCAAAGCTAAGGATATTTTGTAAATTTTCAAACTAAGGTTATTTTGGTAATTTTTAAACTAAGAGTATTTTGGTAATTTTCAAACTATTTTGGTATTTTTCAAACTAAAGGTATTTTGGTAATTTTCAAATCAGGGGTATTTTGGTCCCTCTCGAGTTTTAGTTATGAACTTTGGTCCATTAACAAGCCTTTGCAGCTAAAGTGAACAGACACTACGCACCAGGTAGGATTCCAGAGAAGAGGAGGTAGGCCACTAGGACTGCTTAAGTACCAAGCTCTCCTTAGATCCAATCCTAGACATGCATATGTCCGTTGCCACACTTTAACCCAGCGGCTTGTCCACGGACATGTTTAATTATTAGATTAAGTCTTATGCAGTTTAAGAGTTGTTCAGAACTAGGCCTAAAGTCCATTAAACCCTAGCATACTTGTCTACGTCTCCATAAAGCCCATCAAGCCCATTTCACGTTCATATAGCCCATTATGCTCAAATCACATCCTTATGGCCCATTAGGCCCAGATCTCATTCGCATGGGCTATTAGGCCCAAAATAATTCCAGATCATGTAACATGCATGACTAACTCAATTCATATAACCAAATCAATCAATTTCATCAAACTTAGCCTCAGGGCCCACCGGGTCCATTTTGCCACTTTCGGCTTTTTGGCTTTCCAGCATTTCCGATATCATGTGTGTGTAGGGTTTGTACACATCTGGTTACTGCGACGTGCTATACTATCCTTAGCTTTGAACCTACAACCAACCAACCTTTAATCAATCACCCATACTTAATCAAAATATTTACCAAAAGCCGAAGCCTTACCTTAACCTTATCGTGTGCCACCGGGTTTTAATAGCCCTTCCTTAGCTACTAATCACGAGTATCCCCTAGATCTGTACTCACACATACACCATCAAACTTCGAGTGACTCATAATCCACACAAGTCACCCCTATAGACCATACTCACATTCGGCCATTTACTTAAACCATAATCGAGTTGAGTACACTTACACTTTGCCAACGATCCTTACCACGCTTGCAATCTCTGAACCTTACCCTTGTTAATATAAGATTAACGATAATGAGAAGTTAGATAGCCCTTCGACTTTTAACAAAACACACTAAGAGGTTAACTGAACACTTACTGAATCTACCTTTGATCCTGCGACCTAGATAGCTACTGAACGAGATTCGACTTTTAAACTTGACTGATAGTAGATAACAATCGATTTATGATGGAGGAACAACAACAAAGATTCAACACTAATAGGGATTTTGGCAAGAGAAGATGATGGTACTTCGGCAATAAAAGAGTTTGGCTATGAGAGAATTCGGCAAAAAGGGATTCGGCTATAGGAGATTTAGGCAACAAGGCAAGCTATTTACGCCACTTCCAGCCTTCTAGAAGCCTAAAATTAAACTCCAAAATAAAGCTAAGCTAGCACTCGAACCTCAGACCTCCCTGCATGCATATGTCGCCACCTCTCTACACCCTAGTGGCATCACTTAGCCACTTTACCGCAGGCTTCTTTGTGCCATTTTTCACTTATTTATTTAAAAGCCCATTACTCACAACCCTGATTCCTTAATTAATTAAATTAAGAATCCTCCACCACAAAACTAGAACCCAGAGCTTCTTCAACACACCTAGACACTCCAAATTCATTAAACCTTTAAAGCCGTTATGTCATTTGTCATTTTCTTGCTCACTTAAAAATTTTATGAGACCCAAAGCCCAATAGGCCCAATTTTTCTAGGCCTAAATTCGGGGCATTACATTAACAGTGATGGGGTACTTTGTTTCCGCGGCCGGATTTGTGTACCGAGTAATGAGGAGTTACGACAGTTGATTTTGAGGGAAGCGCATAGCAGCCCTTACGCTATGCATCCCAGCAGGAATAAAATGCACTGAGATTTATGAGAGTTATACTGGTGGCCAGGGTTGAAGCGTGAGGTTACTAACTTCGTTGCTTGCTGTCTGGCTTGTCAGCAGGTCCAGGCTGAGCATTAGTTGCCTTCGGGGTTGCTGTAGCTGGTGAAGATACCAATGTGGAAATTGAAGTGAGTAACTATGAACTTCATTAGTGGGTTGCCTTTAACACCCACTACGAAGGATTCTGTCTGGGTCGTTGTGGACCGATTGACCAAGTCTGCTCATTTTATTCCGGTCAGAACGGACTTTTGTCTTCAGAAGCTGGCTAAACTATATATATCTGAAATAGTGAGACTGCATAGGGTTCCTGTCTCGATTATCTTCGATAGGGATCCTTGTTTCACGTCTCGGTTCTGGAAGAAGTTGCACAAAGCTCTGGGTTCGAGGTTGGACTTCAGTACCGCTTTCCATCTTCAGACAGATGGTCAGTCGGAGAGGGTGATTCAAGTACTGGAGGATGTGTTGAGGAGCTGTGTTATAGATTTCCGAGGTGGTTGGGAGGAGTATTTTCCATTGGCAGAGTTTGTCTATAACAACAGCTATCTGTCTAGCATTCAGATGGCATCGTACAAGGCCCTGTATGGCCATAAGTGTCGCACTCCCTTATGTTGGACTGAGTTGGGTGAGCGACGTATTCTGGGTTCGAATTGGTTTCTGAAACTGAAGATAAAGTTCGATTGGTCCGGGACCGACTGAAAGCGGCATCTGATAGGCAGAAGTCCTATGCTGATCTGAAGAGAAAGGATATTGAGTATTCTATGGAGGACTTAGTCTTTCTCAAGGTCTCGCCATGGAAGAAGGTATTGAGGTTTAGTTGCAAGGGTAAGCTGAACCCTCGATTTATTGGGCTGTACCGTATTCTGAAACGAGTGGGGCCAGTCGCATATTAGTTGGAACTTCCTCCGGAGTTGGATCGCATTCATGATGTAGTCCACATCTCAATGTTGAGACGCTATCACTCTGATCCCACGCATGTTCCTGTTGAAGAGATAGAAGTTAGACCAGATTTGACGTTTGAGAAGGAGCCGGTCCAGATCCTGGATCGCGACATTAAAGTTCTGCGAAGGAAGTCTATCCCCTTAGTGAAAGTGCTGTAGCGTTATCATAGCACTGAGGAGGCTACATGGGAGCCGAAGGATTTGATACGTCAGCAGTATCCTCACCTTTTCTTATCAGGTAAAACTTCGAGGACAAAATTTTATTTTAGGGGGTAGAGTTGTAACTCCCCAATTTTCTTTAATTTCGGCTTTTGTAAATTGTGACACAATGCCTATCTGCTTCAATGGTTACGTGTCTGGGTTTGTGTGAGTGGTCCTAAGTTCAAGCCATGTCTTGGGTAAATTTTGGGTTTTTTTCTAATTAAAGCCTTGACTTTGATCTATAGGCTTTTAAGTTGTTATTGGAAATATTATATCAGAATGAGCCTACTGGTCTGGTGGTTAAGTGGAGTGTTAGTCTGTTAGAGGTCTTGTGTTCAAGTCCTTGCACAAGCTCGGACGCTTTTATTTTTGCTGTTGTTGGAGACGAGTATGAGTTGGTTTCAAAAACTAAGTAGTGGGTTAGTGGAGAGAATTAAGGGGAGAGATTAGGAGGTTAGCGGGTTTCTTTTTTTTTTTCAAATTTTCGGCTATCACCCTTTTCCCCAAAATTTCTAATACCGTTCTCCATTTTTTCCCCCTTGATTACTTCGTTAGCTCTACGACTATTGCTCTGCAAACCTGTTTCTTTTTCATCGGCAATTGGTATGTGTTGGGAATGTCGAAGTTTTATTCTTTCTTGAGTTTCCTTTAGGGGGCTTATATTTTATTTTGGCAGTGTAGAAATGGGTGGAGCGAGGCTTCTTTAGGGCTGTCAAACAGTTAGAAATCGCGCAAAGTTTTAGAGGTAAGTGTTAAGTGGTTGTTTTGGATCGTTGTTGGAATGATGGATTCATTTTAAGTGTGGTTATAGGATATTTCTGGGATTTGTAATGTCAGTTATGGGTTTGGGATTGCTCAGAGATTATTTTGGCATCAATCGAAACCAGGTGTGTACCCGGGCATGTGGTTGCCGGTGTGGTAGGTCGTGTGCAAGACTGTAAGTCACCACACGGCCGTGTGATCGACGAGCCAGGTTATGCGCGAGTGACACGATCGTGTGATGGCCGGGTAAGGCTGTGTGCGACACATGGGCTCGACCAATTAGGCCGTGTGGGCCACATGGATATGTGTACCCACACAGGTGAACCACACGGGCGTGTGGGATTTTGGGCCAGGCCGTGTGATCCCCACAGCTAAGGCCAATTTGGGCCGTGTGGGCCCATACGGGCAAGCCACATGGGCGTGTGAGCCCATTTTTTTGTAATGTTCTGTAAGGTTGCACGGGTCACCCTAGTAGACTGTGGACTTAATGTAGGGTCGGTAAGCTTTACCTAGACCCCTAATTAGGTGACTTGATTGTCTGATCTCTGTATTGAGCATGAATTTTGATATCTGAGTGTATGAACTGTGTTTGCATAATAGCATGACATTTTATGTATGTTGCATTGCATCGGGGTGGGTTGATTATTCGGAAGAAGTATCTAAAAGGCTCTCAAGCCTGTTATCTGGCAACTCAGCTGCAACTTTCTGATTATGTGCCACATTAGGTACAGCTTGGTGTGTAGGGATGGGTTGGTTGATTTTATCCCCACATGGTGTGTAGGGTTGGACGGAGTTGGTGTGTAGAGGCTGGTGGGTAGGATTATGCTAATCTGTCTGATTTGCTTATTATAGCTGAAATGGGATAAGGCCCTGGAATATATTTGATTCTGTGTGGGCTAAAGTCCACACCGTTTCTGTAATGGGCTTAGACCCGAACTGTGAATTTATGTCTATTTTCTGATATTACTGTGTGCATTTTTCTGTGGGGATTACACACTGAGTTTGCGAAAACTCACCCTTTTATGTTTAATCTGTTCAGGTAATCCCCAACAGTAGACGGGTCGATGCAGAGGAGGACTCGGTGGTGACCATGGTTCTGAACCCTTATGGTTTTATCTTATTTATTTCATTTACGGTTTTGATTATATCTAGGTATACCTTATATAATATGGCCAATTCGGATTTTTGTAAAATTTGGGATTTGTGACATTTACGGTTAGAAGTAGGAAAACTTGAGTTTTCAAAATAAATCAAATACATACGAATTCACAAATTATTTTTAAAATTTTTCGCAACGTATAATGTTTTGAAAATGGTTAATGAATGAATAAACGACACGTTTTTGATAGTAACCTAAAATATCGAAAATGGCTTTATTGTAATTACGTTTTCTAAAGCACTACCATGTGACATCTCCAGATTCGACCATAATGTCTAGGCCGGGTTCGGGGTGTTACAACCAGCTAGACCAAGAAAACTATGAACCTCTGACACATTCCTCGGTGTTTTTCGCAGAACAATTGCATCGATCTTTTTTGGATCAACTCTAATTCCATCTGCTGAGTTAATATGACCAAAATATACAACCTCTGATAACCAGAATTCACACTTACTAAGCTTTCTGTATAACTGTTTCTCTCGTAATACTTGCAAAACAATTCTGAGGTGTTGTTCATGCTCGGATTCAGATTTTGAATAGACCAAAATATCATCAATAAAAACTATCACAAATTGATCCAAATATGGTTTGAAAATACGATTCATGAGATCCATAAATACTGCCGGAGCATTCGTCAATCTAAAAGGCATCACTAAGAATTCATAATGACCATATCATGTACGAAATATCGTTTTCGGTACATCACTTTCTTTCACTTTCAACTGATAGTAACTCGATCTCAAATCGATCTTTGAAAAGACAGAAGATCCTTTTAGTTGATCAAATAAGTCATCGATACGGGGTAGAGGGTATCGATTCTTAATTGTTAATTTATTCAATTATCTTTTGACGAAGAACCATTTTTCCTTTTGACGAAAAGCACTAGAGCTCCCCCAAGGCGATATACTAGGGTGTATAAAACCATGATCTAATAAATCTTGCAATTGTACTTTTAATTCTTTCAACTTCGTAAGTGACATACGATAAGGGCGCATTGACACCGGAACCGTACCAGGAAACACTTCAATTGCAAACTCAACCACCCGACCTGGTGGTAATCCTAGTAATTCCTCGGGAAACACATCAGGACATTCACAAATAGTTCAAATTTTACTGCACTGACTATTAATAGAATTTAAATTGATAACATTGGCTAGAAAAGCTTCACGACCTTGAGTAAGAAGTTTATTAGCTCAAATTGCTGAAATGGTACGAGTTGAACCACTTGCTCAAATACTATTCACTTCAATCATATCACCACTTTCAATCTGAACAATGAACTTCTTTTTATAGCAATCCAAAATCACCCCGTGTTCCGTAAGCTAATCCATTTCCAAAATCATATCAAAATTGCCAAACGGCATTATCAACAAATCAATAGGGAAGGTTATATTTTGTATCATTAACGAACATCTCCAACACACCTGATCCACTAACACAGATTGTCCTAATAGGCTAGACACCACTATCGATACTCTAGACGTATCAGATTTTAAACTTCCCGACTCAACCAATTTAGTAGTAACATATGAATGCGAAGATCCCGGATCTATCAAAGCATAAATAGGTTCTGAATGTGATAAAAATATACCTGTCACAACATCATTAGCATCACCATCCTCATGAGTCCGTACAACATAAGCTCGAGCTGGCATTCTAGCCTTCGACTGTTGAGTAACAACATCATTTCCCTTTTTAGCACCACCTCTCGAAAATGAACCACTTCGACTTGACCTGCGACCCTAGAAGCAGGCATAGATCTCTAAGAAGTAATAGGTGTAACATTTTCATTTTTCGGACACTCTCTAACAAAATGTTCCGTAGATCCACAACGAAAACAACTTCGAGTTAATTTCCAACATTCACGACGGTGCTTTTTCCCACAATGTTCACAATTCGAAATATCAGTATCCCAGAATGGACCTCGCACACTACCCGTAGACATAGTTAGTTGTCTCTCACGATTTCTATCAGTTCTATCTGACTTAAAATTTAATCTCTAGCTACCACAAAATTCTTTTGGTCTTTTCGGTTATGGATTTGAACTTGCAGCTCCAAAACGCTTTCCGATAGTACGAGTGTTCTCAGTCTTTTTATCAAAACCCAGAACTTGTTCTACCATTCTCGCCCATTCAACTAAATCTGCAAACTCAGTAATTCTGTGCAATACGAACTGTACTCGCAAATCATTGTGTAAACCACACAGAAATCGCTTGCAACTGTCAATTTCAGTCGGCACAAATTCAACAGTATACCTACTAAGTCACGAAAACTCTCGTTCATAATCAACCACAGACATTTCAACTAGTTTTAGCATAAAAAACTCTTGTTTTCTGGCTTCAATATACAATTCACCAATATATTTCTTTTGAAATTCTTTTTGGAAGAATTCCCAATTTACTTGATCTGTGGGTACATGACGTGTCATTGACTGCCACCAAGTATATGCTTCTCCTAGCAGTAGAGAAACATCACATATTACACTTTCACGCTGGTTACATTCAAGTTATTGCAAGATTCACTTAATAGATTCAATCCAGACTTCAGCTGCAGAAGGGTCAACTCCTTTCAATCCTAAAAATTCAGTCGTACCATATTTATGCAATTTTTTATTTGGAACTCGATGAACAGTAGGTGCAGATGTCGTAGCGGATGTGGTTCCTGCCACACGCTGAAGAGCATTGGCAATAGCTCTAAGTAACTGTGAATAATCTCTTTCCTCAATATTACTTCGCTCAACGTTAGGTTGTTGAGTACTAACTAGATTAGCACTTAGTGTTACCGATTCGGTTTCATCTAACTCATCGGAGACATCATCTCTAGTATACATCTCTTGATCCATATCATGATTATAATCATCCGAAATTTTCAACTATAAAACAAAAACAAATATATCAGCATCCAAATCCCGACTCAATTATGGCATGTACCTCTAGACTCAATTTCGAGCTCGATTTAGACCCATATTTGTCGCCAGAATAGGGTTTCAGAGTATTACCGAAGTTTACCGATTAAACAGACATAATTTTCAAACATTTCATATAACATAACATTCATGTCAGAAACCAATCAAACTCATACATACTGTCCTTTATTTGAGCCATCGAGGCCCAAAATACGTGTTGGAAACAAGTCGGGAATAATTCAGAAACTCAAGAAATTTTTCAAAAAAACATTAAAAATTTTCAAAGCTGTAGGGTTCACACGGCCGTGTGGTCAGGCCGTGTGGACTCAAAATGTACCTTAAACAACAAGTTTACCATTCTCTGCAAGCTTGGACACTAAGTAATTCAAAAATCATTCGTTTAACCAACTCAAAACGCAATCAAACCCATTCAAATCATGTTAAAACAATCATCCTAGGTGCCTAACCAATGTATCCTCATTGGTACCACATTTATATAATCAAAACATATCATCAAAGCATTATTCAAATACAAATTACAACATGCCTGATTTAATCCGTTTTGCCTAGTTTATGAACACTTAAACATCAATTTAACATGCCATATTAAAGCTTCAAAAACAAACACATGTTTATATGTATATACCAAACCAATATTAAATTTATAACCTCATTTACATTTAATTCACAAAATAACTATTATTTAGACACCCTAGGTATATTCCGACACAAAGGATAAACATCACCACATTTGAGTTCGGGATCGTTGTTGGATGCTGAATCGGCGATCAAAAGTTAAGTACCTAACCTGCGCAGGAAAACAAAACCGTATGCTGAGTAAAAACTCAGTGGTATTTCTATAATGCGAATATTTAAAGACAAACAATATAATAGGCACAATTGAATATTTCAAACCTCATTTTATTTATACAACAACATTAACCATTCAATACTCAAAACACAAATACATCATTTTATTTAATAACCCTTATTAACCCAACTCAAAATCGGACGGATACAAGGATCCAACCAACACACCAATTTGGCACCCAGTGCCTCATCGGATAAATTTGAAGTAATAACTGTGCCCAGCGCTATATAAATTTGACAACCAGTGTCTAATCGGTTAAATCGAAGTAAATTGGCACCCAGTGCCTCATCAACTCGAAGTCGAAGAAATCCCTAAACTCTTCCAATCCTATGGCATGCTATCTATATCCGACTTAGCCCGATACAGTTAATAGGGTTTAATTTCACTTTCCAAATACAACCAATATTCAATTATCATATTTGCACATATATATATAATCATTTCAATTCAAATAATCAATATATTCATAATATATATATATATATATATATATATATCAATTCAATCAAATTTTAATTAAATTCAATGTCAAAGTGTCAAATACTCACCTCAATACTTTCCATATGCATTAAATTGAATTATAACAAATTTACAGCTAAGTTCGAATTATAAAAATACAAACCAGGAATTCCTAGTTATTCCACGTCAACTTTATCTTTCCCCTTTTTAGTTGAGGATTCTGGTACGATGTTAGGTACAGAATTAAAACAATTAAAATTCATTAATACAACACTATTCAATTTCATATTGAATATTTCAATTTTGACTCAATATTTGCTTAATTTTCAATTTAGTCCCTAAACCGAGACTAACTTTATTTCTTTACAATTAATTCTATATTTTCACACAAATTTCACTTTAAACTAAATTTAACTCCCTATTTTCACTTAAATTCCTAAATTTCATTTTTTTACAATTTAGTCCCTATTACTCAAAATTTACAATTTATTCTACAATTTAATCCTTTTTCACTTCTAGCTTAAAAATCTATCTATTTAATCCTTAATACTAAAATTATTCAACATTAACAGCATTTTAAAACACAATAGTTGTTAAAGTTTTGACATGGATCGAGTAGTACTTAACATTGGGATTCCAAAAACATAAAAATTGCAAGAAAAAAAGGACTAAATTGACTAAACAATTGAACTTGGAACTTTGAAACCCCTAAGCTTTTGCGTCTATTTCTTTCTTCTTTCTCTTTTTCTTTTTCTTTATTTCATTTACTTATTCATTTGTTTTATTATAATTACTTTATTATATTATATATATTTACTTAAATATTAAGTAAAACATATTATAATATATATATTTTAACTTTAATTTATTAATAATATATAATAATTTACACTTATGCCGCCTCATTAAAGGACAATGGCATAATTGCTTCTTTAGTCCCTTTAAATTTTCTTTAATCTATAATTCAACTTTCACCTTTTATGTAATTCAGTCCTTATACCTAATTACTCTTAATTCATGCAAATTCACTTAACCAAAACCTAATTAACTACACAATTAACTTCGTAAATATTTTTAAAAATATTTACGAGTCTGATTTACGGGAACAGAGTCTCAGAAATCCCCTTTTCGACACCCCTGACTATCGGGTCGTTACACAATCTCCCAACTTTCCTTCTGTTTTGTTCTGTAGCTCACGCAATTGAATGGTAGGATTGAATGCCAATTCCATGGACTTCGCTCCTACAAACACCACATCGACCTCTGTATTACAGATTTGATAATCATAATAAATAACAGATTTCACTCGTCGACTCATTTCAATATCGGCCACGAGTTGGATGAAGAAACGCAAAAAAAAAAGTACAGGATTGTCCAAAGTAGTACATAGAACGGATTTCAAAACATAACTTTTTGGTAGTTTGATATTAATTTGTTGTGTGTCCAAGTTATGAAAATTACGTCCATTTTATAAGAAATAATATAGGGAGGAAGAGAATATGTGCTTCGAA
This sequence comes from Gossypium australe, assembly GCA_005393395.2. Lineage (NCBI taxonomy): Eukaryota > Viridiplantae > Streptophyta > Magnoliopsida > Malvales > Malvaceae > Gossypium > Gossypium australe. The sequence goes on from CM016621.1 coordinate 44,734,821, forward strand.
ATTTGTTTATGAATACATGCATTCGTTGAATTGGTATGATGCAAGTGAAAAGTATTATCATCCACAAAGCGTTCAGAAGTCATAATTTCATCTCACCCGTACTCCTTAGGTATTCTATACCTCATAACATGCTCTCTAGGTGTTCTGAAAAGTTACTTTAACTTTTAGCAGGAAAGATAAATGTTAGAGAAAGCACGCCCAGTTGGGGGAGCTTTCTCTAACAATTTTCTTCTGCCCAAAGTTAAAAGTATCTTATGCTTTGTAATTTTTAGCCACTTTAAGAATGTTTTGAATATATTCGTCTAGTCCTGTAGTGTGTTTTCGATCGTTGGAAATTTTCACTTTGTAATCCAACCCTTCCTTATGCCTATAAAAGGGGTCTCGCACTTTAACACCCCAAACCCAACCTAGACATTATGGCTGAATCCGGATGTCTCACAAAGAATGGTTTTGAAAACTATGTTTGTGTCGATAAAAAATTCAACTTTTATAACTCGTATTCATTCATAATTATTTCTGAAACCGTCATTTAATTTGTTCATTTACCAAGACATGATGAACAACGGAAGTCTTTAAACCGTTATATTTTTAAAAGGGCAGTTCGTATGTAATGAAAACGTCAAAATGCATCCAAATCAAAATAAAACCAACAGTCCAGATAGTCCCAAAAATTACAAACTCTCAAATGATCATAAATAAAACCATAAATTTCCAAGTTTAAATAGTTTACGGTCGAGTGGTCACGACTGAGTCTCCGTAGCATCGATCCGCCTAACTATGCTGATAACCTGAACAAATCAAACGAACAGATGTGAGTTTTCATAAACTCAGTGTGTAACCCAACAGAATTAGATAGCATAACAAATAGATATCACATACACTGTCAGATTTAGTTTCAGTTTCAGAGTCGGACTATAGTCCTTTATAGTTATAGTTATGGATATAGATACAGATAAATAGAACAGATACAGTGACTCCTACCCCCATCCTTTACACACCATCTCCGACCATCCTATCACAACATGTGGGGTTATAAACACCCACCCATCCCTACACACCATATAGTGTCGAAGCGTCACATTACAGATAATATGCAGTTAAGCAACCAGAATATAAGTGAAAAGTCGCCACACAGATCACTTCCTCCTCATATACAAATCCCACCCCACATGCAAATACAAAATATAGATATAGTATACAGATACAGATTAACATGCTTACGTGCTTATATAGAGATATCAGGTGTATATATATCAGACTAATCAGACAAGCATAATAGTATCACACTCAGAGCAGAACATTAGACTATCAGATCACATAGTTTAAGGGTTTCATTAGCCCTTACCGACCCTATGGTATGACTATAGTCGATCGAAATGACTTGTGCAACCTTAAGGAGAATTTTAGAAAAATGGGCCCACATATCCGTGTGGGCCCACACGCCCAGATTGGCCTTGCCCATGTGGCCCACACGGCTTGGCCCAAGACCTATACGCCTGTGTGGCATGCCCGCGTGGGCCCACATAGTCGTGTCTTGTGCACGACTCTGCCTTCGTTGATCACACGGTCGTGTCTCGCACATGGTCAGGCACACGCTTGTGTGACATCGACAATGAGGTTTTTCGACTGTCACCGAAGCTCGTTTTTCTGCGTTTCGAGTACACACCTGGTTCATTTAAGATGCTACAGCAATCCTGAGCCATCCGAAACCTAAGAAATAGTAATTCATTGACCACTTAGCAATCAATTAACGAATCAACTCTATCCCGAAATAATATAAGAAACTTACCATTAACAAAAACAGATGTCGACACGATTTAAACTGTCAGAGCGAATTCACCACCGCCTTCTCTTACATAAGGATTCTGTAGAAATCAAATCCCCTAACTATGCCGAAAAAACACACTTACAGAAACGGTATATCTAACTTTTTACCGAAAATTAAAATGGGAATAGCCCTATTACCTATATCCCACGACAAGTGCCAAATTCGAGTATAATGCGAGGAACACAAAATGAAAATTGTCAGGTTAACAAAGGGAAGAAGAGAGCAGAAAAACTCATGTCAAAATTTTTCTTGAAAGAGAGAAAAAAATGAAATTTGAAAAAAATAAAATAAAAAATAAAAAATAACACAAATAACACAAATGCCCCATATCTCTCCCACTAACCCCTCAATCTCAACCACTACAGAATTTTAACTCCACCGAAACTCAATCATAAAATCGAGAAAAAAATAATACCCATGCTCACGCAAGGATTCAAACACAGGACCCCCAACACACCAACCCCTTACCACTCGAACCAGCAGGCTCATTCTGATTTAAATTAACAGAAAATTTAATATAAGCCCTTCTAATAAGAGTAAGGCTTGGATAAAAAATAACATAATTTAGCAAAGGTGAGATTTGAACCCAAGACCTCTCACACACACCCAGAACACTTAGCCACTGAAACGGATACATATTTGTAACAACCCCAATACCCTAGTCGTAATAGTGGTTTCGGGGCCACAAATCCGAGTTAGAAAAATATTTTAATATTATTTTCCATGCTTATAATATGTGAGTTTATATGTATGAAATATCCGTGATTAAATTTTATCGTTTGTCTGCCGATTTGTGAAAAAGGACTAAATTGCAGAAAATATGAAACTGGCCTTCTATTTGATTAAGTGCCGAATTGATGTGTCTCTTTAAATGTGATGTCCTTATATTGTAAATGGACCATTGAATTCATGAAATGACATGGTTGGACATTAGTTAGTGGATTATTAATGATAATAATAAGGTTAAAAATGGAAATTGATTAATAAGGTTATAATTAATAAAACAAATGCATGAAATTAGTCATTTGTGTACATCCTTGCCGAAAACACAAAGGATAAAGAAAAAGGAAAAGGGTCTTTAGGGTTCGTCACTAATCTTGGCTAATTGAGGTATGATTTTTGATCCATTTTCGATAATTTCTACGTTTTTGTGATCGTTGCTTTGTGTTATACAAAACCCATGCTTAAATTCATGAAATTAATGATGATTTTGAGTTATGCCATTGTTGATTTTGTGAGCTTTGTGATGTTTGATGATGAAAACTAAGTGTTTGATGATTGATATACATATTTTCTAAAGTGATTTTGAGTAAAAAATGCATTTTTGGAATTTAATTGAGAAATGTGAAAACTTTGTGTTGAAATGTGAAATAGATGTGCAATATGGGCTGCTAGGGACACTATAGTAATTCGGCTAAGCATGGATTAAATTGGATTTTGTGAATTTGATGTATTTGTGAAATAAGGACTAAAATGCTAAAGTGTGAAATTATAAGGGCTAAAGTGCAAAATGCCCTAATTGCGTGTTTGTGAATTGAATTGAGTAAAGATGAGATTGAATGAGTTGAATTTGATATTATATAGATCAAGAAAAGAGAAATTCGGGCTTAGGTCGAGGTAAGAATAAAGTGCTAGATTGATCGACTAGTATCATTGTTTTTACGTCCGAGGTAAGTTCGTGTATAATACGTATAGTTTAAACAATGTTCAAATGTGATGAAATGAATGGAAATGTGGTTGTGGAGTTTGGTATGTGAAATGTGAGTTCGAAGATATGTGGCACTAAGTGTGCGTAAATAGAATCGTTACAGTGATGAATGACACTAAGTGTGTGTGATAAAGAAAGCGTTGGCTATATTATTTGGCACTACGTGTACGATACCGAGACAAATTCAGTTTAATATAATGGCACTAAGTGTGCGAGTACATCGAACATTTAAAGAGGATCGAATGAATTATGGCATCGAGCATTGAAGTGGTAAATGTGATAGATAAATACGTGATGGTACAGGTATGTACAGAACCTATGTGGTTGATGATATTGTGTATGAGATAGATGGAAGATTATGTGAATGAATGATGAAAAGAGTTGGATTGAGTAGCATTATAAATTCTTGTATATGAACCTATAGATATGGTATGAAAATGAGTGATAGCTATGGATGAGATTGAGTAGTGATGTGAATTGAACTAAGTGTTAGTAATTTTGCATATTGAATTTGAATTGTTGAGTTAATTGTGTTATATTACGAACTTAATAAGCTTACTCTGTGTGTTTTCCCTATGTTTATAGATTTTCAGAGATTTGCTCGGGTTGGAAGTCGGTGGAGATCGCATCACACTATCTGGCTAATGATTTCGGTATTTATAACCTTTATGACTTGGTTATGTGGCATGTATAGGCTATGGTATTCGATATTATGGTTGGAAATATATTTGATCATTTGAGATGGTTGATTATGAATGTTGTAGCAGTCCGGTTTAGACCTTAGTCGGAATAGTGGTTTTGAGACCAAAAATTCGAGTCAAAAAAATAATTTAAGTTTATTTTCTATGCTTATAATTTGTGAATTAACATGCGTGACAATTTCGTGATTTAGTTTTACTGTTTGTGTGCTTAATTTGATAAAATGACTTAATCGCGTAAAATGCAAAACTAGCATGCTATATGTAAAGGTATCTATTTGCCATGGCTTTTATTATATAGAGTCCTTATGTTGTTATTAAACCATATGAATATTGGATGGACAAAAATGCCTTAAGATAGTGAATTTTAAATGAAAATAAAAAGGCTAATGTGGTAATTTGTTAAATAAAAGATAAATTAGTTAAATTAAAGACAAATTGTTTGTCATTTATATTCATCCACCACCGAAACTTACAAAAGAAAAAGGGTTTAAGAGTTTTGAAGCATTCGGTCATTGCTCAGTTTAATCAAGGTATGTTTTTGTTTCGGTTTTTGATAATTTCTACATTTTTGTGATCGTTGCTACGAGTACTACAAAGCCCATGTTTTAATTTTTGAATTTGATGATGGTTTTGTGTTTTGCCATTGATGATAGCCTGTGATTCTTGTGGTTTGATGAGGGAAAATAAAAGATATGTGATAAATTAATATGTTTTGTCTTAGGATTTTTGATGAATTTGAGTAATTTGGGCTAAATTGTGAAAATAATAAATTGAGGGACTAAAATGTGAAATAAATGAAATGTATGGACCTGTATGAACATGAGGAAGATTCAGCCTAAGCATGAAATATTGAAATTTTGCATATTTTGTGTTTTTATGAAATAAGGACTAAAATGTGAAAGTGTGAAATTATAAGGGCTAAAGTGTCAAAAGGTCTAATTATGTGCTCGTGGATTAAATTGAATGAATGTGTGATTAAATTAGTTAAATTTGAATTTATTTAGATCAAGAACGAAAGAAAACAAAATTAGATCAGCTGAAGTTGAAAGTAGTCGAGTAGTCAATTTCATTCGTTGTTTTCCGAGGTAAGTTCATAAGTAAATAAATATTGATAAATTCTATTGTATTCATTTTAATAGTGTCGAATTGAATTATTACTTGTGTATATAATATGCTGAAATGGATTGAACATGGGAGCAATATTCACGAGCTTAAAATGATCGAGTTTCGATGTCCGAAAGTACCGTACGAACCTTAGGAATAGTTAGGATACATATGTCATGACATAGGATTCTGATATGTGATTCGTGTAAGACCACGTCTTGAACATTGGCATCGACATGTGTTTACGTGTAAGACAATGTCTAGGACATTGGCATCGTATTTGATTCGTGTAAGACCCCATCTGGGACAATGGCATCGATATGTGATTACATGTAAGACCACGTCTGGGACGTTGGCATTGTACGAGCCTTCTGACTATCCGAGTATCCTTATTAATTCTGAATGGTTCAACAGGCATTATCGAAATGAGATCAGATGTGGAAACGAACTAAAAGATTCAGGTATGTGCTTTGTGATATGTATATGTAAGCAAGGTAAGTATATGTTTATGATGGATACTTGAATTGGACATGGTAAAAGATAAATTTATATGTACTTATGAGTATATGAGAATTTGAACATTGATGTTGTATTGCTATTGTGAATGTGATAATACTTGAGTTGCAATCATATTAAATGTACAATTGGTTAAGGTTTATTTGATTTGATTAGTTGATTTAATGCAAATGTTTATTTAATTATTATTTGCTTATGACTTACTAAGCTATGAAAGCTTACTCTGTGTGTGTTTGTTTGATTGTTTTATAGATTATTAATGCTACGAGAAGCTTGGGGATTGTCGAGAATCATCACCACACTATCGAACTATATTTTGGTACCTTTTGGAAATGTATATATGATCACTGAAATCAGAGCTTTAAAATTTATAAAACGAATGATCAAACCTGGAAACTAACTCTGACAATGATTAAAGGCAAGTGTACCTATCGAACAGTAGCATAGCTTAGGCAAGACCAGATTGTTGAACCCAAAGGAACTAAAAGTATTAATACTAACTTTCTTTTTTATTATTTAGCCTTAAAGGTATAGTGAAGTTGCTTTAATCTAAATTAACTACTACTAAGCTAAAGTTACAAGACAAAAAGAACGAATTGGGAAATAACTTTGAAGGAAAACTTAGTTGATCACGACGATACCCTCAAGAAGAATCCACTTAGACTTCACTTGTTATCTTAACACTAAACCATATGATTTCTTTACTTAGCTTGATCTGTAGGACTCCCTAACCTATATTAAACCCTCTCTCGAGGCGAATAACGTCTAACCCTAGGTTAATTAGTGGAACTCTCATTCGCTTATAATAACCCCCTAGAATAGCAGTAAATCGATCTGTGGATTCCCATATTAGGTTTCACCCTAATCCAGCAAAATCTCGTAACCCTATCTCTAGGCGTTCGATCAACTCTGCTTAATTATGCTAGATCTACTCTTAAGCAGGGTCTATTCCTCCTCCACCTAAGCACATCAGATTTCGATTAAGCAACATAATTAAGAACAAACTAAGTAATTATCATATAACTTAGAAATCAAATAACAAAATCCATCTAGGTTTCATCCCCTTCAGGTATCTGAGGGGTTTAGTTCATAATGAATAAAAAGAACATCACAAGAGAAAAGATAAAACAAAACATAAGAAAACCCTAAAACCCCCTGAAAGAATTGAAGGAGAATTCCGCCGTCTTGAGTATAACTTCGGCTTCTTGGGATGGATCAACTGGCTATCCTCACGTTATTCCCTCACTCTGACCTTCTCGGCTTGGCTCATTGGCCTCGCTTTTGATGCCCTTCAAAGGTTGTACTTGGGGGATATATATAGGCTATTGGAATGCGATTCTTTCTCTCTAAGTATCCTTTTCCCACTGAAATTGCTCTTTCCAGCGACAGAGGCACGGCCATGGTACACACCCGTGTGTATCGAGACCAGACCATGTTCGGATTTCTAATTTGAGGCACGACCGTGTGAGGCGGAGTTAAGGCCGTGCTCTAGGTGTTCGTCGAGGCACGGCCGTGCGGGCTTTGGGCCAGGCCGTGTCAATTTCATGCTAAGGCCCATTTACTCCGTTTTAGGCCTGTTTTGTGTTGTTTTCATCTTCGGGTGCTTTCCTGGGTATAAGACATGAAAAGAAAGGATTAAAAGCACCTTTTTATATAAATCAAGGAATAAATCATCAAAAAGCATCATATATGTGGGATTAAAATATGTTACTTTTACTCTTTATCAAATAGCCCCACACTTAAGCTTTTGCTTGTCCTCAAGCAAAATTCTCAACTTACAATTAAAACAAACTTTCCATGATTCATAATTCCTATCAACAATGCCTTATCACAATTCATAGATAATTCATACATAGACAATTCAATTCAAAGAGTCCTAAAGATTCAAATGAGATAAGTCATGATTTTGTACCTTGAAAACATAGGTGTCTCCCCTCTTTTAAATAACTACATTTTTAATTCAAAACTGACAAGGATAGATATCCTCGCTAAAGATTCACTCAAATCACTCTAAAGTGTTTAAGGTTCAGGAAAAGATCGCTCCTAAGTCGAACCTGAAAAGTTAATCCCATAGGCTTGCCTGAAAATGAAATCTCCACCACTGTAATATGAGATGACAAACAGATTAAAAGGTCTTTGTTAGGGTTGTAATGGGGTTAGGTTAAAAGGTGTGGTTACAGGCTGAAATTAGAAGGTTAGAATCGAGATTGAATTGACAAGTACCTCCCTAAACATACTGAAATATCATCAACTGAGCTTTTACTAATACGAGCTTTTCTTTCGAGAATAGACTTTGATTGTGTAAGCTCTCTTTTCAAACTACTAAAATTGAATACTTTGGATTTTTTTTAAGAACAAACTAAATAATACAATATAAATTTAAATATCAGAATAATAAACTTCGGTAACTGATCAAATCAAGTTCGATTAAGGGGTAGTCAAAAGAAAGGGTGATAACAAATACAAAGGGCTTTGGGTTAATATTAGTAGGTGAGTCAATAAAAAGGGTTTGTTAAGATCAACGGGGTTCACTAGGGGTTAATTGTAAAGGTAGGCTATTTAGTGAAGTGAGTGGGTTAAAACCTAGGTGCCTTTATCATCTCTGTATATCAAATCATAACTGTGGTCTCAACATGTATAAACGAGGCAAGTTCTAGAATAACAGTTCATGGTTGACACACTCATAATCAAAGAATGAGCACGAAAAAGAATGTATGCTCTATAAGGTTCAAATACTCACAAAAATTATGGGTGTTTTGACATCATCCTTATGAATTTTAAATTTCAAGGTAATATTCAAATTTAGGTTAACAACCTAGCAAAATTTTTAATTCTTAAAAAATAGACTTATCATGCTCGATTCTCTAGTATTCTTCAAATTTACTCATCAATACACAATTAACTATGACTTATTCTAAAACATGTTAATAATCATCGCAAATCATTAGCAATTTCATCCTAATTAGTAATATGACAACTTTGCATAAAAATAAGACTAAATCAGGGATTTGAGAATAATGAAGAAAGTTAGGCACTGTTATTCCACTTTTACCCTCAGGGATTTGAGAATAATGTAAAAAGTTTGACAAAATTCGAGAATTATAAAAAAGTTAGGCATTTTTACCCCCCACACTTAAGATTTACATTGTCCTCAATGTATAAAGATTGATAATGACTCTATTTTTATAGAAATCAAAAGTGAGGGTGAGAGGTACTCCCTGAATTCTTTGGTGGGTTCCGTGGAGGATGTGGAAAATACGGTGAAGGCGTCGGTATGGTGGTGGTGTTGGTTCCCAAGCTCTGCGCTAGATGAAGAAATTGGGGAACTCATGAAGGATTAGCCAGGGGTTATTGAAACATAATATAAATAAACTAAAGATAAAATTAAAGAAAAGCAAGCTAAAGTGAAGGAGACTAAGAAGAAAACTGAAATGAAAAGAAAATACTAATGGACTATGAAGTCCTTATTGAAGGATGGTTCGCAAGGTGGGAATCAACGCTAACGTTGGGGATGTGATGGCGGTGGCGGAAGTGAAGGGGTTCTCGTGGTGGTCGGCGTGATTCCCAAGCAGCCTAGCGAACCTGACACTAAGAAACTAAAAGAAAATTAAACGAAAATAGCAGATGAGAAGTTTAGATAAGGAAAAGAAATGAGAAAAGAAGGAAATTGAAGCAAAAGAGAAAGAAGAAATAAAAACTAATTGGTCCCAAAGACCCTTAGCTTGGTGTTGAGACGAAGCTGCCGGCATGAACTCATGTTGATCGTTCTTTGAGGAACCTATGCTTAGCTTCTTTCGCTTCTTCGGCATGGTGTTGGCTTGTTCAAGGATCTAGGGTCTTAGTAAGTGGAGAATATGAGATGGAGGAAAGTGAAAAGTAAAGAAAATAATGAAGAAATCAGATGGAAGGAAGGGGAAGAGGTGAGGGGTTTAAATAGAGGTTCAAATTTGGTGCTGCTCCACGACCGTGGTCCTAGGGTGTGTCGATTTACACGGCCACCTCGCACGGTCGTGTTGTGGAGTGTGTTTGTCACCCCATGCCCGTGCTTCGGATCCGCACGCCCGTGTTCGTCAAGTCAGTAGCTTCGCACGGTTTGGAGGCACGGGCGTGTTCTGCCCGTGGTGTGGAAGTCAGTAGCTTCACACGGTTGAGGGCACGGTCGTGCCCTATCTGTCAATGCCCGTGGGGAGGGTGGTTGGGTCCGTGACGTTGGGGGTTGGTTGGACTGAATTGCACGGCCTCTGCCTCTCAGTGTGGCGGTTCAGGTGGTCCACACGGCCACGGACATGGCCGTGTGTAAGGCCGTGTGACCTGGGAAACCTGTACTATTTGTTAGTTTAAAAAGGAAAAGAAAAAGGAAAATAGAAAGAAAAATAAAAAGAAATATAAAAAGAAATAGTGTTAGTACTCGGGTTGCCTCCCGAGAAGCGCTTGTTTATAGTCTTAAGCTAGACTTTTCCTCATATTTGAAAATTTTAGGGAGGTTTAAAGGTTTGAATATCTTCCCTCATGCTTACAGTTCTGTTTCTTTGACAAAGTTGAAGTCGAGAAGCGTTTACCTTAAAAGTGCCGAATATTGGATTGCTTACCTCGACTATTCCGTGTGGAAAGATATCGTGTACCTTGAGAATTATTTCTCCCTTTTCCCTCGGTTCTGTGAAGTGTTGTGCGGATCGAATTTGTTTAACAGTACCCGATCTCCTATCCTGAAGTGGTTTGATGTTCCTACGAGCTCTTCTGGTGGTTCCTCTGGTTTTACTTCATGTGGATCCAGCTCTTCTTTGACGTGTGTCTGTTGCTCTTCTAATTTGTCGACCCTAAGGCTTTGTTCCTTGTGTAATTCCTCTTTGTCGATTTTGGGTCTATGAATCGGCTCAGGTTTTTGGCCTTGTGATGTTTCCTGCGATGAAGATTGAACAATTTGATTATCTATTGAAGTGACTTTCTTACATTCATCGACTATTGTCCTGGCCGAGTCGAGAGCTTGAAGATTGATCGATTCATCTCCTACACGAAGTATGAGTTCGCCTGTGGCAACATCAATTTTTGTTTTGGTAGTTGCTAGAAAAGGCCTTCCTAAAATTAAGGGGATTGAATTATCCTCATCCATGTCTAAGACAACAAAGTCTACTGGGAAAACAAATTTATCGATTTTTACAAGAACATCTTTGATAATGCCCCTAGGAATTCTAACAGTTTTATCATCTAACTGAATACTCATCCTAGTTTGTTTGGGCTTCCCTAGACCTAGTCGTTTAAATAGTGAATAAGGCATGACATTTATGCTTGCCCCTAGATCAGCTAACGCATTATCAATATTTAGACTACCAATTAAACATGGAATTGTAAAACTCCCTGGATCTTTTAGTTTCTGAGGTAGTCTGTTCTGTAGCATTGCCGAACATGTTGCGTTTAGTTCCACATAGTGCTCTTCATCTATTTTGCGTTTGTTGGTCAAGAGCTGTTTTAAAAATTTCTTCGAGTCTGGCATCTGAAAAAGAGCTTCAAGAAGAAGTAAGTTAATATGTAATTTCTTTAGAAGTTTAAGAAACTTACCGAACTATTCCTTTGAATCGCCTCTTTTTATTGCTTCGGGATAAGGTATGCGAGGTTGGTACTCTTTAATTACCGGTTTTGGCTTTTCCTGTGTTACCTCTACTTTACCTTCGTCTACCTTATTTTCTGGAGTTGGATTGGGTTCATCTAACCCCTTACTGTCCTGAGCTGTGATGGCTTGAATTTTCTCCTTGGGGTTAATCTCGGTATTGCTTGGTAGACGTCCTTGCGGTCGTTCTGACATCAGCTTTGCGAGCTGTTCTACTGCATTAGTCACTTCCTTGACCAACTTAGCAATTTCATCGATTCGGCTCTCGTTGCTTTTAATTGCTCTATCAGTTTCTTGGATACGTTTCTCTGTGCCTGCCGAGAATTTTGCCATCATCTCCTCGAGAGTTGGTTTCTTCTCTTGTGAATATGGCTGATTTTAGAAGTTTTGAGGAGGTTGCTGCCTTTGATTTCCTTGATTGCCTTGACCTCCCCACGAAAAATTTCGGTGGTTCTTCCAACCTGGATTGTAAGTATTACTATAAGGATTATTATTGGATCGGAAATTATTACCTATATAGTTCATCTGTTCGTCCTCTGCTCTTGGTTGGTAAGGTGGGTACTCACGATTCGCCACGTTTCCACCTGTGTTGCACTGCATGACTGGATGTGCCTGTGAAGAACATAAATCGTCAAGCTTTTTGTTCATCATCTCGATCTACGTTGATAGCATGGTCATGGCATCGACGTTGAAAACTCCTGCTGATTTCCTCGGTTTAGTCCTTGAAGCCTACCATTGGTAATTATTTAATGACATCTCCTCGATGAACTCATAGGCTGCTTCAGGAGTTTTGTTGTTTAGAGTTCCACCGGCGGCTGAATCTATTAGTTGTCTCGTTGAGGGATTTACACCGTTATAGAAGGTTAGGCCTTGTAGCCACAAGGGTAAGCCATGGTGTGGGCACCTCCTCAAGAGATCCTTGAATCTCTCCCATGCAACATATAGTGTTTCTAAATCCATCTGCACAAAGGAAGAGATATCATTCCATAATTTGGCCGTTTTGGCCGGTAGAAAATATTTCATTAAAAACTTTTCGGTCATCTGATCCCATGTAGTGATTGACCCTCGTTGTAATGAGTTTAACCACTGTTTAGCTTTATTTCTTAATGAAAAAGGAAATAACCGAAGACGTATGGCATCATCAGAAACGCCATTTATTTTGAAGGTATCACAGAACTCTAAAAAGTTAGCTATATGCGTGTTTGGATCTTCGTCCTGCAAACCATCACATTGAACAAACTGTTGAATCATTTGTATTGTGTTAGGCTTTAATTCAAAATTGTTAGCGGCTATAACAGGCCTAACAATACTCGATTCTGCTCCTGTCAAATGCGGTTTCGCATAATCAAACATTATTCGTGGAGCATTGTTTTCCCCCACATCGCGTGGTTGTGGGTTGTTTTCGTCCATCCTTTCAGTAGGATTGGATCTATCTTCTTCTTCTCTCTTTGTGTAATCTAGGGCTTGCCTGGTTTCCCTGCGATTCCTACGAGCGGTAGCTTCGATTTCGCTGTCGAATATCAAAGGTCCTCTCGGGTTCCTTCTAGTCATAAACTAGAGGTACCTGCTGGAAAAGAAAGAAAGAAAATTTCAATAAAAAGAAAAAAATAGAAACGAAAAGAAAAATAAATTGCGAAAAATAAAAATTAGGGCTAAAGTAATAAAAATAGAGTTTTCTTAATATTTTAGTTCCCCGGCAACGGCGCCAAAAACTTGATCGCTGAAATCAGAGCTTTAAAATTTATAAAATGAATGATCAAACCTGGAACCTAACTCTGACAACGATTAAAGGCAAGTGTACCTATCGAACAGTAGTATAGCTTAGGCAAGACCGAATTATCGAACCCAAAGGAACTAAAAGTATTAATACTAACTTTCTTTTTATTATTTATCCTTAAAGATATAGTGAAGTTGCTTTTATCTAAAGTAACGACTACTAAGCTAAAGATACAAGACAAAAAGAACAAATTGGGAAATAACTTTGAAGGAAAACTCAGTTGATCACGACGATACCCTCAGGAAGAATCCACCTAGACTTCACTTGTTATCTTAACACTGAACCATATGATTTCTTTACTTAGCCTGATCTGTAGGACTCCCTAACCTATATTAAACCCTCTCTCGAGGCGAATAACGTATAACCCTAGGATAATTAGTGGAACTCTCGTTTGCTTATAATAACCCCCTAGAATAGTAGTAAATCAATTTGTGGATTCCCATATTAGGTTTCACCCTAATCCGGCAAAATCTCGTAACCCTATCTCTAGGCGTTCGATCAACTCCGCTTAATTATGCTAGATCTACTCTTAAGCAGGTTCTGTTCCTCCTCCACCTAAGCACATCAGATTTCGATTAAGCGACATAATTAAGAACAAACTAAGTAATTATCATATAACTTAGAAATCAAATAACAAAATCCATCTAGGTTTCATCCCCTTCAAGTATCTGAGGGGTTTAGTTCATAATGAATAAAAAGAACATCACAAGAGAAAAGATAAAACAAAACATAAGAAAACCCTAAAACTCCCTAAAGGAATTGAAGGAGAATTCCACCGTCTTGAGTATAACTCCGACTTCTTGGGATGTATCAACTGGCTATCCTCGCGTTATTCCCTCACTCTGACCTTCTCGGCTTGGCTCATTGGCCTCGCTTTCGATGCCCTTCAAAGGTGGTACTTGGAGGATATATATAGGCTATTGGAATGCGATTCTTTCTCCCTAAGTATCATTTTCTGACTGAAATTGCTCTTTCCAGCGATAGAGGCACGACCATGGCACACGCCTGTGTGTATGGAGACCAGACCGTGTTCGGATTTCTAATTTGAGGCACGGCCGTGTGAGGCGGAGATGAGGTCGTGCTCTAGGTGTTCGTCGAGGCACGGCCGTGCGGGCTTTGGGCCAGGCCGTGCCAATTTCATGCTAAGGCCCATTTACTCCATTTTAGGCCTGTTTTGTGTTCTTTTCATCCTCGAGTGCTTTCCTGGGTATAAGACATGAAATGAAAGGATTAAAAGCACCTTTTTATATAAATCAAGGAATAAATCATCAAAAAGCATCATAAATGTGGGATTAAAATATGTTACTTTTACGGTTTATCAATATATTAAAGTATGGCATGTATAGTTTTGATTATGTTTTGAGATTTGTAAAAATTTCTATGTGATATGGCTTGTTAAAGAATGTGTTTTTAGGTGAGTTTTGTTCTAGTTTATGCTCTATAAGGTGAAATATTTTGATGAGCTAATGAATGGCCAAAATGAAATGGTCAATGTTGGAAAGTTTCTTGGTTAATTTGAGAAGTTGATATGATGAGAAATGGTATAGATTGGTATGGGTTAAATTGATATATATACAGGTATGTGTTTTTGATGTGGAGTTGATACTTGAATTGGTATATTAAAGTAAGAATTGAATATGGAAATAAATGATGTTATTAAGAGTCAAAATTGTGCATGTTTTGGTATGTTTTGGATGCCTTTGGAGTATGAATTTAGGTTGGTTTGATGCTTCTAGGTTTGACCCAAAATTTGTGTGGCAAATTGGCCTTGCAAATGACCTATATTTGCCCACACGATTGAGCACACGGGCGTGTGTCTCGACCGTGTCTTTTAAGGTTGTAATTCGAAGCAAGTTAGGATGTCACAAGGGCTAGACACGCGGGTGTGTGATTGGCCGTGTAAGCAAGTCAATAGCCTCCTTAATTTTCACACGGCCTGGCACACGGGCGTGTCTTGTGGCCGTGTGGACAAGTCAGTATGTAAGCCCTGTTTTGCCACGGCCTAGACACACGGGTGTGTCTAATGCCGTGTGAGGCACACGGCCTGCCCACACGGGCGTGTGACCTCTGTAACTTTGAAAAATGTTTGATTTTATAAAAAATTTGTATGTGATCGGTTTAGTCTCGACCCCTTCCTAAAGCATGTTTAGGTCTCGTAGACCTATTGAAGGGACTCTATGTATATGATTTTCTATGTTATGATGATGATGAGTCTTATGTTGTAAAATGATCGTAAAAGTTCTGAATTGTTCGGTAATGCCTCTTAACCCTATTCCAGCGATGGTTATCTGATACGAATCGTCTCGGGATTGAAAACGAGTCGTAGATGTTGCCTGATCGTAAATTAGGTAGTTTTTCGTTGAAGATGACTAAAGGGATATTTTAATGGTAATGGCTGGAAAAATAAAGATAGTTAAATGGTTGAGATGGTTACGAATTTGAAACAAGAAAGAACCTTTAATAAATATTAAAGACCCGAATCTTATAAGCTTCAAATAGATGAAAGGAGTTTGAATAAAACTGAGACCCACTATCTAGCAAGATAGGAACCAACGGTATAGAAATTGAACGCCACACCCAAAAGGATGATAAGTTCGAAACAAAGTTGGATTGACGCCACTAAGAACTAGATAAGTCAATTCGAACCTTGAAGAATTAGGAGAGTGAATTAAACTCACCAAAAAAAAATAATATTCATCCATCAAAATTCTAAGTCTGCTACAACTAACCAGACACAAACTATTTATAGAAACATTTTTAAAGTTCTCATGGAAAAAGGATAGCATTGCCGTCCATATTTAATTCATAGGCTTCCACTAATCCCACACTTGCAAATTTCCAACTTGTTTATTCACCCACAATACCCATGTTGCCGTCCAAATCCATGCTTTATTTGTTCCACTAAGCACCCCACATGCACATGGATAAATTAAACATTTGTGCTTCAATTAAAAGATAAAATTCCAGCTTTATTTTACCTCCTACCATGCCGTCCAACAATCCCCTCCAATAGCAATTATTTTATTCATGCCCAACATTCCCAATTATCTATGCTTCCACTAACCCATAATATTCTTATTCCCATTCCATTATTGCCATCCATGCTCCACTAGTCCACACACGCTCTATTTTTTTAATGTTTCACACAAGCACAATTCTTAATTGTTTATAGCTTCCATAGTTGTTGCCGTCCCACCACATAGCCTATGTTCATGGTTCTTGAATTATTTTATTCAATCCATGATTTGTGATCACCCATGCTCCATTTAGGCTTGTGCCGTCCCATGCTTTGAAGAGTAAGTTCATGGAAGCATAAATCTTGTCCACCATTTAAATATTAGGCCAAGTCATGCTACATTTGTGCCTTGTTGCCGTCCATGCTTGAATAAAATAACAATAATCTCCTTTGTGCCTTGTTGCCATCCATGCTTGAATAAAATACTTCCCTTGTGCCGCATGCTCTAACCAAGCCTCATTGTTTATTCTTCCATTAATCCCCATGCTATCTCCAATTGACTTCAAATTTGTTTCATCCATAATATTCCTTCACCATTAAATATTCGGCCAAAAGATGTCAATGGCTTCACGGGGTATCATGCATTGCTCCTTCAAATGTGCATAATTTTGCTTAAAGTGCCCCACATTGGGCGGCACCTATAAACACATGAACTCCCATCAGTAAAATTCAGCTGAATAAAGTTATCACAAAATTTAAACACTTTATTTAAACACTAGGTAAAACAAAGGTTAATGAACACACTAGCATTCAGCTTCGACAAATGACATTAACAACTCGTATTATCTAGATAAATTAACATGAAATAAGAAAATGCATCAAACTAATAAATGACTGAAGATAAATTAAACATGCATAATAAAGTGTTGAATAAACTAGCAGTCGAACTAGCTAGTATATTCAACTTCAAATAAATTGTAACAGTTCAACATGTTCTTGGGCTCTTTTCTTTCTGTATTCCAAATTTGTGCCACCAAAGTCGACGTGGCATCTTTGAATTGTTTAGCACGGGCACGCGTAATTGGTCCATTAGGTAGCTCGATTGGGTCTTGGTTGACTTCCGTCACAGGCTTCTTAGGTGAGTTCGTATCATTATGGGTAAGGGGTGTTACATTTTATTTTGGTATCAAAGCTACGGTTTAGTCGGTTCTAGGACTAACATAGCGCGTGTGAGTCTAGCTATACATGCCATATTTATAAACTGCGATAGTGTGATGATTCCTGACAAATGAAATGTGTTTTCGTATGGTAAATGGATCCCAATCGAGCCATAGCTGATGATATGGAAAGTAATGCGCCTGATCCTGCTCAGGGGGCAGCGCCAGCTGAATCTCAGTCGACTTCGAGTAACCAAGAGGGAGAGGCTAAACAAGCCTTTTACCAAATGATGAATGAATGGTTTACTCAATATATCCGAATGAATCCGGCTGTTCCTCAATCTCTCCCCCACCGATTCCTCCTCAAATACCAGTTATGCCACAAGTTGTTGATCTAGTATGAATGAATAAGCCACCGGTTGATAAAATTAGAAAATACGGGGCCGAAGAATTCAGAGCCACTGTTAATGATGAAGCTGAGCAAGTTGAATTTTGGCTCGATAATACTATCCGTGTGTTTGATGAATTATCTTGTGCCCCTGATGAGTGTATTAAATGTGCGGTATCATTGCTTCGAGATTTTGCATATCATTGGTGGAATACACTAATATATGTAGCTCTGAGTGTAACACCCCACGCCTGGGTTCGAAGCCCGAACCTGGTTCAAGGCATTACCTAACTAATCTCATTTAATATCTCAAAATGGGCTATAAAATTTCATTTAGACCCAATCCTTGCTTAATCTCGGCCCAAGAAGCCCTATGCATACCTCCGAGAGGTTTCGGAATCAATCAGGGAACTTTTATGAGCGTGGAAAACTTTTCCTCAAAACAGGGGCCACATGCCCGTGTTGGTCTAGGGACACGCCCTTCTGCCCCTAAGACATGTCCGTGTCTTCCGCCCGTGGTTGATCCTGACCAAAACACACGGCCTAGACACACCTGTGCCTTCTACCCGTGGAGCCCTCTGACTATGACATCATCAACCCTTAATAGCACACGGCTAAAGCAAACGCCTGTGTGGCGGGCCCGTGGTCACATCTGATTAATCCACACGACCGGTTGCACGCCCGTGTGCTACAACCGTATGGCGATTTAAATTCCAAATCCTAGATGTAGACTTCACACGGCCTGGGCACACGCGTTGGACTGACCGTGTGTCACACACGGCCTAGACACACGCCCATGTACCTATCCATGTGGACAAGAACAAGGCTATTCACCAAGTTCCTTGCATTCCCCTAGTTCAAACCGTATGAATCTGTTCAACTTATCAAGACATCCATACACAAGGGTATACACTTCATGAAAATCATCTTCATTAAGCAAAAGAGTTTGCCAAGTATTGGCCTAACTTTAAAGCCATTTACAAAATGACTTTAGTAACATATGTAACCAACACCTTGGCTAACAATTACAACTTAACAAAATACTCGAGTCCTATACATGCCATACTCAAAATAAGTCTAATTTTTTATACCAAAGTGATGTCGATAGTGTGATTTCCGAACTCCGACGATCCACGTTCCTCGAGTTATCTTGGCAAAAAAGGGCAATGAAAGGGGTAAGCATAAAGTTTAGTAAGTTTGCATAGAAATAAATATAAAAAATAAGCTCATAATATAATCCATCCATGGCATTGACTAACCATACACATTTCATAGGCTCCTTGCCATACTTGCTTATAATTGCCCTTATTTAGCACATACCGTGCCACACCTCGTAATCATTTCTTCGTGACTCATTCACGAGTGCCTATTTTCACTCAATCACGTGACTTTAGTACAATTCTCATTTCTACTTCTATACTCATCTACTTATCCCCTTAATCACTAGAGATAGTCAAGGACACATATTTATCATCAATCATGTAGGTACGAAACCAATGCCACATCCTCGAGGTGGTCTTACATAGAGTCACTTCTAAATGCCAATGCCATATCTCGAATATGGTCTTATATGAATTTTCACATTAAGTATCGATGCCATATCCCAGATATGGTCTTATACGATTTTCATATTCATTACCAAAGCCATATCCCGGATATGGTCTTATACGGGATCTCAACTCGGTGCCGAGGCCATGTCCCGAACATGGTCTTATACGGGACCTTATCTATCTTATCTCTCGATGATAGCATTTTCATATTCAATATGGTCCATAGGACTTCATCATCTCATTCAACATTAACTACTCCATTTAGTAGAGCATCATGCATCAATATAATACCAAGCATTCTCAAACATGCTAACATAAATGTTGAATCTATCACATACAAACTTACCTCGATTTCAAAATGAGCTAACTCGTCGGTTTAGTCCAAGACTTTGTTTTTTCCTCGATCGAGGTGGATTCTCGGTTCCTCTTGCTTTATAATAGCAAATTAGTTCATTTTAATCACCACATTAATAAAAACACTTCAATAATCATGCTTAGGCAAAATTACTATTTTGCCCCTAGACTTTGGCAAAATGACCATTTTGCCCCTAGGCTTGGAAATAAATTCTAATCACATTTTTACCCTCAACAAGCATAGGTGAACATTTAATGCTCTTAAAGCTATCATCAAAAATCAACATTTCACATATTAACCACAAACTTTAAAACCTTTTCATCAAGGTCCTATTCGGTGTTTTCATGCTAACACCTTTCACAAAAGTTGTTTATCTAACAACTAAGTCTCATTTTCTTCCATAAAAATGCAGCAAATAACAACGAAATCTCTCACGACAACTCTCTAAACATTTCACCAAATTGCACAATAGTCCCCTCATTTGAAAGCTTAAGCTTTAGGGGTCTCAAAAGTACAATTATCATTAAGAAAGATCATCAAAATCACTTACTAGAATGAAGGAGAGCTTGCTGAAAATTTTGAGCTTTCAACCTTCTATTTTTCTTGCAAAAATCGGTGGAGAAAGATGGAGAGAAAGATGATATCTTTTCTTTCCTTATTCTAATATTAAACTAGCAATTAGTCCACCAAACATCACCAACTTTGACCAACTTGGTCAATCCTTGTCCCCTATGGCCGGCCAAGCATTTATTGGGGGGGTCTAATTGCCTTTTAAAGACCTCCAATTAACAATCTATGGCCATTTGGTACCTTTAGCTTATAGAATGGAACTTTCGCACTTTATGCGATTTAGTCCTTTTTCGCGATTAATCAAGAAATCGCTAAAATTAAGGTACCAAAATTCTCATGTACATATAACATCATGCTCTGACTCATAAATGACATGAAAATAAATTTCTCTAATCTCGGATTAGTGATCCCGAGATCACTGTTCTGACTAGCCCCTAAGTCGGGCTATTACACCGAGAGAATGGGTTACTTGGGGGTTCTTTCAGACTGAATTCCATATGAAATACATCAGTCAAAGGTTCATCGACCAAAAGCGCAAAGAATTCCTCGAGTTGAAACAGGGTCGTATGACCGTAACAAAATATGATCGGGAATTTGTAAGACTTAGTAGATATGCCCGGGAATGTGTATCGACCGAAGGAATAATGTGTAAAAGATTTAAAGACAGGCTGAATGAAGACATTAAGTTGCTTGTTGGGATTCTGGAAATAAAAGAGTTCGTCGTACTAGTTGAACGAGCGTGCAAAGCTGAAGAGCTCGGGAAAGAGAAAAAGAAACCTGGATTTGAAGGTAAGAATACACGTAAGAGATTCTCAAGTAAGTTTTTCTAATCGGCATCAAAGAAATTTTGAGATGACTCTAGCCGTTCAAAGGCTACTGTGGGTTATTCTAGATGGGATCGATATAAGCCAGTTGTGAGTTCGAGATCTACCTTAGTAGCTAGTGTTGGTAACATCAGATCAAATCAACCAGAGTGCAAATATTATGGTAAACAACATCCCGGCGGTTGTAGATTGAATGATCGAGCCTGTTTCAAATGTGGATCATTAGATCATTTCATTCGTGAATTTCCTCAGTTAGCTGAGCAAAACACAGTACAGAATGCTAGATCAAGTAATACGATAGCTCGAGGTAGACCATCTAGGAACACGGGTAATGTGAGTAGCAGTCAGAGAGGAACTAAAGAAACAGCTGTTAGATCTGAGGCTCGTGCACCTGCCAGAGCTTATGCTATTCGTGTAACACCCCTTACCCGTATTCAACGTCGGAACCGGGTATGAGGCATTACCGGACTTATCTCGCTTGAACATAAAACTTTGGGCTATCAAATTTCATTCCAATTTAAAATTTTTCATTCATATTCATAACATTCTTATTGTGGGCCTACGAGGCCTTACACATGAAAATGGAGGTCCTTGGAATCAAATCGGGATCTTTTGTAAAATTAAGAAAATTTTGCCTTAACAGGGTCACATGCCAGTGTGAAATGGGACACGCCCATGTGGGCAGGCCGTGTGGTCACACACGCCCATGTCCCTAGCCCGTGTGGAATTTATTTTTCAATTTGAACCTACAGGGGTTTTCAAATGGTCGAACACACTCCCGTGTCCTTGGTCCATGTCCTCCACACGGCCTAGACACGCCCGTGTCCTAACCCGTATGTGAAAACCTGGGTATTCTATTTGTGATGTCAACAACCAAATAAAGGGCACACGGCCTAGGCACACGCCCGTGTGTCTAGCCCGTGGTCGACACTAACTTGCAACACTAACATGTAGGGGACACATGGCCTTTGTCACACACCTATGGGACTGATCGTGCGTCACACACGGGTTAGACACACGTCCGTGTGCCTACCCGTGTGGACAAGAACAAGGCTATTTGCCAAGATCTTTTTATCACCCTAACTCATACAACATCAATCACATTCAACCATTTACCAAGCAACTCAATCATGTATCATACACATTCATGAATAACCTCACCTTTTCATATATTAATAATAATAATCCATCAACTATGGCTATTTACAAAGGTTCTTCTTTTAAGAAACCAACACACTTGGCCAAAATATCAAGACATGTCACTAAGCCTAGCCCCTATACATGCCATACACAAAATGCTAAGTCTAGATATACCGAGATGAGCTGACAGTGTGGATGATCTTCAAATTATCTTCGTATCTCGAACCGACTCTTTGACACTATAAAACAAGGAAAAAAGAAAGGGAGTAAGCTTTCCGCTTAGTAAGTTTTCATGTAAACAATAAACATCATCACATATGCTAATCAATCAATAACATCACATACTAAGCAAGAACAATTCACATTTCCATAATCATGCTTACTTATCTCATCTCTTAGCACATTCTAATCACATAACAATTATATTGCTCACAATTACTTGTACATATTCCCTACACTCATCATCACAAAGCATCATGAAACATTTACTTATACCATTTCTCGATGAACCCCTCGGAATAATACTATGTACCCGGTGGTTTCGCACACAGCCCACCATTAATCAATAATAGGGTGGTATCGCACATAGCCCACCAACAAGAATAATTTAGGTGGTTTCGCACATAGCCCACCAAATGATAATATAAATGATGGTATCGCACATAGCCCATGGTGAATAAGTAATAAGGTGGTATCGCACACAGCCCACCAAAAAGGATGATTACGGTGGTATCACACACAGCCCACCAATTAATCATTACGAATATTTTTCCGCGCTTACATATCTATTCCGAGGTTCATACGAGAACTACTCACCATCTATCAATTTCAATCATAATTGGTCTCATTCATACAATACACCAATAACTAACAACATATGTATCAAAGATGTATCATTTACACATAAACTTACCTTGGTGCAAAATATGTTAATCGACGACTTAATCTGTAACCTTGCCTTTTCCCTGATTAAGGTTGTTTCCACGCTCTTCTTGATCTATAATAATAAAATTTACTCATTTAATCACTTTATAATTCATGATACATCAAAAGTTCTACTTAGGCAAAAATGACCATTTTGCCCTTATACTTTAGCAAAATTACTATTTCGCCTCTAGGCTCGTAAATCGTTTTCCATCACATTTTCTCATTAACCAAGCCTAGCTGAACATTTATTTCTCTTACAAAAACTCACAAAACCAATTATTTCATGCATTTATTACTAAATTACAACTTTTACAACTAAGTCCGTTTTAGGTGTTATCATGGTAACACCTTTCACAAAAGTTGTTCCTTAGCTCACTAACATTCATTTTCTTCCATAAAAACTCAACAAACAACACAAACACTCTCATGGAAAGTCCTTAAACTTTCAACCATCTTGCAAATTAGTCCTCTCATTAGCTAGCTTAAGCTTTAGGGCTTCCAAAAGTATAAAAATTATCAAGAAAGACCCCCTAAAATCACTTACTTGTAAGAGAGAAGCTTGGCTGAAAGTTTGGACTCCAAAATCCTCTAATTTCCTTCAATTTTCAGTGGAGAAGAAGCATGAATAGTGAAAAGATGATATCTCTTCTATTTAGCTTATTTTATTCATTTTTTATCACCTAATTTCACCAAAATTTGACCAAAATTTAATGCTCTTGTCTCCTTGTTTCCTATGGCCGGCCACACCCTCTTAATGGCCTAATTTCACTTTAAGGACCTCCAATTTAATATTCTATGGCTATTAGACACCTCTACCTTGTACAATAGAACTTTCGCACTTTATACGATTTAGTCCTTTTTCCACAATTAAGCATAAAATTGCTAAAATTAAAGCACTAAACTTTTCATACATCCTTATAAACATGCTATACGCATAAAATAATATCAAAATAATTTTTCTTCAACCTCAAATTAGCGGTCCGAAAACCATTGTTCCGACTAGCCCCAAAATCGGGTTGTTATAATTTGTGCTCATGAAGAAGCTTCGTCTCAAGATGTGATTACTAGTACTTTCACTCTCTATGATACTAGTGTTGTTGCATTTATTGATCCTGTTTCGAATCATTCTTATGTATGTGAGAACTTAGTATCTAGTAAGACTTTGCCTGTAGAGTCTACTGAGTTTGTGATTAGAGTATCGAACCCCTTAGGCCGGTGTGTTTTGGTTGATAAAGTACGTAAGAATTGTTCGTTGATGATTCGAGATTCATGTTTTCGGGCTGATTTGATGTTGTTTCCATTCGACGAGTTTGATATAATTCTGGGTATGGATTGGTTAACCTTACATGATGATATTGTGAACTGCAAACGAAAGACTATTAATTTGCGATGTCAGAATGATGAGATTATTCAGATTGAGTCCAATGATCTGAATGGTTTACTGGCAGTAATATCTTTAGTGTTAGCTTAGAAATATGTGAGAAAAGGATGTGAAGCTTACTTTACCTATGTGCTCGACTCTAAAATGACCGAAAAAAAGATTGAGTCAATACCAGTTTTGTGTGAGTATCTGGATGTGTTTCCTAAAGAATTACCGGGTTTTCCACCGATCCGAGAGGTAGAGTTTGGTATTGAATTAATGTCGGAGACAACTCCGATATCGATAGCTCCGTACAGAATGGCACCGACTGAATTAAAAGAATTGAAAGCTCAGTTGCAAGAATTGACTGATAGAGGCTTCACACGATCGAGTTTTTCTCCCTGGGGTGCATCAGTTTTGTTTATGAAAAAGAAAGACAGAACTATGAGAATGTGCATTGATTACCGACAGTTCAATAAGGAGACTATAAAGAATAACTATCCTTTGCCATGAATTGACGATTTGTTTGATCAGTTAAAAGGGGCTACAATATTTTCGAAGATAGATCTGAGATCAGGTTATTATCAGCTACGAGTTAAAGACTTTAATGTGCCAAAAAATGCTTTCCGAACGAGGTACGGACACTATGAGTTTTTGGTTATGCCTTTCGGACTTTCTAATGCACCGGCTATTTTTATAGATTTGATGAATCGAATCTTTAGACAGTATTTGGATTGATTTGTGGTAGTGTTCATAGATGACATATTGATCTATTCTCGTGATAAATCTGAGCATGCTGAACATCTGACATTAGTGCTACAGACTTTGCGTGATAAGTAGTTATATGCGAAGTTCAGTAAATGTGAGTTCTGGTTAAGAAAAGTCAGTTTTATGGGGCATATAGTATCAGCATCGAGCATTTGAGTTGATCCGAATAAAATTTCGGCTATACTAGATTGGAAGCCTCCTAGAAATGTGTCTGAAGTCTAGTTTTTTGGGACTAGTGGGTTACTATAGACGATTTGTAAAAGGTTTCTCCATGATTGCAACCCCGATGACGCGACTCCTTCAGAAAGATGTTAAATTTGAGTGCTTAGAATAGTGCCAGAAAAGTTTTGATCAGTTGAAAGCTTTATTGACCGAAGTCCAATACTAGTTCAGCCAGAATCGGGTAAAGAATTCGTTATTTATAGTGATGCATCTTTGAATGGTTTAAGCTGTTTTTTAATGTATGAAGGTAAAGTTATAGCTTATGCCTCAAGACAGTTAAAGCCACACGAAAAGAATTATCCGACACATGATCTGGAATTGGCAGCTATTGTGTTTGCACTGAAGATATGGCGCTACTATTTGTTTGGTGAGAAATGTCATGTTTATTCCAATCATAAAAGCTTAAAATATTTGATGACTCAGAAAGATTTGAACCTACGACAGCGAAGATGGTTGGAGTTGCTAAAATATTATGACCTTGTGATTGACTATCATCCGGGAAAGGCTAATGTTATTGTTGATACTTTGAGTCGGAAATCATTGTTTGCCTTACGCGCGATGAATACTCAGTTGGCCCTATCTGGTGATGGTTCATTAGTAACTGAGTTAAAAGTGAAACCATTATTTATTCAATAGATTTGTGAGGCTCAAAAAGTTGATAACGAATTGATAGCAAAACTGGCTCAATGTGATGCGAATACTGATTCAGAGTTTCGAGTTGATATTGAAGGTTGTTTGAGGTTCAAAGAACGAGTGTGTTTCCGAGAAATTCAGAGTTGATTTAGATGATTTTGAATGAAGCTCATAGTAGCCGGTTATTTGTTCATCCAGGTAGCACAAAAATGTATAATGATTTGAAATAGCTTTACTGGTGGCATGGTATGAAACGAGATATCTCTGATTTTGTTTCGAGATGTTTGATCTCTCAGCAAGTAAAAGCTGAGCATCAGGTTCCGTTTGGGTTACTTCAACCGATTCTGATACCCGAGTGGAAACGGGATAGAGTCACGATGGATTTTGTATCATGTTTGCCTTTTTCATCGAGTAAGAAAGATGTGATTTGGGTCATTGTGGATAGATTGACTAAATCGACTCATTTTGTTCCGGTTCGCACAGATTACTCACTTGATAAACTTGCTAAGTTGTACATTTCTCAGATTGTGAGATTACACGGAGTACCTATTTCTATTGTTTCGGATAGACATCCGAGGTTCACATCGCGGTTTTGGAAGAAATTACAAGATGCGCTTGGTACGAAATTACACTTTAGCACTGCTTTTCATCTGCAGGCAGATGGTCAGTCCGAATGAATTATTCAGATACTTGAGGATATGTTGAGATGTTGCATTCTTGAGTTTGAAGGTACTTGGGAACGATACTTGCCACTGATTGAATTTGCGTATAATAATAGTTTTCAATCAAGTATCAAAATGGCACCTTATGAGGCTTTGTATGGTCACAAATTTTGAACACCTTTGTATTGGACTGAACTCAGTGAAAATTAGATATACGGGGTCGATTTGATCAAAGAGACTGAACAAAAAGTGAAAATGATTCGTGATAGTTTGAAAGCCGCGTCAGATCGTCAAAAATTGTATGCATACTTGAAACAAAAAGATATTGAATTTTAGATCGGGGAAAAAGTACTTTTGAAAGTCTCACCGTGGAAGAAAATACTAAGATTCGGTCATAAAGGTAAGTTGAGTCCGAGATTTATTGGGTCGTATGAGATTATAGAACGTATTGGTCTAGTTGCTTACAGATTGTTGTTGCCACCTGAGTTAGAAAAGATTCATAATGTATTTCATGTTTCGATGCTTCGACGATATCAATCCGATCCATCGCATGTGATTTCCCTGTCTGAGATTGAGATTCGATCTGATATGACATATGAGGAAAAACCAATCCGGATTTTAAATCGCGAAGTGAAAGAATTGAGAAATAAGAAAATTTCTTTACTAAAAGTCTTATGGTATTGACACGGGGTTGAAGAAGCTACTTGGGAGCCCAAGGATGCTATGAGAGAACGTTACCCAAACCTATTGACCGGTAAGATTTTCGAGGACGAAAATCCTTAAAGGGGGAGAATTGTAATAGTCTGGTTTAGACCTTAGTCAGAATAATGGTTTTGGGACCACAAATTTGAGTCAAAAAATAATTTAATATTATTTTCTGTGTTTATAATTTGTGAACTAATATGTGTCAAAATTTCGTGATTTTATTTTACTGTTTGTGTGCTTAATTTGATAAAAGAACTTAATCACGTAAAATGCAAAACTAGCATGTTATATGTAAAGGTATCTATTTGCCATGGCTTTTATTATATGGAGTCCTTATGTTGTTATTAAACCATATGAATATTGGATGGACAAAAATGCCTTAAGATAGTGGATTTTAAATGAAAATTAAAAGGCTAATGTGGTAATTTGTCAAATAAAAGATAAATTAGTTAAAATAAAGACAAATTGTTTGTCATTTGTGTTCATCCACCACTGAAACTTAGAAAAGAAAAATGTTTTAAGAGTTTTGAAGCATTCGGTCATTGCTAAGCTTAATCAAGTTATGTTTTTGTTTCGGTTTTTGATAATTTCTATGTTTTTCTGATCGTTGCTTCGAGTACTACAAAGCCCATGTTTTAATTTTTGAATTTGATGATGATTTTTTTACTTTTCCATTGATGATAGCTTGTGATTCTTGTGGTTTGATGATACAAAATAAAAGATATGTGATAGATTAATATGTTTTGTCTTAAGATTTTTGATGAATTTGAGTAATTTGGGCTAATTTGTGAAAATAATAAATTGAGGGACTAAAATGTGAAATAAATGAAATGTATGGACTTGTATGAACATGAGGAAGATTTGGCCTAAGCATGAAATATTGAAATTTTGTGTTTTATGAATTAAGGACTAAAATGTAAAAGTGTGAAATTATAAGGGCTAAAGTGTAAAAAGGTCTAATTATGTGCTTGTGGATTAAATTGAATGGATGTGTGATTAAATTAGTTAAATTTGAATTTATTTAGATTAAGAATGAAAGAAAACGAAATTAGATCGGGGGAAGTCGAAAGTAGTCGAATAGTCGATTTCATCCGTCTTTGTCCAAGGTAAGTTCATAAGTAAATAAATATTGATAAATTCTATTGTATTCATTTTAATAGTGCCGAATTGAATTATTACTTGTGTATATAATATGCTGAAATGAATTGAGCATGGGAGCAATATTCACGAGCCTGAAATGATCGAGTTTCGAAGTCCGAAAGTCCCATACGAACCTTAGGAATAGTTAGGATACATATGTCATGACATAGGATTCCGATATGTGATTCGTGTAAGACCACGTCTGAGACATTGGCATCAACATGTGTTTACGTGTAAGACCATGTCTAGGACATTGGCATCATATTTGATTTGTGTAAGACCCTGTCTAGGACAGTGGTATCGATATGTGATTACATGTAAGACCACGTCTGGGACGTTGGCATTGTACGAGCCTTCTTACTATCTGAGTATCCTTATTAATTCCGAATGGTTCAACGGGCATTATCGAGATGAGATCAGATGTGGAAACGAACTAAAAGATTCAGGTATGTGCTTTGTGATATGTATATGTAAACAAGGTAAGTATATGTTTATGATGGATACTTGAATTGGACATGGTAAAAGATAAATTTATATGTACTTATGAGCATATGAGAATTTGAACATTGATGTTGTATTGCTATTGTGAATGTGATAATACTTGAGTTGTAAGCATATTAAATGTACAATTGGTTAAGGTTTATTTGATTTGATTAGTTGATTTAATACAAATGTTTATTTACTTATTATTTGTTTATGACTTACTAAGCTATGAAAGCTTACTGTGTGTGTTTGTTTGATTTTTTTTTGTAGATTATTAAAGCTACGAGAAGCTCGGGGATCGTCGAGGATCATCACCACACTAACGAACTATATTTTGGTACCTTTTGAAAATGTATATATTAAAGTATGGCATGTATAGTCTAGTGAGTTTTGATTGTGTTTTGAGACGTGTAAAAATAGCCATGTGATATGGCTTGTTAAAGAATGTGCTTTTAGGTGAGTTTTGTTCTAGTTTATGATGTATAAGGTGAAATGTTTTGATGTGCTAATGAATGGCCAAAATGAAATGATCAATGTTGTTAAGTTTCTTGGTTAATTTGTGAAGTTGATATGATGAGAAATGGTATAGATTGGTATGGGTTAAAATGATATATATAGGTATGTGTTTTTGATGTGGAGTTGATACTTGAATTGGTATATTAGAGTAAGAATTGAATATGAAAATAAATGATGTTATTAAGAGTCAAAATTTTGCATATTTTGGTATGTTTTGGATGCCTTTGGAGTATGAATTTAGGTTGGTTTGATGCTTGTAGGTTTGACCCAAAATTTGGGTGGCAAATTGGCCTTGCAAATGGCCTATATTTGCCCACATAGTTGAGCACACGGGCGTGTGTCTCGACCGTGTCTTTTAAGGTTGTAATTCGAAGCAAGTCAAAATGTCACACGGGCTAGACACACGAGCGTGTGAATGGCTGTGTAAGCAAGTTAGTAGCCACCTTAATATCCACACGGCCTGGCACACAGGCGTGTCTTGTGGCCGTGTGGACAAGTCAGTATGTATGCCCTGTTTTGCCACGGCCTAGACACACGGATGTGTCTAATGTCGTGTGAGGCACACGGCCTGCCCACACTAGCGTGTGACCTCTATAACTTTGAAAAATGTTTGATTTTCATAAAAATTTTGTATGTGATCGTTTTAGTCCCAACCCTTCCTAAAGCATGTTTAGGTCTCGTAGACCTATTTAAGGGACTGTATGTATATGATTTGCTATGTTATGATGATGATGTGTCTTATGTTGTAAAATGATCGTAAAAGTTCTGAATTGTTCGGTAATGCCTCTTAACCCAATTTTGGCGATGGTTACGGGTTAGGGGTGTTACAAATGTGGTAGTGGAATTTGGTATGTTTTGATGTGCTCATGAATGGCTAAAAGAAATGGTCAATTTTGGTAAGTTTCATGGTTAATTTGGGAAATTGATATAATGAGAAATGCTATGAATTGAATTGGATTAATATGATGTATGAATCACATGTTTTTTATCTGAAGTTGGTACTATGAATTGGTATGTTTTTCGCTGCATTTGGGACATGAGTTGATGCTTGTAGATATGACCCAATTTTGGGTGGCAAATTGGCCTTGCAAATGGCCTATATTTGCCCACATGGTTGAGCACACGGGCATGTGTCTCGACCGTGTTTCTCAAGGTTGCAATTCGAAGTAAGTCAGGTTGTCACACAGGTAAGAAGCACGAGCGTCTGCCAGGCCGTGTGACCCAAGGCAGTGTTGCACACGGGCTGAGACATGGTCCAAGGCATGGCCGTGTGAGGCACATGTAGCCACACAAGCGTGTGCCCTGTTTTGAAAGAAAAATTTTCTAAGTTCCGCAAAGTTTTTGTATGAGATTGATTTAGTCCCGAACTTTCTCTAAAGCATGTTTAAGGTCTTGTAGACCTTCTAAAGGGATTATATGAGTATGAATTATTTTGAGATAATGTTGTATGATTGATGTTGTCAAATGAGCGTAAAATATTTCGATATGTCTAGTAATGCCTGTTAAACCTAGTCCGGCGACGGATACGGGTTAGGGGTGTTATATTTTATTGGTATCAGAGCTATAATTTAGTCGGTTCTAGGACTACCATAGTGTATGTGAGTCTAGCTATACATGCCATATTTAACCTGTGATAGTGTGATATCTCCCGACTCTAACGAAAATTGTTTTGATGAGACAAATAAGTTTTTCAACCAAGTTAATGCTGATAGTACAGAAGTAAATACTCAAATATTTGAGTGAAAATGTGTTGATGATGAGTTGAGACTCATAAAGGTATGAATAAGAATACAAGATATTCTGTTGTTGATAAATGCTGTAATGATATGAGTATATGAGTTGTGATATGTGGCCAATGACTACTATATGAAATGCTTTGATTATGAATTAGTGATTTGAGTTGGCATATGAACTATGTGTTAAGTTCAAAAGTGTTGATAAGTCAATGATTATTAAATGTTTTGAGAATGTGAAATTAGAAATGAACTGGCTATTTGTGATAGTAAATGTTATGTGCATGTATGTGAGAGTTAAATTTGAGGCTTTACTACCCTTACCCTCTTATCAGTAAAATGTTACAATGAAATCTGTAAGATTTGGATTGAATAAGTTCACGATGTGGAGTTACAGAAGCCCATGTTTGAAAGATTAGTAATGTTGTAACACCCCTTACCCGTATTCTATGCCGGAATCGGATACGAGGCCTTACCATACTTAACACGCACGAATATACAACTTCAGACTATCAAATTTATTCCAGATTAAAACTTTTCCATTCGTATGCCTATCGACCTTACAATAGACCTACGAAGCCCTAACATGTTTCCAAAAGATTTCTGAGATAATTTGGAATCTCTTACGCACTCAAGAAAATTTTCTCTGAACCGGGGCCACACGCCCGAGGGGGAGATGACACGTCCGTGTTCGACGCCTGTGGTCGACACTGACTTGAATCACATGACTTAGACACACTCCCATATGGCTGGCCCGTGGTCACCTCTAATCAATCCACACGGCCAGGGCACGCCCGTGTGCTTCCACCGTGTGGCGATTCAAATTCCAATTTCAAGGTGTAGACTTCACACGGCCTGAGCACACGCCCATGGACTGGCCCTATGTCACACACGACCTAGACACACGCCCGTGTGCCTACTCGTGTGAACAAGAACAAGGCTATTTACCAAGCTCTTTGCATCCCTCTAGATCACACCACATGAATTCATTCAACATATCAAATAACAACTCATAATTTGCAATATGAACTTCCATGAATAACTCCATATTCTCATATATGTAGCAAAGAGCCAACAACTATGGCTATATATACACATGAAAATTTCTCATAAAAGGGGCCAACACACCCTTGGCCAAAACAACAAAACAATACACCTAGTCTAGCCCCTATACATGCCATATTCAAAATCTCTAAGTCTAAATATACCGAGATGAGTAGATAGTGTGGGCGGTCTTCTGGTTATTTACGTATCCCGACTCGACTCTTAAACTCTATAAAACAGGGGAAAAGAGAAGGGAGTAAGCTTTAAGCTGAGTAAGTTTACATGTAAACAATATAACATTTTAGTATATGCTAAACAATTATAGAGCAATACATACTAAACAAGAAACAATCCACATTCCTAATCATGCTGACTCATTCCTCCCATTTCCACATTCCAACCATGTCACAATATCAATGTATACATTCAATAGCATAACTCCCTGCACTTAGCACCACAATATCACAAAATACAACATATCACAATCTATCGATCGACTACTCAAGATCAATTTCTCGGTGGTTTCGCACTTAGCCCACCATCAGATTTATTTGGGGTGGTGTCGCACATAGCCCACCAAGAGGTTAGTTACGGTGGTATCGCACATAGCCCACCAAATGATAAATAGACAATGATATCGCACATAGCCCATCGTAATTAAGTATTAAGGTGGTATCGCACTTAGCCCACCATCAAAAATGGATATAACACACTTACATATCCATTCCATCATTCATACTAGAGTTATTCAATAACTACCACATTAAATCCACTAGAATCATACATGTTCTCAATTGTGCTATACACTAGTTAGCAACAATAATGCATATATATAAAATGCATTGTTTACACATAAACTTACCTCGGTGCAAAACGCATCAACTAACGGTTTAATCCGTGACCTTGCCTTTTCACCGGTCAAGGTCAATTCCGCACTCTTCTTGATCTATAACAATAAGATGCACTCATTTAGATTATTCTATGATCATAATGCATCAATTTCTACACTTAGGCAAAAATGACCATTTTGCCCTTACACTATGGCAAAATTACAATTTTGCCCCTAAGCTCGTAAATCATTTTTCAACACATTTTATCAATAATTAAGCCTAGCTGAACATTTATTTCTCTTGCAACTACTCACAATTCCAACTATTTCATGCATTTATGACACAATTTCATTCTTTGCATTTAAGTCCTATTTAGGTGTTTTCATGCTAACACCTTTCACAAGAGTTGTTTCTTACCTCCCTAACATTCATTTTCCTCCATAAAAACTCAGCAAACAACATGAACAATCTCATGAAAAGTTCCTAAACTTTCAACCATTTAGCAAATTAGTCCCCTCATTAGCTAGCTTAAGCTTTGGGGACTCTAAAAGTACAAAAATTATCAAATAAAACCACCAAAATTACTTACTTGCTAGGGAATATGTTGGCCGAAAGTTTTGAGCTTCAAAACCCCTATTTCTCTTCAAATTTTCGGTGGATGAAGGTGGGGGAATAGTGAAAAGATGATAACATCTTTATTCATCTTATTTTATTCATTTTTATCACCTAATATCCACCAAATTTGACCAACATTAAAATCTTGTCTCCCTAGCTCCTATATGGCCGGCCATCACTAGATAAATGGCCTAATTGTACTTTAAAAACCTCCAAATTACATTCTATAGCTATTAGGTACCTCTACCTTATAAAATAGAACTTTCGCACTTTATGTGATTTAGTCATTTTTCACAATTAAGCATGCTATCACTCAAATTAATGTACCAAAATATTCACATAGCCTTATAATAATACCATAACACATAAAATAACATCAAAATAATTTTGTTAAACCTCGAATTAGTGATCCCAAGATCATTGTTCCGACCAGTCCCAAAATTAGGCTGTTGCAACTCTCCCCCCTTTAGAGATTTTCGCCCTCGAAAATCTTACCGGTAAAGAGGTTTCGATATTGCTCTCTCATGGCTTCTTCCAGTTCCCACGTAGCTTCTTCTACACCGTGCTTTTTCTATAACACTTTTACTAAGGCTATGTCTTTATTCCTCAACTGTTTTACCTCTCGAGCCAAGATTTTGATCGGTTCCTTTTCATATGTCATATCCGATCGTATCTCAATTTCTGTTGGAGGAATCACATGCGAAGGATCAGAACGATAACGCCTTAAAATCGATACATGAAACACATTGTAAATCTTCTCTAACTCTACCGGCAAAGCCAACCGATATGCTACTAGCCCAATTCTATCGGTAATCTCATATGGTCCTATGAATCGCGGACTCAACTTCCCTTTTCGACAAAATCTCAAATTTTTTTTCCACAGAGACACTTTTAGAAATACCTTGTCGCCCACCTTAAACTCAATTTCTTTTCTTTTCAAATCCGCATATGACTTTTGCTGGTATGAAGCAGCTTTCAGACTATCCCTGATCACTTTCACCTTTTCTTCAGTCTCTTTAACCAGATCGACCCCATAAATTTGCTTTTCATTAAGCTCGGTCCAATACAAAGGAGTCCGACACTTACGACCATACAAGGCCTCATACGGTGCCATCCATATACTCGACTGATAACTGTTGTTGTAAGTAAATTTGACCAAGGGTAGGTATCTTTCCCAACTACCTTCGAACTCTAGCACACAGCATCGGAGCATATCCTCTAGAACTTGAATTACTCTCTCGGACTGACCATCAGTTTGCGGATGGAATGCAGTACTAAAATTTAACCTTGTACCTAAGGCCTCCTGCAACTTCTTCCAAAACCTCGAAGTAAATCTCGAATCTCTATCCGAGATAATGGATACAGGCACTCCATGTAATCTTACCACCTCTGCAATATACAACTCGGCTAACTTATCCAGTGAATAATCAACAAGCACCAGTATAAAGTGAGCCAACTTCGTTAATCTATCAACGACAAACCACACAGCATCTTTCTTTTTCGGAGTCATGGGCAATCCCATCACAAAATCCATGGTGATCCGATCCCACTTCCACTCGGGAACCATCACTGGCAGAAGCAATCCTGAAGGCACTTGATGTTCAGCTTTCACTTGTTGACAAATCAAACATCTTGCTACAAACTCTGAGATGTCTCTTTTCATACCCGGCCACCAATAAAATTTCTTCAGATCGTTGTACATTTTCGTACTACCCGGATGCACTGATAAACAACTACTATGTGCTTCATGTAAAATTTCTTGGATTAACTCATCATCTCTGGGTACACAAATTCTGTCATGAAACATTAAACAACCATTCGAACCCACTCGAAAGTCAGATTTATTTCCCAATTCACACTTAGCTCTCTTAGCTTGTATCTCACTATCATTCTTTTGAGCCTCACATATTATTTGGACAAATAATGGCCTAGCTCTCATTTCGGCCAATATAGCACCATCATCAGACAATGCCAAACTTGTGCCCATAGCTCTCAAGGCATACAGGGATTTCCTACTCAGGGCATTCGTAACTACATTCGCTTTTCCTGAGTGGTAATCGATTACTAGTTCATAGTCTTTCAATAACTCAAGCCACCGTCGTTGTCGCAAATTCAAAACCTTTTGATTCATCAAGTACTTCAAGCTCTTATGGTCTGTGAAGATTCGACACTTCTCGCCATACAAATAATGTCGCCAAATTTTTAATGCGAAAACAATCGCAGCCAACTTCAAATCATGAGTCGAAAAATTTTTCTCGTGCGGCTTTAGCGGTATCAAGGCGTAAGCTACCACCTTACCCTCTTGCATTAACACACAACCAAGACCATTTAATGATGCATCACTGTAAACTACAAACTCTTTCCCTGACTCAGGTTGTACTAAAACCGGCGCCTCAGTCAACAATGTTTTCAATCTCTCAAAACTCTGTTGACATTTTTCAGTCCATTCAAACTTAAAATCTTTGTGTAATAGTTTCGTCATGGGGGTCGCAATCATAGAAAACCCCTTTACAAACCGTCTGTAGTATCCTGCCAAACCCAAAAAGCTTCTAACTTTTAACACATTTCTCGGCGCTTTCTGCTACACAATAGCCGAGATCTTACTCGGGTCAACTCTAATACCATCACCCGACACGATGTGTCCTAGGAATCTGACTTCTCGGAGCCAAAACTCACTCTTGCTAAATTTAGTATACATCTGCTTGTCTCTTAGAGTCTGTAAGACAATTTTCAGATGTTCCGCATGTTCATTCTCATCTCGAGAATAAATTAATATGTCATCAATAAAGACAACCAAAAACTTGTCCAAATACGGTCGGAAGACATGGTTCATTAGGTCCATAAAAATCGCAGGAGCATTCGTTAAACCGAACGGCATGACCAGAAACTCATAATGGCCATACCTCATCTGGAATGCCGCTTTCGACACAACTTGCTCCTTAACCCTCAACTGGTAATAACCGTGATACGAATCGTCTCGGGTTTGAAAATGAATCGTAAATGTTGCCCGATCGTAAATTAGGTAGTTTTTCATTTAGATAACAAAAGGGGTAATTTTATTGACGATGTCTTTGAAAAATAAAGATAGGTAAGTAGTTGATGTGGATACGAATTTGAAACAAGAAAGAACCTTTAATAAAAATTAAAGACTCGAATCTTATAAGCTTCAAATTGATGAAAGGAGTTTTAAATAAAAAAACCGAGACCCACTATCTAGCAAGATAGGAACCAACGGTACAGATAAATGAACGCCACACCCTATAGGATGATAAGTTCGAAACAAGGATAGAATGACGCCACTAGAAACTAGATAAGTCAATTCGAACCTTGAAGAATTAGGAGAGTGAATTGAACTCACCAAAAAGAAAAATATTCATTCATTAAAATTTCAAAAAGTGCCTACAAATGACAAAGGTCCACCTATTTATAGGATAAGTGGATACCGGGCTTACAATTGTTTCTCAGCTCTTAATGCTTTGGGCTGTCTTATGCTCTTCAAGAATTTAAATTCATGAAGGCCTAATATTCGGCCAGGGCATATGCCAACTTGCCGCCCCCATGCTTTGAGAAATAATAATTTCATGAAAGTATTGCCCAATTAAAAGGAATCTAGCAATAAAAATTTATCCCACATGCTCCTCCTTGCCGTCCCATATTCCACTAATAACAAATGGGTTTCATTATTATATTCATGTCAAACAATCCCATTTAGCCATGCCTCCACTTAAATGAATTTTAAGTTTTGTTTTGGCTGCACATTCCTCCTTCATTGCCGTCCAAACCAATTAGAAAAAAATATGGCCCTTATCTCTCACGCATGCTTCCACTTTGCCTTCATCAAATCATTATTTAATTCAAGGATGGATAAACCCCATACCCCATGTGTTCTCAAATTAAATTCCCTTCCTTCATGCACCAATCTTTGCCGTCCCATGCTAGGTGCCATCCCCTAATTTAAAAATCCAATTCTTCCATTCTTAGTGCCGCATGCTCATCTTATTAATGCCACCTTGTTTGATTAAATTATTCCAATTTAAAATGTGCTATGTCGTCCACTATTATCTTCCATGCATGTTTTCCATTATGCTATTATTCGGAAAAGGTAAGTTTTGAAAGGGTAGAAAGGTTGGTAGGTGGTGTCGGAAAATAAGGCTCGATAGTAGAGGTGGTGAATTATGAAGAGTTTGAAAATCCCGATACTACAATAATTTTTTTTAAACTTACTTGGAAAAATTCGAGATGATCAAAACATGCCTAATTTAATTGGCTCTGATACCAACTGATACGAATCGTCTCAGGTTTGAAAATGAATCGTAAATGTTTCCTGATCGTAAATTAGGTAGTTTTTAGTTTAGATAACAAAAGGGGTAATTTTATTGACGATGTCTTTGAAAAATAAAGATAGGTGAGTAGTTGAGGTGGATACGAATTTGAAACAAGAAAGAACCTTTAATAAAAATTAAAGACCCGAATCTTATAAGCTTCAAATTGATGAAAGGAGTTTTAAATAAAAAAACCGAGACCCACTATTTAGCAAGATAGGAACCAACGGTATAGATAAATGAACGCCACACCCGATAGGATGATAAGTTCGAAACAATGATAGAATGACGCCACTAGAAACTAGATAAGTCAATTCGAACCTTGAAGAATTAGGAGAGTGAATTAAACTCACCAAAAAGAAAAATATTCATTCATTAAAATTTCAAAAAGTGCCTACAAATGACAAAGGTCCACCTATTTATAGGATAAGTGGATACCGGGCTTACAATTGTTTCTCAGCTCTTAATGCTTTGGGCTGTCTTATGCTCTTCAAGAATTTAAATTCATGAAGGCCTAATATTCGGCCAGGGCATATGCCAACTTGCCGCCTCCATGCTTTGAGAAATAATAATTTCATGAAAGTGTTGCCCAATTAAAAGGAATCTAGCAATAAAAATTTATCCCACATGCTCCTCCTTGCCGTCCCATATTCCACTAATAACAAATGGGTTTCATTATTATATTCATGTCAAACAATCCCATTTAGCCATGCCTCCACTCAAATGAATTTTAAGTTTTGTTTTGGCTGCACATTCCTCCTTCATTGCCGTCCAAACCAATTAGAAAAAAAATATGGCCCTTATCTCTCACGCATGCTTCCACTTTGCCTTCATCAAATCATTATTTAATTCAAGGATGGATAAACCCCATACCCCATGTGTTCTCAAATTAAATTCCCTTCCTTCATGCACCAATCTTTGCCGTCCCATGCTAGGTGCCATCCCCTAATTTAAAAATCCAATTCTTCCATTCTTAGTGCCGCATGCTCATCTTATTAATGCCATCTTGTTTGATTAAATTATTCCAATTTAAAATGTGCTATGTCGTCCACTATTATCTTCCATGCATGTTTTCCATTATGCTATTATTCGGAAAAGGTAAGTTTTGAAAGGGTAGAAAGGTTGGTAGGTGGTGTCGGGAAATAAGGCTCGATAGTAGAGGTGGTGAATTATGAAGAGTTTGAAAATCCCGATACTACGATAATTTTTTTTAAACTTACTTGGAAAAATTCGAGATGATCAAAACGTGCCTAATTTAATTGGCTCTGATACCAACTGATACGAATCGTCTCGGGTTTGAAAACGAATCGTAAATGTTGCCCGATCGTAAATTAGGTAGTTTTTCATTTAGATAATAAAAGGGGTAATTTTATTGACGATGTCTTTGAAAAATAAAGATAGGTAAGTAGTTGAGGTAGATACGAATTTGAAACAAGAAAGCACCTTTAATAAAAATTAAAGACCCGAATCTTATAAGCTTCAAATTGATGAAAGGAGTTTTAAATAATAAAAATCGAGACCCACTATCTAGCAAGATAGGAACCAACGGTACAGATAAATGAACGCCACACCCGATAGGATGATAAGTTCGAAACAAGGATAGAATGACGCCACTAGAAACCAGATAAGTCAATTGGAACCTTGAAGAATTAGGAGAGTAAATTAAACTCACCAAAAAGAAAAATATTCATTCATTAAAATTTCAAAAAGTGCCTACAAATGACAAAGGTCCACCTATTTATAGGATAAGTGGATACCGGGCTTACAATTGTTTCTCAGCTCTTAATGCTTTGGGCTGTCTTATGCTCTTCAAGAATTTAAATTCATGAAGGCCTAATATTCGGCCAGGGCATATGCCAACTTGTCGCCCCCATGCTTTGAGAAATAATAATTTCATGAAAGTGTTGCCCAATTAAAAGGAATCTAGCAATAAAAATTTATCCCACATGCTCCTCCTTGCCGTCCCATATTCCACTAATAACAAATGGGTTTCATTATTATATTCATGTCAAACAATCCCATTTAGCCATGCCTCCACTCAAATGAATTTTAAGTTTTGTTTTGGCTGCACATTCCTCCTTCATTGCTTTCCAAACCAATTAGAAAAAAAAATATGGCCCTTATCTCTCACGCATGCTTCCACTTTGCCTTCATCAAATCATTATTTAATTCAAGGATGGATAAAACCCATACCCCATGTGTTCTCAAATTAAATTCCCTTCCTTCATGCACCAATCTTTGTCGTCCCATGCTAGGTGCCATCCCCTAATTTAAAAATCCAATTCTTCCATTCTTAGTGCTGCATGTTCATCTTATTAATGCCATCTTGTTTGATTAAATTATTCCAATTTAAAATGTGCTATGCCGTCCTCTATTATCTTCCATGCATGTTTTTCATTATGCTATTATTTTATGCTCCATGTGCCGTCCAAGCTTGGTCCTTTATGCACTCATTTATATTTTAAAAATCATCTCATGACTTGTTCCACCTTTGCCGCTCCATACTTTGAAAATTTGAAATTCACTCAACCACGCCTTGAGTAAGAAATGGCCTTGTGCCTTCCATTTGTTCGTCTTTTAGCTACCACCTTCCAACTTGCATCAAAAACGTGGAGCAAACTACAAAACATATAAACCAACATTATTGTTAAAATTCGGCTGAACATAGTTAGCATAATTTTTAATCACTTTATTTAAACACTACGTAAAACACACTAACATTCAACTACGACAAAGGACATATTAAACTGGTACTATCTAGATAAATTATTATGAACTAAGAAAATGCAGCAAACTAATTAAATGACTGGAAATAAATCAAACATGCGTAATAAAGTGTTAAATAAACTAGCAGTCGGACTAGCTAGTATATTCAACTTCAAATAAATTGTAACAGTTTAGCATGTTCTTGGGCTCTTCTCTTCCTGTATCCCAAATTTGTGCCACCAAAGCCGACGCGGCATCTTTGAATTGTTTAGCATGGGCTCGCGTAATTGGCCCATTAGGTAGCTTGATTGGGTCTTGGTTGACTTCCGTCACAGGCTTCTTAGGTGAGTTCGTATCAAACCGGACCTCAGGTCAATCTTGGAGAACACCGTAGTCCCCTTTAGTTGATCAAATAGATCATTTATCCTTGGTAAGGGATACTTGTTCTTCACAGCCACTTTGTTGAGTTGTCTGTAGTCTATACACAATCTCATCGACCCATCTTTCTTTTTGACAAATAGTACCGGAGCGCCCCACGGTTAATAGCTTGGTCTCGCAAAACCCTTATCCGTCAACTCTTGCAATTGAACCTTCAGTTCCTTCAACTCTAATGGGTCCATCCTATACGGAGCAGTTGAAATAGGTGCCATTCTCGGAACCAACTCAATTCCAAACTCGACTTCTCTAACTGGAGGTAATCCGGGTAACTCTTCCAGGAATACATCCGAATACTCACATACAACCGACATTGTTTCAATCTTTACTTCAGACTCTTGAGTACTTAACACGAAAGCGAGATAAGATTCGTACCCTTTTCTCAAATATTTCTCAGCCACTATGGAAGAAATCATCACCTGTAAACTATCTGACCCACTTGATTCAACCTGAATAATATCTCCATTTTCACATTTCAATTCAATAAATTTACTACCACAGTTCACTAAAACACTATGGGTAGTCAACCAATCCATACCAAGAATCAGATCAAAGTCATCAAACGGCAACAACATAAGGTTTGCCCGAAAACAATGACCCTTAATTATCAAAGGACAATTTCTACACACCTTGTCAACTAGCACATGTCTACCTAACGGGTTTGACACCTTTACTACAAATTTTGTAGACTCGACAGTCATACTCAAACTAGATGCCAATCTCATACAAATATAAGAATGGGTAGACCCTGGATCAATCAAAGCAATAACAAAGGTGTTATGAAGAGAGAAAGTACCCGTTATTACATATGGCAATGATGCCTCTTTGCGAGCGCGAATGACATAAGTCCTTGCAGGTGCCCGACCCTCTGGCCTCACAGCAGAGTCTCGTGACGCACCTCTACTACTAGCCCCACTTCCTGGGTTCTTTTGTGGCCTACCCCTAGAAGATACATTACTTGATATTATTTCCTATTTCTTCTCATTATCATCCCTTTCAGGGTAGTTTCGGATGAAATGGTCAAGGGAACCACACTTATAACAATTCTGGTTGTTTCCCCAACACTCCCCAGTGTGATGTCCACCACAACTTGGGCACTCTGGTTTGGACTTTGAATTGCCCACACTTGCCATCGAGGTGGCCTGAACTCTTGAACCTGAATACGTGTTTCCTCGCCCTCTTTGTGAATACCCGACTGATGTAGTCGTCTGAGGGTTCACTTCCTTGGACCTCTTTGATTGAGCTTGGTAGGATTTGCTCATCGGCCTTTTTCTTGCATCCGAAGCCTCACTCACGGCTTTCCTCTTTTCCTTACTCAATTCTTCAGCCTTACTGGCCCTATCCACCAATACCACAAATTCTTTTAGCTCTAAAGTCCTGACTAAAAGTCTGACATCTTCATTCAACGCATCTTCAAACCTCTTGCATAAAATGGCTTCTGTAGATATGCACTCTTGCGCATATTTACTGAGCCTAACAAATTCACGCTCGTATTCCGCCATAGTCATTTTCCTTGCTTTAACTCAAGGAACTTTTTTCGTTTTTGGTCCTCAAACCTCTAACTTATATACTTCTTTCGGAACTCTTCCAAAAAGAAGTCCCACGTCACTCTCTCCTTTGGAACCACTGATGTTAACTCGCACGAATATATAACTTCGGACTATCAAACTTATTCCAGATTAAAACTTTTCCATTCGTATGCCTATCAACCTTACAATGGACTTACGAAGCCCTAACACGTTTCTAAAAGATTTCTGAGATAATTTGGAATCTCTTACGCACTCAAGAAAATTTTTCCTGAGCAGTGGCCACACGCCTTATAATAATACCATAACACATAAAATAACATCAAAATAATTTTCTTAAACCTCGGATTAGTGATCCCGAGATCACTGTTCTTACTAGTCCCAAAATCGAGCTGTTACAAATGTGGTCAGAAAAGAGAATGAATTAGCAAATAAAGATAGTACTAAAGAAGATATTGAAAAGTTCTGAAGACTATTCAGATTATGCAATGGTTAAAAAAGAAGATAACTCTGATCAAATGACCTATTCAGGTATGTTATTTCGAGAAAGTGTTAACTGAAAGCTTTTCTGAATTGATTTCTGTTACTGAAGGGATAATGTGAAAATTTTTTATGACAGAATTATACAATTGAATAATGATTGAATTGTATTGATGGTTGAATGCAATGGTTATAGTCGGGTAGTTGCTATAATTCCTTCTGAGCATTCTATGTGTGCATTTATCCTCAGAAATATATGTGATTGTTTAATTTCAGAAAGAAAGTCTTATCGTATGAGAACATTAGCTAAACATATTAATACGACCTCTTTGTGGCTGCTGCCCTCCTCTGCCAGGCTGAGCATTCCCTCGACCCGTTGCTGCGGACAGTTTCTAACTTGGTGGTCCGTAGATCCACACCTAAAGCACTTCCTGTAAGAGTATGCCTAAAGATCAATCATGAGATGGTTGTAATAACATACTTAATTTACCATGTTTATTAATATAAAGCGTTGTCATTATTATTTCAGTTTTTCTTTCTGTGTGTATAGATAAACTGTTTTATAATAATGTCCTGAGAATAATATGATTATTCTTAAAAGATCCTTAGTCGAGTATTATTGTTGACCAGGACAATAATAATGCATTAAGACTAACATGTAGTTGATTGATGATAAAGAGTTGTCATTGATATGGAGTGTCAAAATCAATGCATGAATGTGTGTTAGAGAACAACATATTGGATTGACCCGCTATGAGTATGTTTCTTGGATTATTATGTAATTGTCACAATATTACTCATAGTGATTAATATGTATATGATCCTCAGACTTGAGATCATTATTATCCCAGCATCGTGAGTTGTCTATTTTGATACAGTCAAACGTACACCGTAACAGTTTGTTCTATAAAGGCTGATGTTGGATATACCACAATCTATGTAGAGGGATATGGTTGATCAATAAAGGATAAGTCCCTCCTACATAATAGGAGCAATATCTTAGGCCACTTGATTGAGTGAGACTAGAAATGCATGGCCATGCTCAAATAAGTTGATATGAGATGTCATACTAATTTGTATATCATAGTCTACTCAAGATATCAAGAAACATGGGATGGACTATGCAAGTGTGACTATCCCATGACTTGTATCCGTTCCAGAGATAAAGGACTTAAGGATTAATGCATGAAAGGTTAATCACGAAAGGTTACGTCGAATCATAACTTCTTGTAACTTAGGTAGCAATGATGCATTGCTAGATGCCACTCATTGTCTGTGACAATAGAATCGTTCTAGTATTACTGCTAACGTTGCAAGAACCTACAGGGTCACACCCTATGGTTGAAATGAACGGAATAAAATATAGTTGGTATTGTGCTTGGTTGTCACATAAATTAAATTAATTAAAGAATTAATTTAATTGGGCAATCAAATATTGAACATATTATATGTACAAGGATGTTGTACACATAATGATAACATAATTTTATTAATATATGAATTTGATTCATATATAAATTTAAATAAATATAGTTTACCGGAATCCTTATTATAATTAATGTAATTATAATTTTCAGATATAATTAATGTAATTATAATTTTT
The DNA here is from genome assembly GCA_005393395.2 of Gossypium australe. NCBI lineage: Eukaryota > Viridiplantae > Streptophyta > Magnoliopsida > Malvales > Malvaceae > Gossypium > Gossypium australe. Next base: position 44,779,710 of record CM016621.1, read on the forward strand.
GGTTAAAAACTTTATTGTATTTATTTAATCTTGTAATACATTCAAGAGATACCAATTATAAAAGGCCCAATTAAGAGGATACCTATTATAAAAGGCCCAATGAGAAAGGCACCCATTATAAAAGGTATTAAAAGGAAACAAAACTCAACATGAAAACCCTAAGTGATTGCTTGTTAGGTCTAGCAGCCGTCAAGCAAATAAGCCTCCAAAACAGTTTTGGAGATTTCTTCCGTTCATAGTCAAACCGGGTGGATTACGTAGAGGCCGACATCGAAAAAGGTTGAGGCTTGATTCGACAGTAGATCAAAACTCTTGTTGCCAAGGCGTCGCTGTCTACTCAGATTGAAGTTTTGGTAATTTTGAAACCTTTATTTCACCCCGATTCGTTCCTCACACATGGATCCATGATTTGGATCGCCGGATCTAATTTTATTCTGCTGCGCCATGGGGTACCGGCGTTCCAACAGTGGTATCAGAGCCACTTGTGTGATACGAACTCGGGTTTAAATACTTGGGTAATGCAATTGTATGAGATACATGTTTTGATCTTATTATATTTTCGATTGTTTAAATCGTTTAAGCATAATCTGATAATTGTTCCTTTCGGAAATGGATTAAATGTTAATCATGGTGTTGTGGCCTATTCGATTTTATGTTATTACTGTTAACTATTAACAAGTCTGTAATAATGCGGCGGTGGTATTTATAGTTTCCAGTAAGTGTTAACTGGCTAGTGGAACAAGGGCTGTTCCGATATGAAACCTCAAGGATTAAAATCCTAAAAACACGATTCTGTTGATAAAAATTTATCAAATCGTGAGGCTTCATTTGACTGGGGTATGCGATTCGGCCCACTTCCTCCGACATCCTCAGACCCCCGCAAAAAAATTTGTTAATAAAAGAAATTTATAAACTTGATGGGCCACAAAAGGTTGAAAGGATATTTTATAATTCACCTTAGCAAAAAAGCATTGAATTATGTATGCTATTTTTGACATGCACGGTGTTTGAAATGCATAGTTATAATCATAAGATGATTAGAACAAGAGTTGTTCACCAAATATTAGGAGTTACATATGATGCAATTAGCAAATGTTGCTTACCTAAATAACCATAATCTTAAGAGTAAAGCCAAAGCTGACTTAAGAGGTGGTGAAATATGGATCCTTAACCTACTAGAAATACTTTTGAGAAAATTTTTCCGAAATTAATATACGAGGGTTATTAATTTTGAAATAAAATAGTGGGAATATCATTTAATAAAGTCTTTTTAATGATTGATATAAAATTGGTAAATTTACTCACATGCATATTTAATTGCTGTAGATATATTATGGCTGCAAACACTAGCACACTCTCATTGCGATCGGTCCTTGAGAAGGACAAATTGAATGGTTTGAATTTTCTTGATTGGTTCCGTAACTTGAGGATTGTCCTTAAACAAGAACGGAAATTATATGTCATTGAACAACCACTTCCTAATGAACCACCCGCTAATGCCTCGAGGACTGATAGAGATGCTTACAAGAAGTATCTCGATGACATGATAGATGTTGGATGTCTTATGCTTGCCACTAAGAATCCTGAACTTCAGAAGCAACATGAGGACATGGTTGCTTATGATATGATCGAGCACCTGAAAGAACTTTATCAGGGACAAGCACGGCAAGAGAGGTTTGATATCTCTAAGGCCTTATTCCAATGTAAGTTGGCTAAAGGAAGCCCAGTAGGACCTCATGTCCTTAAGATGATTGGCTATATTGAAAGCCTGTCTAAGCTTGGGTTTCCATTGAGCCAAGAGTTGGCCACTGATGTTATTTTACAATCGTTGCCGGATAGCTACAGCCAGTTTGTTCTCAATTTCAATATGAATGAAATTGACAAGACTCTACCACAATTGCTCAGTATGTTACGAACTGCTGAAGGCAACTTGAAAAAGGTTGGACCCAAGCCCATACTGGTAGTCCGTAATAACAAGGGCAAGGGAAAGGCCAAAGTTCAAACAAAGCCCAAGGGCAAAGGTAAGCCCAAATTTGGAAAAGGAAAGGCTGCACTGAAACCTAAAGGTGGGGAGTCTAAGGAAGGAAACTGTTTTCATTGTGGTGTGATTGGACATTGGAAACGGAACTGCCCTGCCTATCTTGAAGAAGTCAAGAAGGCTAAAGCAAACGGAATGTCTGCTTCAGGTATTTATGTTATTGATATTAATTTATCAACTACTACTTCTTGGGTATTAGATACTGGTTGTGGTTCTCATATTTGTACTTTTGTACAGGGACTACAAAGGAGTAGGACTTTGGCTAGAGGAGATGTGGACCTACGAGTTGGAAATGGAGCAAAAGTTGCTGCATTAGCTGTGGGAACATATACTTTATCTTTGCCTAGTGGACTTGATTTATGTTTAGAGGATTGTTATTTTGTGCCCAGTTTGACTAAAAACATTATTTCAATTTCTTGTTTAGACAAAATTAGTTTTGAGATAATTATTAAGAATAATTATTGTTCATTTTATCTCAATAATGTTTTCTATGGTTCGGCACAATTGATTAATGGCCTCTATATTTTAGATCAAACGAATCCCATTTACAACATAAATACTAAAAGATCTAAAATAAATGACTCAAATCAAACTTATCTTTGGCATTGTCGTTTGGGCCACATAAGTGAGAAACGCATATCCAAACTCCATAGAGATGGTCTCTTGAATTCATTTGTTTTTGAACAATTTGAAGTATGTGAATCTTGCTTATTGGGAAAAATGACTAAATCTCCTTTTTCTGGAAAAGGTGAACGAGCTAGTGATTTATTGGGCCTAATACATTCTGATGTATATGGACCAATAAATACACAGGCCAGAGGTGGATTTCACTACTTCATTACTTTCACTGATGATTTCAGTAGATATGGGTATGTTTATCTCATGCGCCATAAGTCTGAGTCCCTTGAAAAGTTCAAGGAATTTAAAAATGAAGTACAAAATCAACTAGGCAAAAGTATCAAGTCACTTCGATCTGATCGAGGTGGAGAGTATTTGAGCCTAGAGTTTGATGATCTTTTGAAAGAATGTGGGATTGTCTCACAACTTACTCCTCCTGGTACTCCTCAATGGAATGGAGTATCTGAGAGAAGAAATCGAACTTTGTTAGACATGGTTCGATCCATGATGAGTCATGCTGATCTACCGACTTCCTTTTGGGGACATGCACTTGAGACTGCTGCCTTCACACTAAATCGTGTTCCATCTAAATCGGTTCAAAAGACGCCATATGAGATGTGGACTGGGAAACGTCCTAGTATGTCCTTTATGAAAATTTGGGGTTGTGAAGCTTATGTTAAACGTCAGACGTCTACTAAGCTTGAACCCAAATCTGAAAGGTGTATTTTTGTCGGGTATCCAAAAGAAACCGAAGGATATTATTTTTTTAATCCCACTGAGAATAAAATTTTTGTTGCTCGGACTGGTGTCTTCCTAGAGAAAGAATTTACTTCTAGAAAAGGAAGTGGGAGAAAGATTGAACTTGAAGAAATTCAAGAATCACAAGATACCACTGAACCAGAGATTGAACAAAACCAAATTCCACAAGAAATTGAGGAACAAACAACTGCTATAGAAACACAACCACCGCGCAGATCTTTAAGAGAACGCCGTGCACCTGAGAGATATGGATTTCTCATTACAACGCATGGTGACGTTCTTCTTATAGATCAAGATGAGCCTAGGACTTATCAAGAAGCGGTGACGAGCCCAGACTCTGAGAAATGGCTTGAGGCCATGAGATCTGAGATGGATTCCATGTATGAAAACCAAGTATGGAATTTGATTGACCCACCCGAAGAGGTTAAACCTATAGGGTGCAAATGGGTTTTCAAAAAGAAAATAGGCATGGATGGTAATGTACAAACATACAAAGGGCGATTAGTCGCTAAAGGTTTTCGCCAAATTCATGGTGTTGACTATGATGAAACCTTTTCTCCTGTAACTATGTTTAAATCCATCAGGATCTTGCTCGCCATAGCTGCATTTCATGATTATGAAATCTGGCAGATGGACGTCAAAACAGCTTTCCTTAACAGGAAACTTGAAGAGGATGTGTATATGACACAACCTGAAGGTTTTGTAAATCCAAAGGATGCTAGAAAGATATGTAAGCTACAAAGATCCATTTATGGATTAAAGCAAGCTTCTCGAAGTTGGAATATTCGTTTTAACGATGCAATCAAAGAGTTTGGTTTTATCAAAAATGAAGATGAACCATGTGTTTACAAGAAAGTTAGTGGGAGCACTATCACATTCTTGGTACTATATGTGGATGACATACTTATCATGGGAAATGACATACCTACCTTGCAGTCTATTAAGACTTGGTTAAGAATTTTTTTTTCTATGAAGGACTTGGGCGAAGCCACTTATATCTTAGGAGTCAAGATCTATAGAGATAGATTAAGACGACTACTAGGTCTAAGCCAAAGTACATAAATAGATAAAGTACTGAAAAGGTTCAGTATGGAGGAATCTAAAAGAGGATTCCTACCTATGAGACATGGTATTTCACTCTCGAAGGAAATGTGTCCTTCAACTCCACAAGAGAGAGAACGTATGAGTAAAATTCCATATGCTTCCGCTATTGGATCTATCATGTATGCTATGTTATGTACCCGTCCAGATGTCTCGTATGCCTTAAGTATGAAGAGCAGGTATCAAGTAGATCCCAGTGAAGGTCACTGGACCACAGTCAAGAGTATCCTTAAGTACTTAAGAAGAACTAAGGATACGTTCCTATTATATGGAGGTGAGGAAGAGTTAAGTGTAAAAGGTTACACTGATGCCAGCTTCCAAACCGACAAGGATGATTCTCAATCGTAATCAGGTTTTGTGTTTTGCCTTAACGGTGGTGCTGTGAGCTGGAAGAGTTCAAAGCAAAGTACAGTAGCCGATTCTACAACAGAGGCCGAGTATATTGCAGCCAGTGAGGTAGCAAAAGAAGCAGTTTGGATCAAGAAGTTCATTACTGGACTAGGGGTTGTGCCTAGCATATCAGATGCTATAGAACTCCGATGTGATAACAATGGAGCTATTGCACAAGCTAAAGAACCCAGATCTCACCAGCGATCCAAACATATACTTAGACGCTACCATCTTATTCGAGAGATTATCGATCGAGGGGATGTAGAGATATGCAGAAGCATGATCGTCACACTAAGTCACTTGGTATTAGATATATGGGTGATTGGTCTTAGTGCTAGTGGGAGATTGTAAGAGTATGCCCAAAGATCAATCATGAGATGGTTGTAATAACATACTTAATTTACCATGTTTATTAATATAAAGCGTTGTCATTATTATTTCAGTTTTTCTTTCTGTGTGTATAGATAAACTGTTTTATAATAATGTCCTGAGAATAATATGATTATTATTAAAAGATCCTTAGTCGAGTATTATTGTTGACCAGGACAATAATAATGCATTAAGACTAACATGTAGTTGATTGATGATAAAGAGTTGTCATTGATATGGAGTGTCAAAATCAATGCATGAATATGTGTGTTAGAGAACAACATATTGGATTGACCCGCTATGAGTATGTTTCTTGGATTATTATGTAATTGTCACAACATTACTCATAGTGATTAATATGTATATGATCCTCAGACTTGAGATCATTATTATCCCAGCATCGTGAGTTGTATATTTTGATACAGTCAAACGTACACCATAACAGGTTGTTCTATAAAGGCTGATGTTGGATATACCACAATCTATGTAGAGGGATATGGTTGATCAATAAAGGATAAGTCCCTCCTACATAATAGGAGTAATATCTTAGGCCACTTGATTGAGTGAGACTAGAAATGCATGGCCATGCTCAAATAAGTTGATATGAGATGTCATACTAATTTGTATATCATAGTCTACTCAAGATATCAAGAAACATGGGATGGACTATGCAAGTGTGACTATCCCATGACTTGTATCCGTTCCAGAGATAAAGGACTTAAGGATTAATGCATGAAAGGTTAATCACGAAAGGTTATGTCGAATCATGACTTCTTGTAACTTAGGTAGCAATGATGCATTGCTAGATGCCACTCATTGTCTGTGACAATAGAATCGTTCTAGTATTACTGCTAACGTTGCAAGAACCTACAGGGTCACACCCTATGGTTGAAATGAACGGAATAAAATATAGTTGGTATTGTGCTTGGTTGTCACATAAATTAAATTAATTAAAGAATTAATTTAATTGGGCAATCAAATATTGAACATATTATATGTACAAGGATGTTGTACACATAATGATAACATAATTTTATTAATATATGAATTTGATTCATATATAAATTTAAATAAATATAGTTTACCGGAATCCTTATTATAATTAATGTAATTATAATTTTTAGATATAATTAATGTAATTATAATTTTCGGTTAAAAACTTTATTGTATTTATTTAATCTTGTAATACATTCAAGAGATACCAATTATAAAAGGCCCAATTAAGAGGATACCTATTATAAAAGGCCCAATGAGAAAGGCACCCATTATAAAAGGTATTAAAAGGAGACAAAACTCAACATGAAAACCCTAAGTGATTGCTTGTTAGGTCTAGCAGCCGTCAAGCAAATAAGCCTTCAAAACAGTTTTGGAGATTTCTTCCGTTCATAGTCAAACCGGGTGGATTACGTAGAGGCCGACATCAGAAAAGGTTGAGGCTTGATTCGACAGTAGATCAAAACTCTTGTTGCCAAGGCGTCGCTGTCTACTCAGATTGAAGTTTTGGTAATTTCGAAACCTTTATTTCACCCTGATTCGTTCCTCACACATGGATCCAAGATTTGGATCGCCGGATCTAATTTTATTCTGCTGCGCCATGGGGTACCGGCGTTCCAACACTTCCCACTGCCTGCCCAACACTCACCGGCATGAAATTTGCCACATCAAACACACTTTGGTGTCTGGTTAGCAGCAGCAGATTTCTCTCCCCGTTTCGGTCCATCAGACCTGGCCCTTTTCTGAGTATGCTCAGTTGCTCCTGACGATCCAAAATTCCTCTTATTTCCACCCTAATCTCTATCCCGATTTAATTTCTCGGTCTGCTTTACCTCCTCAGCTATCTTAGTTTTTTCCACTAGAACAGCAAATTCCCTCTCCCGCTGTGGGGCTATCAAAACACGCAAATCATCCCTCAGGCCATCTTCGAACCTAACACAACGTTCATGCTCCGTGGCTACCATCCTACGAGCATAATGGCTAAGGCATAAGAATTCTGCTTCGTACGCAGCCACCAACCTACTTCCTTGCACCAGATTCAGAAATGCTCTACCTGTGCGTCCACATAACTTGTCCCAATGTACTTACTCTGGAACGCCGTTTTAAAGAGATCCCAGGTGATACGGTCAGCCACAGCTCCATCCTTAACCGTAAGCCACCATTAATATGCTTCATCCCGTAGGAGGGATACAACTCCTTTCAACTTCTCCTCCTCCGTGAAATCCAAATCATCCATTATGCGTTCTACTACCTCCAACCAACACTCAGCTGAACTTGGGGCTACACCAGTGATTCCCCTAAACACTTCAGCCCCGTTGGCCCTAAGCCATTCTGGCACAGATTTCCGGACTCCTGTGCCCATACCAGCCCCGGCAACCCTCTCTAAAACCCTTAACATTGCCTGAGATACCGCGTCATCTCTGGCAGTCTGATCCTGAAATTCCTCCTCCGCAGCTGGCATCTCGTTTCCAGATCCATGACCAGATCCTACTGGTTCCGACACCGTCATCCTACCCCTACCACGACCACGTGGCGGACGTCCTCTACCCCTTGTACTCATTCTACCGCTTCGCGTTTATCTGATTAGAAATTTTATGAATTATTAGTTTTCTTCCACTGCTTAACCACGAACAGTCTTATGAATAGTAGTTTTAAGAGTAGTTCTTTCGAATTCGCATTCACAATTCAGTCTCAAGTTCGTATCCTCTAATTCTAGGAAACACATACATTCAATCATCAACATATAATTAGCATCCATGAACTTACATTCATCATGTAAGGGTATTTTCGTTGGTTCACTACCCAGGGGTATTTTCGTAATTTTCCAAAATTGGGTTCCTTGGTGATTTTGTGAAATAAGGGTATTTTGGTAATTTTGCAATCCGGGGGCATTTCGGTAATTTTGCAATCCGGGGGTATTTCAGTAATTTGGCAATCCGAGGGTATTTCGGTAATTTGACAATCTGGGTGTATTTCAGTAATTTTACGAATCAAGGGTGATTTGGTAATTTTACAAACTAGGGATATTTTGGTCATTTTGCAAAACAAGGGTAATTTGGTGATTTTACAAACCAGGGATATTTTAATGTTGTTGTTGTTGATGTTTTTTTTTTGAAACAGGGGTACGTTGAAAAATTCCGTTTCATAAACCAGGTTACTCTTGTAAACATGAGGTTTTCGGGTAAAATTTTTCCAAAACATAGGTATTTTATAAATTCATGGTTGGTTGGAATTTTTTTTCAAATAGGGTGGCTGGTCCCTTTCGGGTTTTAATTATAGGGTTTATCCCATCAACAAGTCCTCGTAGCTAGGGTGAACAGTCACTACGCACCAGGTAAGATTCTAGTAAAGAGGAGGTGAGTCACTAGGACTGCTTAAGTACCATGCTCTCCCTGAATCCACTCCTAGACATGCATATGCCCGTTGCCACACCCTAACTCAGCTAAGGTGAACAATCACTACGCACCAAGCAAGATTCCAGCGAAGAGGAGGTGAGTCACTAGGACTGCTTAAATACCAAGCTCTTTCGGATCCAATCCTAGACATGCGTATGCCTGTTGCCACACCCTAGTCTTGCGACTCGTGTACGGGTTTGTTTAGAGAAATTAAGTCTTATGAAATTGAAGAGTTGTTTATCTAAGCCTATGGTCCATCAATACTATCATACTAGTCTACGTCCCTCAAGCCCATTAAGCCCACATATATATCACAACAAAAGTTTAGAATACTTACCTGCGTGGATCGGGTGCCGGTAGACTCGAAGGCCATATCTTCAACCCAAAACTTTCTTTTCTCAAAATCACTTCTATTTTACAAAATATTACTAGACCCATTTCACAGCCCGAGTTTTGAACTGGGCTCTGATACCAAAATGTAGCACCCCCAAACCCGGCCCATGCGTTTCGACCAGATCTGGTATGCTACGAGTTGTACATTGAAAACTTTTGCTTTGTTGGTTTTGGAATTCATAAGTTAATTAGACTTTATTTGAATAAATAATTGACATTTTAAAAAAAATAGAACCTTTGTATTATTATTATTAAGTATAATAAAATCTTTGACACAAATTCATAAGTTGCGGAACATTGAAAACTACTTAGTTGAATAAAAACTATGGGGCCTTATTACATAAATATTCCCAAAATAAGAATAAAATAAAACCTAATGAAAATCGAAATAATTTGCAGAATTAACAACTTGATGGCCCCTCGAGTCCGTCTCGGCTCCCAAGTCCACGTTCTACTGCTCACCTGAAAGAGTAGAAAAAAAGGAAAGCATGAGTCACCAAGACTCAGTGTATAAATCTCGAAACACACAACGACCTGAGCCCACAGACACATTATGGGCCCTGGCCCATACATGAAGGTATCAATCATAATCATATATCAAATAATAAATGATGAACAGCCCAACCCATTCTAGGTTTCCATCCTCTACACACCAGCCCGTACCAACCATCACACCTTGGGGATTTCTAAAATCAACCCTCCATCTGCTACACACCAAAACGACAGCCGTACTGCCTGTTCCTGTTATTCAGGAATTATTAAATGTGGCATAGCCATCGATCACTATGTGACCTAACATTTATATGTGTGGGATTTCTACCACCGATCACCGAGTGACCTGTCATGCACTTCCCCTTCAATATCATATTCCCACCCCATGCATACACATAAAGAAAACATCATACAGGCTTATATATAGTTCGATACACATAGAGAATTCTATGATTTACGTACCTGGCATCCTTGCCTACCCCTTTTAGGGTTCCATTCGACTGTCTATACAGCCATTTTCTGACTTTTTAGCCCATAACATATATATAGACATACATACAGGATTAATAGTGTGTTAGAGATCTACACACCTGATTACCGATAAAATGATGCTTTCTATGTCGACGCTATCCGTAGTCGACACAAATGCTATCTGCCTAAGGTGTTGTTCAGAAGTCGGTCCACAACCAAGTGGCCAATCTCGAACGGCAGATACTGCTCGTTTCTTAAACTTAGGGATTCTCTCCTTTGCCTGATCCATATTTAATTCCATCACAAGTCCTTATCAGAACTACTATCACAATATTTGATCGTTAATCCTCATCATAAAGTTAAGATCTTGTATACAATGAACAAATCTAGTAGAAATCTAGGGAAATCTTCTTACCTTAAAATCCCGAAATTGGAGACTAGTGATTTTCGGCTTTTAGATCTAGACGACCAAGTTTCCTTCAAATCCCGGAATGCCGCCCAACATAGAACCATTAAACTATTATCTTTTCGGCTTTTGCCTTTCAAGAACTAAAATAGAACATGAGATCTAACAGAAGTCGACACTTACCTTAGTACAGGGAATTCAGCTAGCACTTGGAGAGAAGATTCGGCAATGTCAAAGAAAAGATTTAAATGCCGGAAGAATAGAACTAATTCTCAAATAGGATGAATAAAGAAAAACTATAGAGATTTCGGCTTTTTAGAGAAATCGGCTTAAGGGGAAAAAGAATGGAGAAGAGGTTTCGGCTTTTGAAGAAATTGAAGAAAAGAAATTGGAGAGGGAGAGACTAAGAATTTCGGCACAAGAATGAAGAGGAAATTAGGGTTTAAATGCCAGGATCAATGAGATATCCCTCTCCTATTTATAGAAATTTCGGCACCTATTGTTAAAAACCGAAAACGCCCTTCCTGATAACTAAAAGTCAAGCTAATAAAAAGGGAAAATTTCGGCACCCCTTATCCATGAAGTAGCTGAATTCTTTACTCCTCTAGGTGGTGGATTTTCGGCCATCACCTTGCCTTGCAGATAGCTCCTATCTATTCTCATTTTTATCTTCTATATTAACAATTATAAAACCCGTATAAATCCTCCTATTTTTGAGCCTTGTAGCCGTCCACCTCACCTAACCCTAATGTCGATTTTAGCTAACTTGAATTAAAAGATTTGGGCTCCATAAAACTTAAATTTTGGGCCCCTAACTCCTTGTGTGTGGCGTCACTCCTTACTCCATTTTAAGTGCCGAAAATGGCCCAAAAACATGGGCTCCTTGCGGCCAAAACTTGGGCCCCTTTAATTGTTAATGGCGCCACCGTCTAATTCCCTTGCAGTGCCACCTTTTGTTGGGCCACAAGCCCACGTTGGTATTTTAAACACAATTACCACCTTTTAACTCTATAATTCCCAATCAGATAATTTAACCAAGGCCTTTGCCTAATTCTGAGCCCAATTTGGACCCCTATTACTTAAATTGACATATTAAACATATCCTTATACTAGACGCATAGACCCATTAATTCAGGATGTTACAAGAAGATTCGTAAAGTGTTTCTTATATCTATGATGTGGTGATTCAGCTTACTATGACGTACAACAAAAGACAGATCAGAATCTTGGTTGGTATGATTAAAGAGTTGTGAAATCCGAAGTTATGTGACATTTTGATAATGCCATGTGAAAGCAAATCATTAATCTATTCTCTAGTAAGATTTTCGGGGACAAAAATCCTTAAGGGGGGAGAGTTGTAACAACCCAGTTTATACCCTAGTTGGAACAGTGGTTTCGGGACCACAAATTCGGGTTAAAAAATATTTTAATATTATTTTTCGTGCTTATAATATGTGAAATGATATGCATGAAATATCCGTGATTAAATTTTATCGTTTGTGTACCAATTTGTGAAAAAGGACTAAATTGCAGAAAATGTAAAACTAGCCTTCTATTTGATTAAGTGCCGAATTGATGTGTCTCTTTAAATGTGAGGTCCTTATGTTGTAAATAGACCATTTAATTCATTAAATGACATAGTTGGACATTAATTAGTGGATTATTAATGATAATAATAAGGTTAAAATTGGAAATTGATTAATAAGGTTATAATTAATAAAACAAATGCATGAAATTAGTCATTTGTGTTCATCCTTGCCGAAAATACAAAGGAAAAAGAAAATAAAAAGGGTCTTTAGGGTTTGGCACTAATCTTGGCTAATTGAGGCATGATTTTTGATCCGTTTTCGATATTTTCTATGTTTTTGTGATCGTTGCTTTGTGTTCTACAAAACCCATTCTTAAATTCATGAAATTAATGATGATTTTGAGTTATGCCATTGTTGATTTTGTGAGCTTTGTGATGTTTGATGATGAAAACTAAGTGTTTGATGATTGATATACATATTTTCTAAAGTGATTTTAAGTAAAAAAATGCATTTTTGGAATTTAATTGAGAAATGTGAGAACTTTGTGTTGAAATGTGAAATAAATGTGAAATATGGGCTGCTAGGGACACTATAGTAATTCGGCTAAGCATGGATTAAATTGGATTTTGTGAATTTGGTGTATTTGTGAAATAAGGACTAAAATGCTAAAGTGTGAAATTATAAGGGCTAAAGTGCAAAATGCCCTAATTGTGTGTTTGTGAATTGAATTGAGTAAAGATGAGATTGAATGAGTTGAATTTGATATTATATAGATCAAGAAAAGAGAAATTCGGGCTTAAATCGAGGTAAGAACAAAGTGCTCGATTGATTGATTAGTATTGTTGTTTCTACGTTCGAGGTAAGTTCGTGTATAATACGTATTGTTTAAACAATGTTCATATGTGATGAAATGAATGGAAATGTGATTGTGGAGTTTGGTAATGTGAAATGTGAGTTTGAAGATATGTGGCACTAAATATGCGTAAATAGAATCATTACAGTGATGAATGGCACCAAGTGTGCGAGATAAAGAAAGCATTGGCTGTATTATTTGGCACTACGTGTGGGATACAGAGATAAATTTGGTTTTATGTGATGGCACTAAGTATGCGATATTATTATAGCTTCGGCAAATTAATTGGCACTAAGTGTGCGAGTTCATCGAATGTTTAAAGAGGATCGAATGAATTATGGCATCGAACATTGAAGTGGTAAATGTGATAGATAAATACGTGATGGTACAGGTATGTACAGAACCTATGTGGTTGATGATATTGTGTATGAGATAGATGGAAGATTATGTGAACGAATGATGAAAAGAGTTGGATTTAGTAGCATTATAAATGCTTGTATATGAACCTATAGATATGGTATGAAAATGAGTAATGGCTATGGATGAGATTGAGTAGTGATGTGAATTAAACTAAGGGTTAGTAATTTTGCATATTGAATTTGAATTGTTGAGTTGATTGTGTTATATTACGAACTTACTAAGCTTTCAAAGCTTACTCTGTGTGTTTTTCCTATGTTTATAGATTTTCAGAAATTTGCTCGGGTTGGAAGTCGGCAGAGATCACAACACACTATCTAGCTAATGATTTTGGTATTTATAACCTTTATGACTTGGTTATGTGGCATGTATAGGCTATGGTATTTGATATTATGGTTGGAAATATATTTGGTCATTTGAGATGGTTGATTACGAATGTGGTAGTGGAATTTGGTATGTTTTGATGTGCTCATGAATGGACAAAAGAAATGGTCAATTTTGGTAAGTTTCATGGTTGATTTGGGAAATTGATATGAATGAGAAATGCTATGAATTGAATTGGATTAATATGATGTATGAATCACATATTTTTGATGTGAAATTGGTACTTTGAATTGGTATGTTTTTTACTGCATTTAGGACATGAGTTGATGCTTGTAAATATGACCCAATTTTGGGTGGCAAATTTGCCTTGCAAATAGCCTATATTTGCCCACACAGTTGAGCACACGGGCATGTGTCTCGACTGTGTTTCTCAAGGTTGCAATTCAAAGCAAGTCAGGTTGTCACACGGGCAAGAAGCACGGGCGTGTGCCAGACCGTGTGACCCAAGGCAGTTTTGCACACGAGCTGAGACATGGTCCAAGGCACGGCAGTGTGAGGCACACAGCCTAGCCACATGAGCGTGTGCTTTGAAAGAAACATTTTCTAAGCTTTGCAAAGTTTCCGTATAAGATCGGTTTAGTCCCGAACCTTCTCTAAAGCATGTTTAAGGTCTTGTAGACCTTCTAAAGGGATTATATGAGTATGAATTATTTTGAAATAATGTTGTATGATTGATGTTGTCAAATGAGCGTAAAATGTTCCGATATGTCCGGTAATGCCTCTTAACCCTAGTCCGGCGATGGATACAGGTTAGGGGTTTTACAATATTTGTGTCAGATATTTACAAAAATAGAAATAAATTATTCAAGGCGTTACACACACACCAAGCTTCATTGTCCTTCAAACATCTTCTCCCCCACCCTTCATCCCTCATCTATAAAACATTTCTGAGTGTTAACAATTATGGTAACTAATAATATTTCCTTAATGTTTGTTCGAGATTTTCTTGAGTCGCCATTGATGCGATATCACTCTAAGCCGCACAAATTTCATATATCATGTCGAGTGGTGATCATTACCTCCGAAGCCTATCCTAGAGAACTCAGATTCCGGGGTGATTTTGCGTTGTAGGTCAAGGGTGGTAGTCTACGTGAATAGTGTTTCAAAATTCGTTTATGAATACACACATTCGTTGAATTAGTATGATGTAAGTGTAAAGTATTATCATCCACAACGCATTCAGAAGTCATAATTTCATCTCACCCGTACTCCTTAGGTATTCTGCACCTCATAACGTGCTCCCCAGGTGTTCTGTAAAGTTACTTTAACTTTTAGCAGGAAAGATAAATGTTAAAGAAAGCACGCCCAGTTGGGGGATCTTTCTCTAACATTTTTCTTCTGTCCAAAGTTAAAAGTATCTGATGCTTTGTAATTTTTAGCCACTTTAAGAATGTTTTGAATATATTCGTCTAGTCCTGTAGTGCGTTTTCGATCCTTGGAAATTTTCACTTTGTAATCCAACCCTTCCTTACACCTATAAATGGGGTCTCGCACTTTAACACCCCAAACCCAGCCTAGACGTTATGGCTGAATCCGGATGTGTCACAAAGAATGGTTTTAAAAATTGAGTTTGTCTCGATAAACAATTCAACTTTTATAACCCGTATTCATTCATAATTATTTCTGAAACCGTCAATTAATTAGTTCGTTTACCAAGACATGATGAACAGCGGAAGTCTTTAAACCGTTATATTTTTAACAGGGCAGTTTGTATTTTTAGAAAACTTTTGTTTCGTAAAACCGTGGTTTCAGACAAGCATTGCAATGAAAACATCAAAATGCATCCAAACTAAAATAAAACCAACAGTCCGGAGAGTCCCAAAAATTACAAACTCTCAAATGAAAATCAAAGTCACAAATAAAACCATAAATTTCCAAGTTTAAACAGTTTACGGTCGAGTGGTCACCGCTGAGTCTCCGTCGTACCGATCCGCCTAAGTCTGCTGATTACCTGAACAGAAGACAAACAGATGTGAGTTTTCATAAACTAAGTGTGTAACCCAGTAGAATTAGACAAGCATAACAAACAGATATCACATACACTGTCAGATTCAGTTTCAGTTTCAAAGTCAGACTATAGTCTTTTACAGTTACAGTTACGGAGACAGATACAGATAAACAGAACATATACAGTTAGTCCTACCCCCATCCTCTACACACCATCTCCGACCATCCGATCACACCATGTGGGGTTATAAACACCCACCCATCCCTACACACCATATAGTGTCGAAGCGACACATTACATATAATATGCAGTCAAGTAGCCAGAATATAGGCGAAAATTCGCCATGCAGATCGCTTCCTCCTCATATACAAATCTAACCCCAAATGCAAATACAAAATACAGATACAGTATACAAATACAGATTAACATGCTTACATGCTCATATACAAATATCAGGTGTATATATATCAAATTAATCAGACAAGCATAACAGTATCATACTCACAACAGAACATCATACTATCATGTAACACCCCTTAGCCCTAAACCGTTAATGGAACAGGGTTACGGAGCATTACTAGACCTTTCAGAAATATTACGAACCTTATATAAATAAATAGCATACATATTGTAAAACATTTATAGTGTCCCTTTTATGGGCTCTTGGTCTCTTGAGGCCCAATATAAGTTTTTAAAACAAATCGGGACTTAATCGAAAATTCAGAGAATTTTTTGCGAAATTTCAAAATTTTCCCCAAATACAAGGCTCACACGCCCGTGTAGTCTAGGGACACGCCCGTGTGACACTAAGACATGCATGTGCTTCAGGCCGTGTCCTAATTTATGTGCTCTTGACTTACCTCACATGGCCAAGTCGCACGCCCATGTGCTAGGCCATGTGGTCAAGTTATTTTTTTCGAAAATTAGGTGCAGTTTTCACACGGCCAAAGCATATACCCGTGTACCAGGCCGTGTTCCTCACACGGCTGAGACACATGCCCATGTCTCTGCCCGTGTGGCAAAACCTGAACATTCTATTTTGAGAAATTAAAATTGCAGGGGACACACAGTCTAACTACACGCCCGTGTGCCAAGCCGTGTGGACTCAAAATGAGCCTTATACATCAAATTTAACCAACCCTGCAAAATTAAACTTCAAATAACTCAATAACCAATATTCAACCAATCCAAAACACAATCAAATACATCAAAATCATATCAAGTAATCTACATAATGATCTAATCAACATATTAACATAGGTATTTTACAAATACTTACTAACTCAATTCATTTAACTTCATTTAAACCAATTCAAACCTTATACCAAATTTCAACCTAAAATTTGCATATATTAAATCCATTCATACTTCACCCAAAATATACCATTTTATAATTCCAACATAAATCATAAATTTATACATATAACCAACTAATATCATCTTATATAATCACTTACAACCATTTATTAAAATGACATACATATGACCACCTAGGTACTTGCCATTACCAAAAGAAATATACTTCACCACTTTGATTTCGGGATCAGCTTTGGTTGCTGATTCAACAATCTGACTTTAATCTAACCTGCACACGGAAACAAATCATACACTGAGTATAAACTCAGTGGTATTTCTATAATCCGAATACTATAAATAAATAACATTATATAACATACACTTTTAATTATACAATCCAATTCCATGTCCAATTTCTATTTCACATTCAATATCATTCAATATCAATCGTATTGCCAATTTATTTATTTACCCTATTAACACGACACGGACTTTGACGGATACACGGATCCAACCAAAACACACCAGTATGGCACCAAGTGCCTCATCGGATAATTCGAAGTAAAACGTTGACACCCAGTGTCTCATCGGCCATGCCGAAGTAAATTGGTACCTAGTACCTCATCGAATTTATCCGAAGCAATAGTTTGGCAACTAATCTCTCATCGACTCGTGGTTGAAGTATCCCTGAACACTTCCAATCATTTGGCATGCCAACTATATCCGACTCAACCCGATATAGTTAATAGGGTTTTTAATTCATTTTTCAACAACAATCAATATTCAATATTCAATTATCACAAAATTCACATAAATCTCAATTCAATATTTTCACATTTCAAAAACAATCAATATTTTCATCAATCACAAATTTATATAATCTCAATTCAATATCAAGATAATAACAAACAACATTCACCTTAATTACTTACCATACACATTAATTTAAAATACAACAAATAAAAATTATTAAATTAAGATTGTAGAAATATAAACTGTAGTTTTCGAGCTAATCCTTGTTGACTTTGTCTTTTCCTTTCTTAGCCGAAGTCTCCGGCTCAACGTTAGCTACGGAATTTAAAACAATTTAAAATCATCAATACAGCACAATTTAACATTGAATATTTCAATTTATACACAACTTTTGCCTAAATTCCAATTTAGTCCTTAACCAAAACTAACTTCATTTTCTTCACAATTTATTCTATATTTTCATTCAATTAACACTTAAAACTAAATATAACTCTCTAATTTCACCATAAATCCCTAATTTCAAAATTTTCTCAATTTAGTCCCTATTACTTAAAACTTATGATTTATTTTACAATTAAATCCCTTTTCACTTCTAACTTGAAATCCTATCATTTTAACTCCTAATTCTTCAATTAATTCAACATAAACTACATCTAAAAATCAACTAACTTAACAAAATTTCCATATAAATCAAGTGGTATTTTGCTCTAAGATTCGAAAAACATCAAAATTACAAGAGAATGGGCTAAATTGACTTACCACTTAAGCTTCAAACCCTAAAATCCCTAATTCTCCTTATTTCTTTTCTCCTTTATTTTTCTTTCTATTCTTTCTCTGTTCCGTTTCTTTTGTTTCTTTCTTTTCTTTATTTATTTATTTTATTTACTTTATTTTAATTATATTAATATAACATTATAATATCTTTTACTTAAATAATAAGTAAATACATAATAATTACATATATATATTAGTATTACACTTGTATTTTACATTTTCCATACATTTGTATTTTATTTTTACCATACAAGTGTCACAATTTGGTTTATTTATTTATTTGATCCCTTAAAATTTCTCTATTCTATAATTCAACTTTTATCCTATATTCAATCTTATCCTTATACTTAATTATTCCTAATTCAAGCTAATTCACTTATCTAAAACCTAATTAATCCCACATCTAATTTTGTAAATATTTCTAATAAATATTTACGAATCCGTTTTACAAAAACAGTGACCTGAAAATGCACTTTACGTTAACCGTAAATTTCAGGTCATTACATATCAGATCACATAGTTTAATGTTTTGGTTAGCCCTTACCGACCCTATGGTAGGCCTATAGTCGATCGGAACGACCCGTGTAACCCTAGGGAGAATTTCATAAAAATAGGCCCACACACCCAGATTGGCCTTGTCGTGTGGCCCACACAGTTTGGCCCAAGACCCACACGCCCGTGTGCCATGCCCTTGTGGCCGACACGCCCAACTTGGCCTAGCCCGTGTGGCCCACACGGCCACACTCAAGCCACCACACGGTCGTGTCTTGCGCACGACCATGCCTTCGTTGATCAAATGACCGTGTCTCGTACAGCGCTGATCGTATGTCTGTCGAGTTTTAAAATTTATAAAGAGAATGATCAAACCTGGAAACTGACTCTGACAACGATTAAAGGCAAGTGTACCTATCGAACAGTAGTATAGCTTAGGCAAGACCGGATTATCGAACCCAAAGGAACTAAAAGTACTAATACTAACCTTCTTTTTATTATTTAGCCTAAAATAAGTGAAGTTGCTTTAATAAAATCTAAACTAATTACTAAGCCAAAGACACAAAGACAAAAAGGATGAATTGGGAAAATAACTTTAGGAAAAAATCAGTTGATTAAGACGATACCCTCAGAAAGAATCCACCTAGACTTCACTTGTTAATTAACCCTGAACCATACAATTTATTTACTTAGTTTGATCCGTAAGACTCCCTAATGTATATTAAACCCTCTCTCGAGGCGAATAACGTCTAACCCTAGGTTAATTAACGAAAATCTCTTTCTCGAATAATAACCCCCTAGAATAGCAATAAACCGATCTATGGACTCCCATATTAGGTTTCACCCTAATCCGGTAAAATCTCGTCACCCTATCTCTAGGCGTGCGATCAACTCCGCTTAATTATGCTAGATCTACTCTTAAGCAGGGTCTATTCCTCCTCGACCTAAGCATATCAAATTTGGATTAAGCTTGCATAATTAAGAACAAACTAAGTATTTATCATATAATTCAGAAAATAATAACAAGATTCATCTAGGTTTCATCCCCTTCAGGTATCTGAAGAATTTAGTTCAAAACAAATAAAGAAAACATCTCAAGAGAAAAGATAAAACAAAACATAAGAAATCCCTAAAACTCCCTAAAGGAATTGAAGGAGAAATCCGTCGCCTTGAGTAGAATTCCGGCTTCTTGGGATGGATCAACTGGCAATCTTCAAGTGATTCCCACAAATCTGACCTTCTCGGCTTGGCTCCTTGGCCTAGCTAACCACCCCCTTCAAGGATGAACTTAGGGGATATATATAGGCTCTTGGAATGTGTTTCTTTGCCCCAAAATATCCAAATCTGAATGAAATTTTTCATTGCCACGACAGGGACACGGCCATGTCACACGCCCTGTGACAAGTCTTCAAGCCGTGTTCGGACTTCTTTAATGAGGCATGGCCGTGTGAGTCAGGGATCAGGTCGTGTTCTAGATGATCAACAAGGCACGGCCGTGTGGGCTTAAGTCCAGGCCGTGTCGATTTCCACCTTGGCCCAATTTGCTCCGTTTTGGGCTCGTTTCTCGTTCTTTTTATCCTCGGGTGCTTTCCTGAGTATAAGACATGAAAAGAAAGGATTAAGAGCACCTTTTTATATAAATCGAGGCTTAAATCATCCAAAAGCATACTAAATGTGGGATTAAAATATGTTATTATTACAGTTTATCAACAGCCAGGCATACGCCCTTGTGGCGTCGACAATGAGGTTTTTCGGCTATCGCTGAAGCTCGTTTTTTTGCATTTCGGGTACACACCTGGTTTGTTTAAGACGCTACACAACCCCGGGCCCTCCGAAACTTAAGAAACAGTAATCCATTGACCACTTAGCAATCAATTAATAAATCAACTCATAATCCCGAAATAATGCAAGAAAACTTACCGTCGACAAAAATAGATATTGACACGATTTAAACCATCAGAGCGAATTTCCTTCACCGCCGCCTTCTTCTACACAAGGATTCTGCGGGAATCAAATCCTCTAATTATGCCGGAAAAACACACTTATAAAAAGGGTATATCTAACAGTTTACCGAAAATTAAAACGGGAATAGCCCTCTTACCTACATCCCACAACAAGTGCCAAATTCGAGTATAACGCGAGGAACACAAAAAGAAAATTGCTCAGGTTAACAAAGGGAAGAAGAAATGAGAAAAACTCACGTCAAAATTTTCTTGAAAGAGAGAGAAAAATAAAATTTGGAAAAATAATAATAACACAGATCCCCCATATCTCTCTCACTAACCCCTCAATCTCAACCACTACAGAATTTTAATTCCAGCGAAACCCTGTCATAAAACCGAGCAAAAATAATACCCATGCTCGCGTAGAGATTCAAACACAGGACCCCCAACACACCAACCCCTTACCACTCGAACCAGCAAGCTCATTCTGATATGAGTTAACAGACAATTTAATAGAAGCCCTTCCAACAAGAGTAAGGCTTGGATAAAAAATAACAAAATTTAACAAAGGTGAGACTTGAACTCAAGACCTCACACACACACTCAGAACACTTAGCCACTGAAGCATATACATATTTGTTCAAATATTTACAGAGATGGAAATAAATTATTCAGGGCGTTACACACACACCAAGCTTCATCGTCCTTCAAACATCTTCTCCCCCACCCTTCATCCCTCCTCTATAAAACATTTTTGAGTGTTAACAATTCTGGTTGCTAAAAATATTTCATTAATGTTCAAGGTATTCTTGAGTCGTCGGTGATGCGATATCACTCTAAGCTACACAAATTTCATATATCATGTCGAGTGGGGACCATTACCTCTAAAACCTATCCTAGAGAACTCAGGTTCCGAGGTGATTTTGTTTTGTAGGTCATGGGTGGAAGTCTACGTGAAGGTTTCAATCGATGGCCATTATACGGTCATGGAATGAGATATAACGGAGGAGCCAGTTGACGGTTGTTACGCTACCACGAGCTCAAACTTTTTGGATACCCGAAAATGTTGCCCTATGAATACCATACAAATGTTTGAGGTCATAATCATATGGGGAAATTGTAACACCCCTAACCCGTATCTGTCGCTGGATTTGGGTTACGAGGCATTACCCAAACAAAACACAACTTTCGAACTATTACATACGCACACATGTCATATACACATAAATAAAACAAATGGCTGATTAAATTTTAAATATACACTATTAATCGTAAAACAAATAAAATTCACTTGCATATAATCATATTTATACTTAAATAAACATGCCTTAAAGCCATACAAAATTTTCTTCTAAATATATGAACAAATGGTTAACTTATCATTTCAATGATATTTGAATACTTAATAACTATTAAACACTTTATTACTTAATAGTATACCTGCATTTAATAAACCAAACAAATCATTTCACAAAAACTTAATGTCCAAAATCATATGTGACATAAACAATAATACCAATTGATCAATTATATAAATATATATATATATCATTGAGTAAGTAAAATCATTGCACATTTCACCACATCAAATTTGAACCATTCAATCATAAACTATATACGCACAATACAAATCAACTTATCCTCGATTCTGCTAATCAATTAAATTTATATAAGCTAAATCCAAACATGCATTACTCATTTAACTACCATTAACTGAATTTGTATGTACCTTATTTATTAACTTTAAGCCTATTTAAAAGACAACTATATAACATTTAAAAGACCAAAAACATGCATATTTTCCTATTACGAACTTGCGCATATGAATACACCAATTGAGCCATTTCCGAAAATCCATACAATTCATATCATTTTACAATTACAAAGTCAAATTTTAAGACCACTCGCATGAGCAAATCAAACATTTATCAAGTACACCACATGCATATATGTATGACATGTCTATTATCTAACTAACACATAATATACCTTAAATAACATCAATTACTTAGCTTATTGCCTAACCACATAATCAAACATCACCTTATATATCATGATATTATTTCCCAAATAAACTTAAGCCATAATCAATTTCAAGGATTAACAAGACATACCAAACTCACTCCACCTATATGCTATAACCGAACTTCCTTTATACCGAAACATTTACCACATTCTTAACAAAACATATCAAACATAATTCACATATATAAATAAGCCATGGCCGAATTACCAAAATCAACATATTTATCATTTGATCAAAAGCATAAAAACCAAGCTTAACAAAATAAATAAGCCATTTTCACATGGCTCATATTTACATACCCAAAAATCAAACATATTAACTAGTCTATACATGCCATATGTTCGAATTCAAATTTAATAAAATACCGAAGACAGTCGATAGTGTGATAGACTTCTCTAACGATCCCCGAGCTCGTAACCAACTTCCAAAATTTATAAAATAAAGAACAAACACACACAGTAAGCTTTCACAGCTTAGTAAGTCATAAGCAAATGAGACATTTAATCATATACATAATTTAATCTAGCTAAACCGAAATAAACCATCAAAAATTCATATATATTTCCAACTTATAATTTCATATATCAAAACATATAAATTTTGCATAAATTTTCCTTTGGCGGAATACTTATTTGAACATTAGTATATTTAACATTTACTATCTACAACACAAATACATCATTTGGCTGAATATATACATTCACATATACATACACATAGTTCACATTAACATATAATATTATATCATCAATTCAAACATTCAACTTACCATATTTTCATAACTTTGTATGAGTACATACCTGAGCCTTTCTAACTCGATTTTACACTCGATCTTAACTAATCATTGCCCGATGAACCATTCGGAATTAAAAAGGACACTCAGATAATCGAACATTTCATACAATGCCAACGTCCCAGACGTGGTCTTACATGTAATCACATATCGATGCCACTGTCCCAGACAGGGTCTTACACGTAAGTCACAAGTCGATGCCAACGTTCCAGACGTGGTCTTACATGATAACACATAACGGAATCCTATGTCATGACATATGTATCCTAGCTATTCCTAAGGTTCATAGGGACTTTCAGACATCGTAGCTCGATTGAATCGATCTCGTAAACATTTCTCCCAAGCATATAGACTGTAATACCCCAAACCCAGCCTAGACGTTACGAGCGGATCCGACATGTCACATCGGAGTGTCATTTGAAAATCAAGTTTGTTGATAAAAGTTCGGTACTAAATTTTAAATCTCGTTTAACAATTGTTTTGAAAATGTCAGTGCTGTAAAACCTTGTTGTCCGATTATAGGTCGTATCAATAGTTATAAGCTTATCAATTTAAAACAAAAGGGCGGGAGCATTTTTTTTGTTGTAACTTTTAGATTCGAAAACGTAATTTTCAAAAACAGTTATTGCTTTAAAAACCAGTGTTTCCTAGACTAGCAGGTTGAAATAACGATAACCACCAAATAAAAGTTAAAAATCCCAAATAGCCTTATTACAAAATTATTAGCCCAAAATATATTAAAAATAAAGTAGAATAACTAAGTGTAAGTTTAAATCAAATTGAGTGTGTAGCCACCTCCGAGTCCCCCGCAGCTCCAAATCATCTAAGGCTGGGGATTACCTGCGCAGTTAAAGAAAAAGGTGAGTTACGAGAACTCAGTGTGTAATCCCCAATCATGCAATAATAGTCTGGGCCTGAGCCCTATTCAGTATCAGTTCAGTCTGGGCTTTAGCCCTATACAGTAGCAGTGTGGGCCTAAGCCTAAATGATCACAGAACAGAGCAATAATGTAATCCAACCCAATCTAGCCAGCACACCACCCATACCAACCAACACACCATGTGGGGACCAAGTCGACCCACCCAGCCAACACATCAATATTGCAGCATAGCTACTAGTAGTAACGCAGCAAAGCTACTAATGACAGTAAACGTGGGCCAAGCCACAAAAATCAGAATACGTGGTGAAGCCACTAAATCAATAAAACGTGGTAGAGCCACTAGTACAGTACTTCTTCCAAATACGAATCTCAACCCCAATGCAGAATGTCGTGTCATAAATAATTCGTGTATGCAGTATGTCACAATCATAATCAGTCATATAAATATCACACATACATCACTTAAAGTACCAATAAGGGTATAACAGTCATTTTGTCGGTTATGGGTAAAACAGTAATTTCACCCCTCAGGGATATTTCGATAATTTTACCATTCGAAGGTATTTCGGTAATTTTACCATTCGAGGGTATTTTGGTAATTTTACCCTTAAAGGGTATTTCGGTAATTTTACCCTTCGAGGGTATTTCGATAATTTCACCCTTCGAGGGTATTTCGATAATTTTACCTAAAACGGCCTTTTCGAAAGCCTACATTCACCTCGAGCGACGCAGATACCCTTTTTGGTCGAAGCGGTGTAATTGGGCCCAAAGCCCAATTTTTGACACAAGCCGGCCCACACGCTCATGTGGCCCATTCAGCCCAATTTCGGTCACGGCTATACGAACTTTACAGCTCAATCCATTATCTGACACTTCCGTAAATTTTCCTCACGTGGGGTCCATAGGCCCAATGGCCCATCTCGGCCCAATGAGGCCCATTACGACCTAAGCCCACGGGAAAGTTCATGGCAGCCTCAACGGTCTATCGCCAACAATTGTGGCTTTGTTTATCTCTACGAGCGCTCGTACGCTCGAGAGCCTTCAGATGCCGAAGTTTCAGCTTATCGGTTTTTCGGCTTTAGCCGATTCACAGTTCATTAAGGTGTGAATACACACCTTCATTCGTCGAATTGACAAAACTAAAGTGGGTGTCCGATTACGCACCTGCTATGGATTGCGGTTTGAGGCACTTTCCGAAGCACCTACGATAACAACCAACCATTAGTTAGTCTCATATCCTCGTTAAACCATAGTATTGAAACGTTTTTAGTCAAACTAACTTTTCTTACCATGAACGAAAGATCCCTTATAGCAAAACAATAATCGACCTACCCCTTGGTTAAGGCAATTGAGTCCCTAGCAACATTCAACGAGAAAGAAGGTGTTAGCGATAAACATTTCTATAGTAACGGGGGAGGAAAACCTTTTGGCCCAAGAGAATAAAATCGAAACAAGGAGAAAACCAACCCCAGATTCGGCTATAGTCATACTTACCAACCAATCGCAGAGATTCAGAGACTGATAGAATGAAGAGGAGAATATGCTTAGGCCCTAATAGATTTGGCCTACACAAACAGGAATCAATGTTTAAATGTTTCTGCTTTAGTTGCAAAGATAGGGGAGAATAAAAGGAAGAAGAAAGGTTGTGTTCGGCTAAAGAAGAAACCGAAAGCAACAACGGTGATTCAGCAGGAAGATGAGAAGAAGATGAAGAGAATAGGTTTCAGTAAAGGATTAAGCAAATAGCAAAAAGTGAAGAAGAAAGAAGGAAGGGAGAAGAAGTGAATTCGGTAGTCAAAATGAAAAGAAAAAGACCTGAAACATCAAAATGTACCAAAATGCAAACAACCCCCAAAAAATGCCAGAGAAAATCCGGCACTCCAACACTCTCACAAGCCGAAAATGCACCTCAAATGGCAACCCTTAGCCGAAATTCCCTACTCATCCTTCCCCACATTCGGCCAACACTCCCACACACATCCACTTCCTTGATTCTCTCCACTAAATCCTCCTTGAATTACTCCCAGCCTCCCATTAGAAATTCTTGACCAAGTCATCAACCTCCTCTGCGAAGTTTGATCCAAACTCTACCTCTTGCACCCTCAAGGCATAAAATAAGAGCCCCCATTTGCTTGCCAAGGGATTCGAACCCCTCTCTCTTTGACATCTTAATGACACCACCACCATCAAGCCACAGGCTCTCTTTGTGTCATAGAACACACACAATTAAACATAAGACCTACTGCTAATTGCCAGTTTCACTTAGGAGCAAAAATTAAAATTTTTCCAAGGTTCAGACTCGAACCCAAGCTTAATAAAAACCCCCCAAACACACTCAAATAACTACCCGTTCAAGCACATCATGGAATTTAAGCAATTTCAGCAAAATTCTAAACCCCACATTTTTGGGGCGTTACAACTCTACCCCCTTAAAGAAATTTCGGCCTCAAAATTTACCTTATCAGAAGAGGTGAGGTTATTGCTGTCGCATCGCCTCCTTCGGTCCCCACATGGCTTTCTCTGAACCGTGATTACGCTAAAGCACCTTGACTAACGGAACAGATTTCCTTCTTAACAATTTAATGTCACGGACCAGTATCTGCTCCGATTCTTCCTCAAAAGTCAGATCAGGCCTAACCTCGATCTCCTCCACCGGCACTATATGAGAGGGATCAGAACGGTATCACCTCAGCATGGAGACGTGGAACACATCATGTATCCAGTTCAACTCAGGAGGTAACTCAAGTTGATAGGCGATCGTCCCACACGCTTTAATATCCGGTACGGTCCGATGAATCTAGGGCTCAGTTTTCCTTTCTGTCCAAATCTCAAAATCTTCTTCCGCGGTGAGACCTTCAAAAAGACATAATCCTTCACAGAGTACTCTATCTCCTTACGCTTTAAGTCAGCATACGATTTTTACCTATTAGCTGCTTCTTTTAACCGGTCTCGAATCAACTTTACCTTTTCTTCAGTTTCGAGAACTAACTTTGGCCCCAAAACTCACTGCTCACCAAGTTCTGTCCAACAGGTAGGGGTGCGGCACCTATGACCATATAACGCCTCGTACAGTGCCATCTGAATACTAGATTGGTAGCTGTTGTTATACGCGAACTCTCCCAACGGCAAGTAGTCTTCCCAACTGCCCTTAAAATCAATTACACAGCTTCTTAACATGTCTTCCAATATCTGGATCACCCTCTCCGACTGACCATCAGTCTGAGGATGAAATGTCGTGCTGAAATTCAATCTTGTACCCAAAGCTTCAGTAACACTTTCCAGAATTGTGATGCGAATCTAGGATCTCTGTCCGAAATGATAGATACTGATACCCCATACAGTCTCACGATCTCCACCACGTATAACTTAGCCAACTTCTGCAGCGAATAGTCAGTGCAGACCGGTATGAAGTGGGCAGATTTAGTCAGTCGATCAATAATAACCCATACCGAATCTTTCTTAGTAGGCGTCAGGGGTAGCCTACTGACAAAGTCCATGGTTACCCTCTCCCACTTCCAGAGTGGAATTTTAACGGGTTGCAGTAATCCAGAAGGCAGTTGATGCTCAGCCTTAACTTGCTGGCATGTCAGACACTTACCCATGAAATCAGTGACCCCGCTCTTGAGCCCTGACCACCAACACATTTCACACAGAACTCGGTATAACTTGTTTCCTCCAGGATACATAGCGTATGGGCTACTATGCGCCTCTCGCAATATAGACTACCTTAACACAGAATCCCTTGGTCCATAGACTCTCCCACGAAAGCATAGTACTTCCTCACTATTCAACCCAAAATCTGCAGTCTCCCCTTCTCAACCAGTCGAAAACGAGGAACAAATGATTCATCCAGCAACTGTTTTTCCCTAATTTGATCAATCCAGGTCAGTCTCACTTGGAGTTCAGCCAACAGACTACCATCCTCAAACAGGCTGAAACGAGCAAACATTACTCTCAGATTAGATACAACCTTCCGGCTCAGTGCATCCGCTACAATGTTAGCTTTACTCGGATGGTACTCAATCGAGCAATCATAATCTTTAAGCAACTCTATCTATCTTCGTTGCCTGAGATTCAGCTCCTTCTGCGTAAGGAGGTACTTGAGACTTTTATGGTCAGTGTAAATAATAGTCTTCTCACAGTATAAATAATGCCTCCAAATCTTCAGTGCGAATACCACTGCAGCTAACTCCAAGTCGTGAGTAGGGTAATTCTTCTCCTCATGAGGCTTAAGCTAGCGAGACACATAAGCCACCACCTTACCCTCTTGCATCAACACACATCCCACTCTAGTGTACGACGCATCACAGTAGACAATGAATTCCTTCCCAGACTCTGGCTGTACTAATACCGGGGCTTCACTCAGAACCTTCTTCAGTTTCTCAAAACTCTCATGCTGCTTATCAGTCCAATTAAACGGTACCCCTTTACGCAGCAACTTAGTTAGAGGTGCAGCAATCAGTGAGAACCCCTCAACGAACCGTTTGTAATACCCAGCCAGACCCAGAAAACTTCGAATTTCAGATACAGTCTTTGGTGGTTTCCAATCCAATATGGCCTCAATTTTCCAAGGATAAACCCTAATCCCTTCGACAGACACCATTGACCTAGAAATGTCACTTCCTGCAACTAGAACTCACACTTGCTGAACTTTGCATAAAGCTGCTTTTCCCTCAGTATTTGCAATACAATTCGAAGATGTAAATCATGATCCTCCTCAGTTCTTGAATACACCAGAATGTCATCTATAAACAGTACTACAAACCGGTCCAAATAGGGTTGGAATACTTGGTTCATCATATCCATGAAAGTAGCTAGTGCATTCGTCAGCACAAATGGCATGACCAGAAACTCGTAATGCCCATAACGAGTTCTGAACGCAGTTTTATACACATCTGCCTCCTTAACCCTTAGCTGATGGTACCCAGATCGAAGATCTATCTTGTAAAAAATCGAGGCTCCTCGCAGCTGGTCGAACAGATCATCTATTCTCGGTAAAGGGTACTTATTATTAATCGTCAGTTTGTTCAATTAACAGTAATCGATGCACATGCGCATTGACTCATCCTTCTTCTTCACGAATAACACCGGTGCTCCTCATGGAAACACACTCGGCCGAATGAATCCTCGGTCCAGTAGCTCTTGAATCTAAGCCTTTAATTCTACCAGCTCCTTCGGTGCCATCCTATAAGGGGCGATGGACACCGGAACTATTCCAGGTAAGAGTTCGATACCGAATTTGGCCTCACGGTTTGGAGGCAACCCAGGAAGCTCTTCGAGAAATACATCCGAAAACTCCTTCACCGTTCTGACATCCCCAACAAAAGGACCTTTAGATTCAGAAGTGCTAACATAAGCTAAGAACGCCTTGCAACCTTTGTAAACCAGTTTATCGGCCCTTAATGCTGATATTACATTAGATAGATATTCCCTTCACTCCCCTATCACAACCACCTCCTCATCCTCAGAAGATTTCAATACCATACGCTTAGCAGCGCAATCCAAATTCGCACGGTGTTTCACTAGCCAATCCATGCCCAAAATAGGATTTGAATTTGCCAAACAGCAATTCCATCAAATCCGCTGGAAAGCCAACCCCTTGGACCTCTAGGGGTACGTTTCTAAACAGCTTACTCACTCTAATCGACTGTCCCAGTAGACTTATCACTGTCATTTCACTATCAGTAATTTCGAACTGAAAACCCAACGTCTCAGACACAGTATATGTAACATATGAGTGTGTAGACCCAATATCAATTAAAGCTGTATATGGTACATTATAAATGAGAAACGTACCAATTATGACATCAGGAGCGTCGCCATCCTCTCGACCCCGAGCAGCATAAACCAAAGTTGGATGTCTCCCTCGGTATTACCAGCACCTCTGCCCAGTGCTCCACGACCTCTACCCCAACCATTTCCCCCTCTGGCCTGACCACGGCCTCTCGGTGGCTGCTGACCACCTCTCCCTAGTTGAACATAGCCTTGACCTGCGGCTTGTATCTGAACAGGCCTCTGAGTACAGTTCTTAACCTGATGATCCATTGACCCATATCTGAAGCACGCCCCAGTTCGTTTCCAGCACTCCACTTCCCGCAATATGTGCAAGGTTGCGGTCTAGCAGCAGTAGCAGGAGCCCCAGCTCGGACTGGGCCATCAAACCTAGAATCCCTCTTATTTCTACCCCTATCTTTCTTACGGTTCTGACGCTCTGAGCGTTTCACATCCTCGGAAATCTTTGCCTTCTCAACCAGGACAACAAAGTCTCTTTCCCTTTGCGGAGCTATCAGAACCCGCAACTCATCTCGGAGACCATCCTCGAAATACACACAGTGGTCATACTCCGTCGCGACTATACCCCAAGCATACCGGCTCAACCACAGGAACTTTGCCTCATATTCTGCTACTGATATATTCCCCTGGACCAGACTCAAAAACTCCTTCCTCTGGGCATCCACATAACTCGCCCCAACATATTTCCTTGGAAGGTCGTTTTGAAGAAATCCCACGTCAAACGATCGACCTGTGTACCCTCTTTCACGGTGAGCCACTATTGGTATGCCTCGTCTCGCAGTAGGGACATTGCTTCCTTCAATTTCTGTTCCACAATATAGTTGAGGTCATCCATTATCCGCTCGGTAGCCTCTAACCAATATTCTGCCACATTCGGGGCTACACTAGAAACGCCCCTGAATATTTTTGCTCCATTAGACCGGAGTCGCTTAAAAATTGACCCTCGGCCCACTGACCTAGTACTTGCTCCAGCAACCCTTTCGAGGACGCATAACATTGCTTGGGATAGAGCATCATCCCCAACGGCTCGGTCATGAGACCCTGTCTCAGTTACTAGTGAGGCTGGTGCCTCCCTAGTCGGCATGTGTCCCGATGCTGAAGACCCAGCCTTAGCACCTCAGCCTCTACGGCGGCCACGTGTACCCCTTCTGTCACTTCTGGTACTCATATCGACGTAGCGTATTTATCTGATTTAAAAGTTTTATGCATCATCTTATAATTCCAGTAATTATTAACATATATTTTATGATAAAGAGTAACTAGAGTTTTTTTCGCAGATCAAAACCTTACTACAGTTTTCAGTCTCCTACAGTCTTAGTTTACTCTAGTTAAAGAGTTTCAATACACTACAACTATCCATAGTAGTTTCTCAATATAATCATTTCAGTATATAGCAGAAAACAGTGTCAGAGAACTTACAGATTTTATGCCGAAGACTCGGTGTGCCACACTTCCAGTAACAACATTTCTCTCCAAACCAAAATTTAGACAGATTTAGAAAATTTTCAAAAACCCATTCCACAGCCGAGTTTTGCAATCGGGCTTTGATACCACTAAATACAACACCCCAAACCCGACCTAGACGTTACGAGCAAATCTGACGTGTCACATCGAAGTGTCATTTAAAAATCGAGTTTGTCGATAAAAGTTCGGTACTAAATTTTAAATCTCATTTAACAATTGTTTTGAAAACGTCAGTGTTGTAAAACCTTGTTGTCTGATTATAGGTCGTATCAATAGTTATAAGCTTATCAATTTAAAACAAAATCGCGAAAGCATTTTTTTTTGTAACTTTTAGATTCGAAAACGTAAT
This sequence comes from Gossypium australe, assembly GCA_005393395.2. Taxonomy (NCBI): domain Eukaryota; kingdom Viridiplantae; phylum Streptophyta; class Magnoliopsida; order Malvales; family Malvaceae; genus Gossypium; species Gossypium australe. The sequence continues at coordinate 44,811,830 of CM016621.1, forward strand.
TTCAAAAACTATTATTGCTTTAAAAACCAGTGTTTCCTAGACTAGCAGGTTGAAATAACGATAACCACCAAATAAAAGTTAAAAATCCCAAATGGCCTTATTACAAAATTATTAGCCCAAAATATATTAAAAATAAAGTAAAATAACTAAGTTTAAGTTTAAATCAAATCGAGCGTGTGACCACCTCCGAGTCTCCCGCAGCTCCAAATCATCTAAGGCTGGGGATTACCTACGCAGTTAAAGAAAAGGGTGAGTTACGAGAACTCAGTGTGTAATCCCCAATCATGCAATAATAGTCTCGGCCTGAGCCCTATTTAGTATCAGTTCAGTCTGGGCTTTAGCCCTATACAGTAGCAGTGTGGGCCTAAGCCCAAATGATCACAGAACAGAGCAATAATGCAACCCAACCCAATCTAGCCAGCACACCATCCGTACCAACCAACACACCATGTGGGGACCAAGTAGACCCACCCAGCCAACACACCAATATTACAACATAGCTGCTAGTAGTAACGTAGCAAAGTTGCTAATGACAGTAAACGTGGGCCAAGCCACTAAAATCAGAATACGTGGTAAAGCCACTAAATCAGTAAAACGTGGCAGAGACACTAGTACAGTACTTCCTCCAAATACAAATCCCAACCCCAATGCAGAATGTCGTGTCATAAATAATTCGTGTATGCAGTATATCACAATCATAATCAGTCATATAAATATCACACATACACATCACTTAAACTACCACTAAGGGTATAACGATCATTTTTGTCGGTTAGGGGTAAAACAGTAATTTCACCCCTCAAGAATATTTTGATAATTTTACCCTTCGAGGGTATTTCGATAATTTCACCCTTCAAGGGTATTTTGATAATTTTACCCTTAGAGGGTATTTCGGTAATTTTACCCTTCGAGGGTATTTCGGTAATTTCACCCTTCGAGGGTATTTCAATAATTTTACCTAAAACGGCCTTTTCGAAGGCCTACAGTCACCTTGAGCGACGCAGATACCCTTTTGGTCGAAACAAAATAATTGGGCCCAAAGCCCAATTTTCGGCCCAAGCAGGCTCACACGCTCGTGTGGCCCATTCAGCCCAATTTTGGTCGCGGCTATGCGAACTTCGCAGCCCAATCCATTATCTGACACTATCGTGAATTTTACTCACGTGGGGCCCATGGGCCCAATGGCCCATCTCGACCCAACAAGGCCTATTACGACCTAAGCCCACGGGAAAGTTTGTGGCAGCCTCAACGGTCTATCGCCAACGATTGTGGCTCAGTTTATCTCTACGAGCGCTCGCACACTCGAGAGCCCTCAGATGCTGAAGTTTCAGCTTATCGATTTTTTGGCTTTAGCCGATTCACAGTTCATCAGGGTGTGAATACACACCTTCATTCATTGAATTGACAGAACTAAAGTGGGTGTCCGATTACACACCTGCTATGGATTGCAGTTTGAGGCACTTTTCGAAGCACCTACGATAACAACCGACCATTAATTAGTCACAGATCCTCGTTAAACCATAGTATTGAAATGCTTTTAGTCAAACTAACTTTTCTTACCACGAACGAAAGATCTATTGTAACGAAATAATAATCGGCCTACCCCTTGGTTAAGGTAATTGAGTCCCTAGCAACATTCAACGAGAAAGAAGGTGTTAGCGATAAACATTTCCACGGTAATGGGGGAGGAAAACCTTTTGGCCCATGAGAATAAAATCGAAACAAGGAGAAAAACCAACCCCAGATTCGGCTATAGTCACACTTACCAACCAATCGCAGAGATTCAGAGACTGATAGAACAAAGAGGAGAATATGCTTAAGCCCTAATAGATTCGGCCTACACAAACAGGAATCAGGGTTTAAATGTTTCCGCTTTAGTTGCAAAGAAAAAGGAAGAAAAATAAGAAGAAGAAAGGTTGTGTTCGGCTAAAGAAGAAATCGAAAGGAACAACGGTGATTCGGCAGGAAGATGAGAAGAAGAAGAAGAGAATAGGTTTTAGTAAAGGATTTGGCGAAGAAGAAAGAAGGAAGGGAGAAAAAGTGAATTCGGCAGAAGTCAAAATGAAAAGAAAAAGACCTGAAACGTCAAAATGTACCAAAATGCAAACAAACCCCGAAAAATGCCAGAGAAAATTTGGCACTCCAACACTCTCACAAGCCGAAAATGCACCCCAAGTGGCAACCCTTGGCCGAAATTCCCTGCTCATCCTTCCCCACATTCGGCCAACACTCCCACACACGTCCACTTCCTTGATTCTCTCCACTAAATCCTCCTTGAATTACTCCCAGCCTCCCATTAGAAATTCTTGACCAAGTCTTCAACCTCCTCTACGGAGTTTGATCCAAACTCTACCTCTTGCACCATCAAGGCATAAAATAAAAGCCCCCATTTGCTTACCATGGGATTCAAGCCCCTCTCTCCTTGCCATATTAATGACGCCACCACCATCAAGCCACAGGCTCTCTTTATGTCATAGAACACAAACAATTAAACATAAGTCCTACTGCTAATTTCCAATTTCACTTATGAGCAAAAATTAAAATTTTTCCAAGGTTCAAACTCGAACCCAAGCTTAATAAAAACCCCTAAACACACTCAAATAACTACCCGTTCAAGCACATCATGGAATTTAAGCAATTTCAGCAAAATTCTAACCCCACAATTTTGGGGCGTTACATAGACATTCGGCCATCACTTATATACATTCATAAAATTCAATTCAACATATAAATTTCACATATATTCAAAATTAACAGCATTTATTTGCTTATAAATTTACATTGGATATCGACGGACGGAATAAAACGACTATTCAATTATTTTTGTTTCCCCCCGATCCAAGTCCGTTTTCTATGGTTCTTGATCTAAATATATTCAAAATAAACTCATTCAAACACAATTTTATTCAATTTAGTCTAAAAACACATAAATGGGCAAATTACCATTTTACCCCTAACATTTTACACTTTTTACAATTTAGTCCTTTTTACATAAAACACAAAATATGCAAAATTTCAATGTTCCATGCTTAGGCTGAATTTACACCATGTTCATAAAAGTCCATACATTTCATTTATTTCACATTTTAGTCCATCAATTTATTATTTTTACAATTTAGCCCTAGTTACTCAAAATCATCAAAATTTCCAATACAAAACATATTAATCCAAAACTTATCTTTCATAATCCATCATCTAACATCACAAAGCTAATAAATTCATCTATGGCTTAACTCAAAATATTCATCAAAGTCAAAAATTAAAGCATGGGCTTTGTAAATTTCATAGCAACGATCTCAAAAAAGTAAAAATTATCAAAAATCAGGCTAGTTACATACCTTAATCAAGCTTAAATATGGCCAAATGAAGCTTGTTCTTCTTTCTTTCTTTTTCTTTTAGCTTCGGCAAAAACAATAAGATGAACATGCATGGTTTTTGTTTTATGCTTTATTTAATTAACATATATATTTCAAAATTACTGAATTAACCTTTATTATTTAACATAAATATCTTATATATTATGTACATAACCGTCCATCACTATGTTTCATGGTAAAATTGCAACATAAAAACCTCCCATTAAAAGAACAAAGCAATTTAGTACTTTAACAAATAGTTAGCAACTTTTACCATTAACGCGATTAAGTCCATTTATTAAATCGGACACTCAAACGATAAAATTAAATCACGAAAATTTCACATATATCAATTAACACATTATAAACACATAAAATAATATTTAATTATTTTTTTCTAACTCGAATTTGTGGTCCCGAAACCACTTTTTCGATTAGGGTTGAAACCGAACTGTTACAAAAATTTTGGGGCTTTTCGTTATAATTAACGTATTTTTTCTCCATTTCCAGGCAGTCGATACCTTCAACCTTTCTTCTTATTCGAAAGTCAGCATCGTCGTGGATGCCAGAGGACTCTCAAGCGTGGAGCAACTGTTGGGATGCAGTAAAGGTGATGCTTCTTTCGGGGCGACGACAGTTGTAATTATTAAACAACCCATTAATAACTACAACCACTGCCGCTCCGACCCAAGTTTGACCTCTACTTTGCTAGAACATTCACTCTCCACCTGAGAACCCTCTTGTGTCCACCTCAGTGTCAGCTTTCGGATAAGAATGAAGGGTTAAATATATCGACTGCTTGGAAATAGAGAAAAAATTTACGTTGGTTACACCAGAAATCCCCAGAGTTTTTCTGTATAATTATGACCTCAATCTTATGTATGGTATATATAAGACATCATTTACAAGTATCCAAAAATCTTAAACTCTTGACCACGTAACGATCGCTACTTGGGCCCTGGTTATACTCAAATCCGTGATCGCATCACGACTGCCGATTGGGACCTCTACCTAGACTTCTACCCTTGATCGTATCAAGCACTGTCACCCCGAAACCTGATTTCCCTAGGATAGGTTTCTCAAGTGATGGTCATATCCCACTATAACATATGAAATGTATGTGTTATAAGGCACGTTATCATATCTTCGACCCCTCAAATCTACCTATGAACTCTCAAGGTTTTAATCGAAAAACTTAAACCAATTTAAAAAACCCAAAACCTTAAAATATTTAAAACCCTAACCCTAGAAATTTAAAACTCTAACCTAGGAGAGAGAAAGGGAAAACGTGTGCAACTAGGCGCTCTTTCCTGCCACCTGTGCAGAAAGCGCACCTAGCTGGACATGCTTTCCCTTTCTTTCTCCTAAAAACGACCTATTTTCCTAAATTAAAAAAAAAAGACCTAGAGACCTAATTTTAAAAAAATCAGCATTTACATCTAACTTAGCCAAATTTTAAATAATTTTTAGTTTATTTTTTTATCACCTATTTCTATCATGTTTAATGTCTACTTCAATTAATTGGATTAAAAGTTAGAGTTATTAGTGTTTTATTTAAAATAGGTTGTTCTTTTTATAGATTTAATGATTTCTAGAGATCGTATTATATTCAAACGCATCTGTGTGTGGAAATCACAAGTTTAGAACATAGATGTATGTTTAAAAATAATATATAATAAACAATGAAAACGTATGGTTTGAAACTAATTAATCATAATAACACATGAAATATGCACAACATTAAAATTTTAAAAAAATTTGTGAGTAAAATGAAATTTAAATACATAAATACATTACATTAACAATACTAAATATACTACAATTATTTATTATGGTGTTATTATCGATCGTGAGTTAATGTTGAGTTGACATGTGACACAAACTCAATTAACATTATTAATCTATACAACTGATGGAGATAAAACATTGTATATAATAAAATAAAAATAAATAAAATAAATTAAGATGAAGTTTTGATTTAGTGATAAATTTAAGATTTTACCAATCTAATTAGCATAAATTCAAATCTTGTAATATGTATATTTTTATTGTGGTGCCCTCGAATAATTCAACTTATTTAATTAAAGAGAGACATTTTCATAATTAAGTTAGTGCCCTAATTTACTTGTGAATTTAGATTATCTTCGCACAATAGATTTAATGTATTTTAAAATTTAAGTTTTAGTTGGAGCATGTTTAAAAATTAACCCATTCTGAAATTCCAAGAATTTTTTTTGGAGAAGCAAATGCATGGCATTTCGAACTAAGGGTTTCGGAGTTTTACATTCAGTAGTAGGTCAACATGCTCTTAACTGCAACTTCATTTACGAATCCCATTATTCCCCCTTTTTTTTTCCAACTTTCAGAAAACTGCCTCGACGAGGGCATGTGTTTTCTTGGGGTACCCCATCCCAACCAAATGGTTGAGATAAACCTTCCCATCCTTCACCGTCACCGCCGTTGACAACCGATGGATGGGCCCCTTAAACTTCGCCACCACGGAAGCCGTCTCCCATCCGTCAGAGCTCTCCACCAATCTCCCCGAAGGGTTCCCGGCGACGACGAGCTTTGTCGGAGAGATTAGCTCTAGACCATCACCGAAGACTAATGAGCCTCCAACAACCTCGATCAACTTCACTTCATATCCCTTGGCCAGATCGATCTTAAACAAATTACCACTGAAAGTGTGGATCACGATCAAATAGCCGTCGGGGTGGTAAACGATTCCGTTCAATGCGACCATGGTTTTGTACCACTGTTTTGGAGTGAAGAGTGGGTTTCTTATGATAGACAAGAACTCGCCATCGGTACCGACTTTCCAGATTTTGCTGGCTTTAGCATCGGTGACATACGCATTACCATCGGCATCTATTGCGACGTCATCGGCGAAGGATTTTTCATCGCCTAAGCATCAAGATTCAAGAAACTAAGGTCAGAAAAAAAAAAGTTTACAGTTTATTAAACACATAAAGTGAATGTAATCATGTTTAGCATTGTGTTATGTACCCAATAATAAATAAAAATAAAAGCTCCAAGTGATCTGTCTTTTTTTTTTTAATTATTATTTTATTTATTATAACATTTTATAATTCTATATTTCAAAATATGAAGTATATATTAAAATTATAAATCCCTAGATATGTTATTTATTCACTTTATTTCGAAAAATTATCCGGAATTATATTCTTCAATTAATTTATAAAATTATTTTATAATATTGGCTAAGATTTAATAATGGTTAGAGCTCCGGTCTGAGAATTACATGGAACAAGTTTAAACCTTGTCATTTCAAAATATTCTATTATTGAATTGAAAATCCATCCATAATGTTATTAAATCGAGTTGTTGTTGCAAGATAACTAACACTTCTTATTTACAAAAATTTTAAAAATAATTTATTTAAAAAATAATAAATATTATTATAAAAGTGTTTTTTTATAGTTTTCTTTGAAATTTTAAAAAATAAATAAATGCATAATAAATCTTAAAACAACATACATTTCGAGACTTAATCTAAACAAGAAACTTTTCATATCCTCTACTTTTTCATTTCAACTAAATTTAATCCATGTTTTAATATTTTTTATAAATATATTTTTTATATAATTTTTTATCCACATAAATATAGGACAAATTAAAAAAAATGGAAACAATATTACCTGAATTAGACCAAACCGATAGATTGAATTGATGATTATAGGTATACTGATGCGAACATAAGAATCATACTAACTTTTGAGCAAACCGCTTGAAATTAATAAAAAATATAAAACTAAAACAAAAAAACTAATGGGCAAAATACCCAAATATGCCAAAATATTTCGAAATTTACGGAAATAGGCCGGGTTGGAAAAAATTTACGGGAATAGGCCATTTCCCCCAAAAACGCGGCCACGTAAGCGCGTTTTTGGGGGATACGGACCAAAGGCGCGCCCTGTAGGACGCGTTTTTGTCCACCTCAGCAAAAAACGCGTCCCCGTAGGCGCGCTTTGCTGAGGTGGACAAAAACGTGTCCTACAGAGCGCGCCTTTGGTCCAACGGTCAAAATTTTTTGACCGTTGGAGAGCCCCAACGGTCAGAAAAAAAACTATAAAACCCCCCCACCCTTTATTTTCTTCACATTTCAATCCTTTCTCAATATTCTCTCAATATTCTCTCAATTTTCTCTCAATTTTCTCTCAAGGTCCTTGAAATTTATGCTCAAATTTCAAAATAGTCCTTTACTATTTACGAAAAAGCCCTTTATAATTTTTTAATATTTTTTTCGAAAAATTTTAAAGCGGATTACAATGGCCGAGGAATTACTTCGCCTAGGCGACAAACACATCGCCGTCGAGCAAATAAAAATGGTAAGTTTTAATTTTAATTTGTCAATATTATTTAATTTTTTTTCTAATTATGTAATTTTAATTAATTATTAATTTTATTATTTTTTAAATAGTTTGTCGATCGGGTGTTGAAATGTTATATTCGCAACATGCATGGTCCCCCATCGCCGTTGATCGAGAATTACCTGCGGGAAGCGGGTTTTTGGCATGTGGCCACGATAGGCCGGGGGTTCAAGTTAGAGCCGCCTTTGATCAGCGCGTTGATTGAGAGGTGGAGACCCGAGACTCACACTTTCCATCTGCCATGCGGAGAGTGTACAATCACTCTAGAAGATGTGCAATTGCAGTTGGGATTACCGGTGGACGAGTCGGTAGTCACCGGGTCCGTAACATCTACCGATTGGATGGCCGTATGCTACGAGCTTCTGGGTGCCATTCCGGATAGAATTCGAGGAGCTCGGATCGATATGGCGTGGTTACGAGACACATTCCCAGAGCCGAACGAGGGTTCGAATGAAGTAGAAAGAATACGGTATGCTCAAGCATACATTCTTCAAATAATTGGAGGCTATCTGATGCCGGACCTCTCTAGAAACCTCGTCCACCTGAGATGGCTCCTGAAGCTTGTTGATTTCAGAGCAGCCGATGAATTGAGCTGGGGGTCTGCCGTGCTGTCGAGGTTGTACCGGGAGATGTGCGGGGCGACGCTGCCGAGTAAAGCAAAAATCGGAGGTTGCCTATCACTACTGCAGTCATGGGCATGGTTTCGATTTCCATTTTTACGCCCTCGACTCGACCACCCATATTCATTCCCACTGATAACGAGGTAAATTTAATATTATATTTTACAAGTATTTCGTAGATTTATAGTATAATTGCATGCTAAAAGTTTATTTCATTAGGTGGAACCATTCGGCGAGTCATGTTGGAATACCTAACTCGCTTGAGGATATACGGCTCCTGTTGGACCAAAGGTCGGAATCACAAGTAAGTTTCGAATTTTGTTATTATAATTTAGTATTTCGTATGTAGTGTCTAATAATATTAGGTATATAACTAAAATTTTCGTAATGTTAATATAGTTTGAATGGACACCGTACGACGAGCCAGAAATTCGTGCAGTAATTCCGGAGGAGTTCCTCCAAAATCTGAACGGTTGGCACGTAAAGGTCCCATTGATCACCTACGCGACCGTGGAGATGCACCAGGCAGATCGGGTTCTACGACAATTTGGATTTCGGCAACCGATTCCCGTGCCACCGGAGGTGCTCGATGATGAGCACAAAGTAGACTTACGGCAAACACACACGAGTTGGCCAAGATTTTGGTCAGAACATATCGAGAAGTGGGAGAACCGATTTGACTATATACCTGACCGGGAAGCGATAGTCGTTCCAGAGTTAGCGTGCGTGCCGGAGTACATGCCATGGTTTAGGATCCATGGCAAGCCGTATCTGTTGTCGGAAGAAGAGAGGCGACGACAACTTCGAGAGCGAAGGGAACGTCGGGCCCCTTTACATCCAAGGAGAAAGGGTGATGAGGCGGGCAATCATCAGCGCCGACACAGTCACTGGGCCCAGCAACAGCGCCGACACAGTCACCGGGCCCAGCAACAGCGCCAACACAGTCACCGGACCCATCAATTCAGCCGACAACACCGATATCACAGCATCTACCGTTCATGCGAGGTGCGTACCCTTCCCCTTATATGTATCCTCCTAACCCATATATATTTCAGTTTCCCAGTCCTAGCCCAGGTTAGAGTCCATGGCCGGGTTCGAGTCCGTTACCGACTACTTCCGCTGGCCAGCCGATGGTGAGGGCGACGTCGCATGTGGGTTCAGAGGAGGCGCCGTCGGGAAGCACTTCTTTCTGCCAGGCTCCTTCTCCGTTTGGGATGCAGTCACCCCCATCGTGGTTTATGCAAACACCTCCGACATCAATATTTTATCAAAGTGGGTCACCATCGCAACATCCAGAACCAGACCCACTGCCGGAGGAACCCGATTCCCCGCCCGAGGTTCCACAACCCCCGCCGGAAGCCAGAAGAAGGAGGAATCCAGCGCGTAACCGTTGACCGCCCTCGTGTGGCACTGGTTCCCACCGGCATCACCACTAAACCCTAAACCCCCTAATTTGATTTGTAATTAAGGTTTATTTTTTTGTAATTAAGTTTGAATATATTTAATAAAATTTGAGTTTAACTTTTTTCCTTATAATTTAATTTTTTTAATTTATTTTATTTTTAATACCTTTGACAAAATAGAATTGGTTTAATTTTATTTTTTTCTAATTAATAATATATTTAATAAAATTTGAGTTAAACTTTTTTCCTTATAATTTAATTTTTTTAATTTATTTTATTTTTAATACCTTTGACAAAATAGAACTGGTTTAATTTATTTTTTTCTAATTAATAATATATTTAATAAAATTTGAGTTTAACTTTTTAATTTTATTTTTTTCTAATTAAGAATATATTTTAAATTTTTTAATAACATAAAAGTTATTGTACAAAAGTTCACCGTTTTTCTCCGAAAAAATAGATATGACATAGCCGCCATGAGACAAAAGACCTAAGAATACGGTCAACTATTCCGATTTGGACACGAGCAAGATGTATGGCCCGAGGTCCTACACCATCCGCACAGCCGACTTTGGTTGCTTGTTTCTCGGATATCCATATTGTTGCGTATTCTAGACGAGCAAGGTCGACCTTTTGGTTTGCGCCTCAATTGTCTATCTGGCAACAGCTTATACGGTGCAAGCGATACCGATGGCCACTTACGTTCATCTGGGACTGGTGGGAATACATGTCTCCACACGTTGTACATGTTTTCTAATTTGTACACTTCGTCGACATAGCTCATGGGATCAAGACGAAGATTCTGACAAGCCGCAAGTACATGAGCACATGGGTAACGAAGTGCATCAAATCGCCCACAGTCGCATGTCCTATTTGTCAAGTGTACACGATAATGGCCGCCAACAATACCTTGGTTCGGTCTGTCAAACTCCGTGACACGAAACCATAGGTTGTCGCGATCGTGACACACTGTGTGCATGGTGTTCGCTCGTGCCTTCCCACTGTTGATTTCTTGCAAGACATTCGGGCTCCATACATGGCCTCCTTCCATCTGCCCTCTATAACTCGCTGCTCTCTTCGGAAATAATGCCGCTAACCGAAAATATGTCTCTCGCACAACCGCTGTAATCGGCAGATGACGGGTTCCTTTCAGAACAGAATTTATGCATTCGGCCAGGTTTGTGGTCATATGCCCATATCGTAAGCCTCCATCATATGCTTGTGTCCACTGTTCGAAAGGAATATTGCACAAGTAGCTTGCGCCTTCGGCGTTATCTGAGCGCAAACTGGCCAGCATCTCGTGAAAACAGTCTTTATTGATCTCATACCCTGCCAATATACGTTGCTAGCGAATATTACATACCACTCTTCTATTGCGAATAAATTGAATTTTTAGATTAATTGCGAATAGATATTTCATACCCATATCGATCACTTGTCGTTTCTGTCTTTTAGATCGATGTTGCCCATAGTAGTTGGATGCGACATGCCTCAGGCAATATCGATGGTGTGTGCGATGCCACATGCTTCCCTGGCGTTCTATTGCCGCAAGTATTCCAGGGCCCCGATCCGATATAACGCATTTGTCAGGTTGGGGGCAAACATGCCTCCTTAACCTAGATAGGAAGAAGTCCCAATCATCAGCTGACTCCCCCGGTGTTATTGCGAACGCAATCGGAAGGATTCTCCCACAGCCGTCTTGTGCCACAGCTAGCAATAGCCGATGCATATATCTATCATACATAAAGGTACCATCAATTTGTACCAATGGCTTGCAGTATTTAAAGGCATCTCGGCATTGCTTAAATGTCCAGAACAGACGCTTGAACACTGCGCATCCACGGAGCAGACGATCGTTGTAGTACGCAGGTTCCATTTCAAGGTTTGTCATGCTGCCTAGGACATATCTCTCCAGCACCTGACACCACTGCCACACTTCATTATATGAAGTGTCCCACCCACCATGTAACTTTTCTAACGCCTTCTGCTTGGCTATCCAAGCCTTTCTGTAAGAGGGCGTGTACCCCAATTGGCTACGAATACTGCCAATTAAGGCCGGCACCATAGTCTTTGGATCGGCCTTCAACATCGGGATTATTATGTCAGCCAACATGTTTGAATCCATCTTCGGATGATCTTGTGTTACACCTGTCAACGAAGTACGTTAAACAAAGCAACATTACATATTATTACTGTTATTCGAACTCACTGAAGACATAGTGGTACTGTACCGGCAAGACATGTATGTCGACCTTTGTACTTTTTTATCTCCCACAACCCTGTCTTTTTCCTCAACGATGCCATGATTTTCCATGAACATGTGCCATCTTGCACTGCACACTTCGCCTCGAACTTATTGACCCTGGATTTAACCACATTGTAGTTAACCCCGTTCTTAATGCTGAACTGTTTCAATGTAGCAAGAAAAGTATTCTTGTTGGAAAACTGGTTACCAACTTCTAATTGCTCCGAATCCAACGAAGAATCTGTACGGTCACGCGACCGGTGTGGTAGTTCAGGAAACTCCAATGCATCATCTTGAGATAGATCAACATTATGCATGTGGGCTGGAGGCGAGTACGCCCTGAATAGCAGATCTTCTTCTTCGTCTGAACCGCCCTCAACGTCTTCAGGTACAATTGGAACGGGCTCCGGTTCAGAAAATAATCCAACTTCTGCACCATCGGGCCCTCGCTCCCGAGGTGGATCCACATCGGATTCATCGTCCGATCCTCCATAACCTGCAACAAACGATGGCCCCTCGCCGGTGGATGTTGTCGGGAGTACATCATCCCTCCTTAAACATCTTTTGTAAAGATTCCAATCGTATGTGGATTGCCAACCACTAGAAGTTGACGACGTCCCCCAATACGTATTTCTATCATCGGACGTCGACTGACGGATATGCATATCCCATCCACCAACCGAGTGTCGTGCAGGGGTTATGTTTTCCATACTACGACCGCACACGGGCACTTCTGTGTTTTGCCTCCCACTTACAGAGTGTCAGCTTGGGGTCGTGTATTCCCCTCGAACGGCAGTAGATGTCGAGGTCGCAGAAAGATCACTTAGAGATGAAAATTCTACATATACCTCCATATATGGTGATCCACTGGCAAGATGAGTCTCCACCATTGCCTCAAAGCCCCGAGCACCTTTGATGTCGAACGACTCATATCTCACCGGATCAACCAAAGCGCAAAATCTATACTTAATACACTGAACTTTCATTGGCGTTGTTCCAAATATTTTACGCCTAATTCTTTTGCGTAGTTCTACCAAATCGATGTTCCGATTAAAACTCATTCGCGCTGTGTTCTCCGATAAGAAAACGTCATTTTCGGTGTCACGAACTTCACCGTCGTAGTAAATAACAGCATTAATACGTTCACTCATTTTCAATTTTTTTTCCCTTTGCCTCAATGTCCCTTATGGAACCTGAGAATGAAATTTGACTGATTTATAGCCTAATTTTGCCGAAGACTACTGTAGCAAAAGCGCGTCCACGTGGGAGCGCTTTTCAGTATGCATGCTGTTTTTGGCCACTGTTTGTTCAGAAACGTCTCCTCAAAATTATTTTGCCGGAGACTACTGTAGCAAAAGCGCGTCTACGTAGGAGCGCTTTTCAGTACGCATGCTGTTTTTGGCCACTGTTTGTTCAGAAACGTCTCCTCAAAATTATTTTGCCAGAGACTATTGGGCCAAAAATTTCAAAAAAAAAATCATACTGCCCTAAAACGCGGCCACGTAAGCGCGTTTTTGGGGGATACGGACCAAAGGCGCGCCCTGTAGGACGCGTTTTTGTCCACCTCAGCAAAACGCGCCTACGGGGACGCGTTTTTTGCTGAGGTGGACAAAAACGCGTCCTACAGGGCGCGCCTTTGGTCCGTATCCCCCAAAAACGCGCTTACGTGGCCACGTTTTTAGGGGAAATGGCCTATTCCCGTAAATTTTTTCCAACCCGGCCTATTTCCGTAAATTTCGAAATATTTTGGCATATTTGGGTATTTTGCCCAAAACTAATAGTTGAATTAGTTTTATATATATTTTAAAAATTTTAATTAATTATTATTAGAGTGACATTTGAATGGATTAAATCAAGAATCTGATTATTAAAATATTAAAAGAATATATAAATATAATCTACAGCTATAAAATAGATGTTTTCTAACATCCATATACAAGCATAGGATGGAAGTGGAAAAAAGTGGCTATGAAAATGTGGGTACGGGAGACTAATATGAGAGTTATGGGGCAGGTATTGGTTAGAAAACCCCAATCCTAACCTTCTGCTCTTCACTCCACAATCTAGACTTACCCAGCGCCGACTACATTTATTCACTTCCTACCCTCGTATCAAAAACCCTAAAATCCCACTAATTAAATAAAAAAAAGTATTTTTATTTATTATTTATTTAAATATGTGTGAATTCCATTTTTTTTTATTTTGTATGAAAATTAAGAAATTAATCCAGCAATCATTGGGAAGCACGGGGTCACTAGTATGGAAGCCAAATTATGAGCCTCAAAAGATGAACTTGAGTTAGTTAGGAGAATTAGAAATATCACGACTATTATTCGCTTCATGTCTAATGTTAATTGCTCTATATGTTTTTATAGACCTTAATAAAAGATTGCAGGATGCTCCTGCTTTTTACGCGCCTTTTAGAAAAATCAATAATTAGATTATTTCTTCGATTTTTGTATAATCCAAAGACTAAATTTTGATAAATTAAAATAGAGGGTTAACTTGTCAATTTTCATAAAATAAATGGGTGGATTTCAAAATTAAACCATTTTAAAAAAACTAAAACAAAAATTTAATTCTGAATTTTATATATTTGCTTTATTAAAATTGAAAGGTTTAAACTTTGGATTAATTCATTTAATTTTTTCAGTATAAGAATTTTCCTACTCTAATCATTCATTTAAAATTTTAAGATTAAAACAAAAAAGGAATTACATTATTATATAGTGATACTTACTAGGGCCACTGAGCCGGGTTAGAAATAGCCGCTTCCACGATGACAAATCATAAGCCGCGAGACCGCTGTATCGGTTGCCGAGCAAGTCGGCGACAACCACAAGCAGCCGGTTTCTGAGCCTGTCGACGGCGATTCCGAGGGAAGAGTTTCCGGCCAAGTCAAAATCTTTGACCACAGTGACCTCTTTCAACATGACATCCCCCGGTCCCGGTGCGTAATAGTCGGGAACCCGGATCTCACCGACGCCGCCTTCCAAGAAACTGACGAGGAAGCGCCGGCCTTGGTCGTCCCACTTGGCGCACTCCCGGAAAAAGCCGGCGCTATGGTAGTGGAAAACGTGGGTGGCAGGCACGGCACGTTCCTCGGAGATGATGTAAGCGATGGGGATTGCCGATATGAGGAAGACGAAAACAAGGAATCGAGGAGAGCAAAACCTTAGCGGCATCCTTAAATGAAGAAAGAAAATGGAATGGGAGTTGTGGAAAGAGATGAGGAAAGAAGAAGGTTTAAATTAGGTTTAAACTGTTTACAGTGTAAAGAGAAAGAGTGGTGGTGTTGGTGGGATTTGCTCATCAAATATTAGGTTTGTCTAACAAATAACTTTTTATTGGAGAAAGTTTGGCAAGAAAGGAAGTTTGGGAAGAAAGATGCTGAGTGCTGTCTATTATCATTTTCTTTTATGCACTCGTTTGTTTTAAAAGGAAATTCTTTTACTAGGCGTTTAGTATCCATTACATTTGGAATCCAGTTTTCTCTAGTTCGACCCAAGTTTATGGTGTAGGCCACAAGTCTATAATCGATTCAATATCCTTCCACAAGCTTCAAGTGGTTTAGGCCGATGACGCCAAGTTAGTCTGAAAATAAAATTATAAAATTTTTGGGGAAAAAAAAAAGAAATAAAATTGATAATATCCTATTTAACCAAGAGGGTCCGCTTACCCTTTCGTTACGCCTCTACTTGGTTTGTCCCTTTGAGCTTGTTCGTGGCTGCAAGAGAATCTCCCTCAAATGATGATGTCCATGTATCTCCACTCCTTAAGCTAAATTAAGATCTAATCTAATAGTTTAACCTAGCTTTATTTTTAAGAGATAAAAATTATTTTTATTGCTAAATAATATACTTTTTAAATATTTTAAAAGTGTTTTATTGCTAAACAATATGCTTTTTGGACATTTTAAAAGTGTTTTTTGAATATAATTTTTTTTTGTAAAAGTTGGAAATTTTAACTTTTTTGCTCAAAAATACTTTTTAGTCTAAAAATACTTTTGAGAAATAATGCTAAATTAAGCCTAAGCGATTTTTATCACTAGTCATTAGAGGTGTTCAAACGGTTAATCGAACCGAACTAGTATTAACCAAATTAACTGAACTTTTTAATCATTTAACTGTTAACCGAACAGAACTTTTTCAAAAAAAAATTAACCGAAATGAAATATTTCAATTGATTCGGTCGGTTAACCAAATTAACCGAATTTTATATATTTTTTTGTTAAAACAAGTATGAAACATATAAAAATAAATAAATTAATAATATTCATTTGACCGAATTAACCGAATTAGTAATTGCTTAATATATTAATATATAATACTATTTATTAAGTTTGATTAATTCAATTTCGAATTAAATTAACCGTTAATTGAAATTCCAAAATTAATTTAACCGATTTTCAACCGAACTAAATCAATTAACCGAATTAAATCGATTAATTTAATTTTAACCGAAATTTAAACCCCCTATTAGTAACAACTAGAATGCCTATATGAGATGACTTGCCCTATGACAGGTTCCCATTCCACATGTTTTACACGCCTACACAGGATGGAAGCAGAATTGAAACATGCAATGTAAACTTTTTGCCCTTTCTACAGTCAATTTAGGAGGAGTAATCTTTTTCTGCAAATAAAATACATTGCGCCTGTTCTGTAATTGCTAAAGTGGTACACTAAGTTCGTCCAAAAGAAAAAAGTAGTACAATGAGGCTAGATCCTCATGTAAACCCCCCAAAGAGATTTTACGTGTTTTATTAGTTACAAATTATTTTTGTATTATGTTGTAGAATAAATAAATTCTAATCTGTAATTGTGGATATTCCTCCCCCACCCAAAATTATATTTGTGGTCTAATTATTTTTTATTTGGTTTCATTACAAAATTGACCTTAAACTATTCAATCTTTCTCATTTAGGTACCTAAATTTTATTGATAAAAAGAGTTACTTAAACCATTTAATTCATTTCTAGCAAAGATAAAAACTACAAATTAGGTTTCATTTTGTAGAAAAATTGTATGGCGTCTAATAAAAATATGTTATATATTATGTTTTTATTGGTTGATACTGTATTTTAAGATAATATGAGATAGAATTGATAATTTAGTTATCAATTTTGATAATAATAAAAAAAATTTAAGTATCTAAATAAAAAATAGTTTAAGAGTCGATTTTGAATGTAAGTATTTTGTTTTTAAAATTATTTATCAAAAATAAAAGGGAAAATGTTGGATATATCTATCGATCCGTTAAGGTCGCGTTTGGTTCAGTATAATGGAATAGAGCTGTAATGGAATAAAATTGTAATGGAATAAAGTTGTAATAGAATAGAACCGTAATAGCAATTCAATTGTTTGGTTGAATGGAATGGAATAGAGCTGTAATAGTATTCTTGTGTTTTGGTTGAATGGAATAGAGTTGTAATAGCATAAGAAAAGAAGCTGAAATGACTAGAGTACCCTTAGCAGAAATTTTGTTAAAAAGATGATTATTGTTATTAAATTTTAATAGGATTATTATTAAATATATATAATAAAAAAATAATACATAATTTAATCCTATTTTAATAAATTTATTATTAAATATAATTTAACAATAATAATATATAATTTAATAATATTCTTAATATAACAATTAATAAAATATGAATTAATAAAAATAATATATAATATTACAAAAAATAATATACAACCTACTTTATTATTTTCAAAATATAATGCATATTTAATGTGTTAGAATATTATTAGCAAAACAAATAATTTAGCATATATATCATAATCTATATGTTACTTAAAGAATAATTTAAAAGAGTAATTTAAAGAATATCTTGTCTAAAATATTTTTACTCACAGACAAATGTTGAAATGCAACAAAAGAACTAATGAAATTGTTATGTTGTATATATATTTTTTAAACATATTTTCATTAATTTATTTATGCTGCTAGACATGTATAATATAAGAATCTCATGTAAAAGTAAAAATGAATAATATAGATTTAATATTTGAAATCACAAACTCTCATGCAACTTCATTGTTACATGTGCCAAACTTCATAAAGAATATTGATTGAAAGTATCTATTCACAAATGATAGCATTAAGGTTCCTTTAAAATATGATAAGAGTCTATAGAATCAAATATGATAATATAAGGATATTTTAATATAATATATATTAATGGAAAATTATTGAACATATAAAGCTTCCCTGCATCAATGAATGTAATTTAGAAGCTGGAAAATACAAAGCAAGAATACCAATAGACTGAATATACTTGAATAACATGCAACCATTAGCTCATCTTCTTGAAAATTTGTAAAGCTTTTGCAGTTGCAATCAATGGAAACTCAGTCTCCCAAGCTACCCATTTGTCCAATGCTCCATAAGCTGTCTCTTTTTCATTGGGAAGTTGAGAAACCTACTTTTACATATAGAACCAGTGTATATCTTTATCTTTAAACACTAAATACATACTATAACTAAAAACTATACCCAAAATAGAGAATTGCATACAATTAGTACTAGGAGAAAAAAAACATAGAAAACGAGTGAGGGTTTCAAGCTGAGAAGCATTCAAGTAAAATCAGACTCATTTCTTTTTTCCAAAAAAAAAGAGAAGGATAGTTCTTTATTGTCACTAATATGAGCAATCATAAGGGTTTCTGCAAGGTTAATTGTATCATAATCACAGCAAGAGTTTATTCCAAGTTTAGACGAATATAATAGACGTCTTGTATGTTTGGCTTGATTTTAGCAAATTGCAAACGGTTGTGATTAAGATGGTAAAAAATTCAACCTGAATCATATTTGAGAGTGCATGTATTTTTGTTTGTAATCACGCCCTCTAAGCCAGGATCTAAGTTATCAATAAGAGAAGCATTGAATGTTTTAATTTAAGTAAAGAACACAACATTGAACCAAAAATAAAAATAAACAGAGAAAAAACAACAGCACAACAAGTTTGCATATTAGATAGTATGCATTTACAGATGGAAATATACCTATTGAAAGAATAAGCTGAAGAATTATTGCAGGCACAAATCAAACAGACTAAACCATACTTCAAACCTATGAAAAGAACCTTGAACAACAAATATTCATATACCAAATGAAAAATAAAACAATAAAACTTCAGAACAATGTTAACAGTTACCAATTTTTTCCTTGATTCAGCAGATGTGGTGGGTGATCTCAACCTAGCAAACAATTCCTGAATGAAGGTGCTATCATCCTTCAATATAGAAATAACCTACAACACATTATTGCAATTAGTGCAAAAGAAAACAAAAGGGCATATGTATTTAACAACAGACACTAAAAATCTTACAATAGTATTGTTTGAATGAATTATAGAATTGAGACTGGCAGCTATGGCCTCATCTAATACCCTTGCCAAAACAACATCCTCAAAGAAACAATCAAAAGCAAGAGTTACATGATTAAAGACGAGAGTGAGACTCATAAATAAAGTTTTTAACATGCATACCTTCAAATAACCAACCCTGTCATAATAGAATTTCAACAAGTTGATTAGAGACTGCATTTATCAACCTTAATTATTAAAAGTGCAACAATTGAAATAGCATTTCAGAGATGCATGAAGATGCCAAGGCTCTTACTGGTATCATAAAATAAGCAAAGCAGATCTAATTTTAAACCTTACATATGGTTATACCCCCCAAGTGGATAATTCTTCTAACAATAAATCACCCAAAAAGCAGCATTTTTGGCTCTTTTTCTGAGCTTCAAACTTTTGAAATGATGTCTAATCCAACTCCTATGCTAAATTCACAATCCAATAACAAAAGCAAACTATCTGTCAGTGAAATAAAAGGCTTCTTCAACACCATCACCATGATGTACATCTATATCAATATATAATACACGGGCATGATACTTCAAAAGCTCCAAGATTCCCAAAACCATTTCATTGATGTAATAAAAGCCAGATGCCTCACACTTCTTAGCATAATGTAAACCACCAGCCCAGTTTATAACAATATCACATAACTGATTGTTTAATCTTCTTGCAGTATCTGCTAGCCATGACAATCAATTACAACTGAAAATGCTCAAATCAAATTAAGAGAAACAGCCCACCATATCAGAATTTACCTATTGTCCCACCAACATAAATTTGACAAAATTCAAACAAGTTTTCAAACACAAGGCAGTCTTCTCCAAGATTGTCTGGGAAGAAGAAAATAGAAAAAGATGGAAATCAAACTCCAAACCCATATATACCAGAAAAAGCATAACCTAATCATTTCTCCATATGATATTTGCATGTTCATTGGAACGGGTAAAAGACAGATGACAATTTTGATAGAGAATTTCTAAGAGGGGAAAGAATAAGAAAATAGACAACGAAAGGAAGAAGACTAACAACAATCGTTGATAATTGATCGGAGCCTTGTTGTTTCCACAATCGCTGGGCTGCACGGTGGGAGACATGCGCATTTCTTTGGAAAGCTCCGCCTTCGACATCGATTTTTCCATATTTTCTACCACACGCAAATCCACCACACCCAAAATCCAAAAACAAAGAGTATTCTATGCATTTTATGGAAAACCCACGAAGATTTTCGTCTGAATGATGAGTGGAAGTAGGAGGAGATTTTCGTCTGAAATAAAAAAAAAAGCTATTACGAGAGGCATTGAATAGGCATTCAGAGCCCGACCCTCTGAATGGTTATGCAGAGTTTACGCGTAATAGAGCCCGCACGGAATAATGATTTGGCGGTCAAATTTCAACCAAACAAACATGTTACTGTAGCGCGTGGAATAGGGGCGTAATAGAATGGCCATTCCCTCGAACCAAACATGCTGTAAGAATTTCGGTTTAATCGTAATTCTAACCTAGTTATTTCAAAAAGGGTAAAATAGACAATTTGTTCCTTTCCTAATAAAGGTCGTCGAAGGAAATAATAATATAGGTCATCCTGTGGAAAGGCTGAATCTCACAATCAAAATCCATCGGTAGTTCATCGACGCAGCCTCGTTCAGGTAAACCCTAATTTCTTCCTTCGATTCTTCCTTCCGTTTTTTTTCTGATGGGTTTAATGGCGATTTTCAACATCTTATTCATGGAAATGATTATTTGTTTGTTTGCCATTATTCTCGAAAGGTCTTTGAGTTTGATTGGAGTGGTTTAAGGTCGATTTTTCTTTTCACGTTTTCATTATTGTTTTGATTTCCATGTGAGATTTTCATACGCTTAACTTAGATTCGAGATTGAAACAACTGTTGGAAAATATATGCCTTTTTACTTGTAGTGATAGATGTAATTTTTGATTTAATTCTTTCATAAATCACAACAGCTTTTGTTTTCTAATTTTGTAGGGGCTGTTTTGCTTCATTGATTGACAAATGTTGTAAATTTGTTTACTGACACGATATGAGACTGGAAATCTGTGTGTATAATTTGATTGCTTAGACATAAGAGATAGCATGAATTAGGCAACGTAAAACTGCTTTTGAATTGAACCAAGAAAATGAATAATTGAAGGTGTGATATAGGAAAGGTATTAAGGCGGGGCTCTGTCGAAATTTGACCCGTAAAGCTTTGAACAATGAATGAGTTGAAGGGGTTAGGCTTGGTTACTTGATTGATTGAAAAGTATTATAATTTTGTTTCCTGACAAGCTAAGACAGCGGAAACCTTGAGTTACCATGTCTTTTATTTGAGTGTTATACATAAGAGATAGAATGAATTCTGCAATGTACAATTGCTATTCAATTATGAATGTATAACTGCTAATTGAACCAAGAAAATGAATCAAATGAAGGTGTTGATTTATCACATTGGTGAATAGGAAAGGTAATAAGGTTAGGTTCCCTTGGTGTTTGACATGTAAACCATTAAGAATGAATGAGTTGATATTATCCCAAAAGCATAACTCAAGTGCTAAAGTTTTACTGGAAATAGTTAAGTCTCTCATATGGAACTCGCATGAAATTGTTATTAACATACATAAGATGCAAATGCAAACTTTATTGTGTCCAGAACAAAAAGATATATAAGCAGTGTAGATTATATAGCCTTTTTGAGTCAAAGGAGGCAATATTTGAGAACGATTATGCATTTGCAGTACATCTTTCCTGAAATGGGCTAAATTGCTAGTTATAGTACATAATTTTCGTGAATTGCTTTGTATTGTTACTATTAGGTTTATGAACGTTTGTTGCCTCTGCTGCTTGCATATCTGGTTTGTAAAATGATCTGCTTTTTAAATTTATATATAATCATGGTTTTCCCATATTCCTCCATAAGTAGAGTTGGAAAATGAAATGTTTAGTTCTTGCTTTTGGGTTTTACTAGATTCAACTATAGAAGCGAAATGCTGGTTCTAGGGTTGCTCATGCTTCCTTTAAAGGACCAAGTATTGTAAATTTGTTTCTCAACAAACTAGGAGACTGGAAATCTGTAGTATTGTAAATTTGTTTCTCAACATGCTAGGAGACTGGAAATCTGTCTCTATAATTTGAATTCTTAGACATAAGAGATGGCATGAAGAGTGCAACGTAAAATTGCTTTTGAATTTATCCGAGAAAATGAATAACTGAAGGTGTGGTATAGGAAAAGTGTTCAGGTGAGGCTCCATTGATGAATTTGATGTGTAAAGCCTTAAATGATGAATGAGTTGAATGGGTTGGCTGGGTTGCTTGATTGATTGGAAAGTACTATAAATTTGTTTCCTGACAAGCTAAGATAGCAGAAACCGTGAGTTACCGTGTCTTTTGTTCGAGTGCTTAGACATAAGAGAGCATGAATTCTGCAAAGTAGAATTGCTATTGAATTATGAATGCACAACTGCTATTGAATTGAACCAAGAAAATGAATTAAATAAAGGTGTTGATTTGTTACATTGGCAAATAGTAAAGGTATTAAGGTTAGGCTTCATTGATATTTGACATGGAAACCATTAACAATGAACGAGTTGATGTAATCCCAAGAGCATAACACAAGTGCTAAAGTTTTACTGGAAGTAGTTACATCTCCCTTATGGAATTCAGCATGAAATTGTTTTTAACATAACATGCAAATGCAAGCTTTATAGATCCCAGAACAAGATGTATATGGCCATTTTGAGTGAAAACTGAAAGGAAGCAATATTTGAGAACAATTCTGCATTTGTCCTACATCTTTCCTCTCTGTGCCGATTGGAATGGGCTAAATTGCTAGTTATGGTACATAAATTTTCATGAATTGCTTTATATTGTTATTATTGGGTTTATGAACATTCATTGCCTTTGCTGCTTGCATGTCCAGTTTGTCAATTGATTTGCATGTTAAATTATATATAACCGTGGTGTTCCTGTATTCCTCCATAAGTAGAAATGAAAATAAAATGTTAAATTCTTGCTTCTTGATTTTACTAGATTCAACTATAGAAGCGAAATGGCTGGTTCCAGGGTTGCTCATGCTACTTTGAAAGGACCAAGTGTTGTTAAGGAGATAGTTATCGGAATAACACTTGGCCTTTGTGCTGGTGGGCTTTGGAAGATGCATCACTGGAATGAGCAGAGGAAAGTGAGAGCATTCTACGACATGCTCGAGAAAGGTGAAATCAGTGTCATTGCAGAAGAATAAATGTTCTTTTAGTCTTGTGAAACTGTGGACAGCTTCAGCTGTGTTTCGTTATATGCATTCTCTTCATTTGGCTCTTAGGTGGAAGATTTGCAAAACTCAATTTGGAGCTTCTAAGAATAATGTCATCATATTGGGATCTTGATTTCATATTTGCATAGCAAATCCAAGCGATTTTTCAATCTAGTGCCTTTGTGGGTTTCTATTTGACATTGATGTTTGATTTGGAGATGTTTGAAAGCTCTTTATATTTCTACTCAATTGTTATTTGTCACAGTTACGCCGTTTTAGGCTTAATAATGGAAATCGGCTGAACATGAAAGATATTTTCTAGATTCTTTAATTATTGTTTTTGGCATAAAAATATAATAAATGCAACTTGTAACAATAATACTTATGCTAAATAGATCAAATATTTTTTATATATCTCATGTAATTTATATCAATAAAGATTGAATAATGTTTTTAATTGGAAAGGTTCATTTTTTTTTAATAAAAAAGGGTTAAGATTTTATTTGGTGCTTGAGTTTAGCTGTAATGTACTTCAGTTTTTTTTCTCTAATTCAGTACTTAAGTTTGATTTCAATATTTAATTTTTTACTCAAATCAAATGATATTGTACGGCCCAATGAATTTTTTACATATGTGCTATAGTAGGAAAAAATATATACTAAATTAGGACAAATAAAAAAAAATTCATGTTCTAAACTGAACATTGAAGATGGCCTCGAGTGCTTAAATGAAAAAAAAAAAAAACTCATTTATCAGTTTTTTTTTAAAAAAATCATGTAATAAACTGAAAATTGAAGCTAAACTCATGCTAAGTTGGGACAAAAAGAACTCAAGTATCATATTGAACATTAAAGAAAAACTCATGTATCAAATAGTATACTAACCTTAAAAGAGAAAGATCACAATGATTGTGATGGATAATGATGTCTTATTCGGCTAATAAACACAGTTTAGCAATGGAAACATGTGACATAAACATCCTTACGGAAATAACCATGCTAAATTGAAAGAAAATCCACCAGAGAGCGAAACATTGTTAATAATATATAACCTCTAATACAACAGAATGTGATGGATCAATGCTTATCAGGGAGACTATCAACATAAGTGTGAAACAAGTCCCCCTTTGACAAAACAAATCTTTAAAACCATCAAATAGGAAAAATGATTGGCAAGTTGCGACAAATAGAAGTCAGAGACAAGATTCGACGAGGGAGTACTAGAAAGTTATGTTCGAAAGCCTTCTTTGAGGAGAATATTGATGACGAGCGACATACCCACTAAGGTCAAGACAATATATATAAGTGAAAAATGAGAGACTACCGGAGCAACATAGGTGCATGGCCACATGTGCAAATGCCGGCTAGTTGATCACATTGCAAGGGAACCAAGCGTAGGTTATGCACAACGAGGGGAGAGATGTGAGAAAGAAAGGGGAGAAACAAGGGTAAAGTCGAAATTTATTTTGAGACTTGTAACACTCTAAACCCGATCCTTAAGGAGGATCCAAGAATAGCGTGTCATTTCCTTAAAATCATAATCTTTTAAAATCGTATCTGGCGTAAACCCATTTACGCCACAATTTAAGTTAGTATGAAATATAAACTACTTGTCACCTAAGGATAAATAAGATAATACACTTTGAAAACCACAAATATTTTACTGAAGTTTAATTGGAACCATAGATTCATGATCATGAGTTAAAGATACAAAATACATTCTTTGAAATGTAAATGTCTTGACACCACCACCCATGTTATGCATAATACAAAATATAAAAAGTCTCACGACGACGATAGTCCTTCGGCGTAGTTTCCAAAGATTATTTTACTTCGTCAGCAGGGCTGAGAAGGAAAGGTACCTAAGTAAGTTCAAAGCTTAGTGAGTTCCCGAGGGAAAACATTGTAATAGTCACATATAATTCAAGTAAACCTTTCCAACTCAACACAGTCACACAATTCACCAATTGGCGAATACCAAACATAGATAGGCTATACGCCGAACACTATTCCTTTGGCGTGTACACTACGCCCATGCAATCATACATACCACATTCTTCATGTTAGCCACACACCTTGGTCCATATTCAGAGTTATATCATTTGTTTATTTGTTTTCCTTTGTCATGATTTGCCAATCTGATTTGCAATAATACTTGCTCTACCAGAGGCTACATGACCATTTTCATGTATCGTGATCTGCCAGTTCAATGCTCATTTCATTGAAGGCAACGCCATGAATCCATTTTCATGTTTCAGATCATATCGTTCATTTTAGAAGCAAGGGATAGTGGCTTAAACACGAAGGAAGGTTCTTACATCTTTAACACGGACAAACCAAACCAGACTAATTACAACATGTATTCACCACTCTTGCACAAATATTTCATCTTCACAGAATATGCATACTTACCTTAAACCAAACATAAACAAGGCATTACACACATATGTAGTAAGAAAGAACTCACTAGAAAACACAACAAGATTAAGTTGTAAGATCTTTGCCCTTATCACGAGAACCTTCAAGGGTGTCTTGAGCTATAATATAAATGGTTAAACTCATCAGATTATTGTACCAGAAAACTAAACAAACTTACAAGAAATGTTATTACAAAAACCTAGATTTAGGAAGTTTCCTCCTTTACACTCTAAATTGACGCTAAAGCGTGTTGCTCTAAGGTCACATAAATAACCAAGAAAATAACCTAAAGTTCATCGATATTTACCAGGTGCTAAACAATGAAGGATTTGGTTGAATACAACGAACACAAATGTTCCAGCGGGTTTCTAGTATTAGGTTTTTTGATAGAAACGTGTAGAGAAAAATTTGAGAAGAAAATATGGGTGTAATAGAAAATATAAAACTTGCTCAAGAAGCAAATACTAAACTTAAACAACTATACACGGAATCTGAGTTTAGTGGATAAGTTTGATTATCCCACTAAACTTTCTCGATTCTTGTGACTAAATACTTTCTCTCTCATCATAAATGTGAGTATTATCGACTTCAATAAATTAGTTTTTTTCTAACCAATTATCATTTATCTAACTAAATTGTTCAACCAGAATAATAATATAATGATATAGCAAACTATCCTTTTAAACTAAGGACTTAACATATTCGTCTAATAGTTTGGGTGGCGTATACTCTATAAAGGATTCTGCCAAACCACCAAGCTCGCCCAACACAGACTTCGCCCAAAGGTGCACTCACGAACTTACATACTTAGTCACAATTAATACCTTATGTCGAAACCATTTTTTTGTTTTAAAAAAAACGGGGATCGATTGAAAAACGAAAATAGAGTCGCCACTAACCCTTTTTTTTAGGAGTGATCGGATCACCTTGAAATTGGAAACTTTAATAAAACTTTGGTTTATTAAAACATGATTTGGTCTACAAAAACTCGAGAAAACGGGTTCGGGAGTCAGTTACGTATGAGGAAGGGTTAGCACCCTCGTAGCGCCCAAAATTGGTACCTGATTGATTATTTAATGTCCTAATGCTGAAAATTTGAAAAGATTCTAGATTACGATCCGTTTGCTTAAAAGAACACTTGAACAAATCAAAATGAATACCAAGACCCGCTTATCTCAAAGAAATAAAAATGCCGTACCCAGTAAGTTAGGCTACGATATTTCATATTCTCGAAACTGAGCTTGTCTTTTGATTTTTTTAAAAAATTCATGCACTTAAATTCAAAAGGATATTCAAATATTTGGGTCAAATGAAAAATCGGAACCCAGTAAGTTAGGGCTCAATTTTTCAAAATTCCAAATATAGAATATTGCCTTTATTATTTTTTGAAATTCTTATCTCGAGACGATGAAATGTCACATTAAGTAAGTTAGGATGCAACATCTCAAATTCTCGAGAATAAACTTTTATTAAAAATTTATGTGTTTTGATTTAAAAGAGAAAAGGGGACTCGGTTGCTAGGATTTAACGAGAAAAACTGAAACCCAGTAAGTTAGGGTACGATTTTCTCGAAACCTCCAAACACGAGCATTGCCTTGTTTCAAAGATTCTTAACAACGATCTCAAAACTTAAATGGCATTAAAACACGATTTTTAATGAAATACAATGGAATAATAATATACAAAGCAAGATATTAATCCATACATCAAACGTTACACTAATGCATCACAATAACCAACCAATAATTAAGAAATACAAATCATATAATAACAATAATTATAATGTACCATTTCTCTTTTAATTATTGAAGAAAATGGAGTAATATAATATACAAAAATATAAAGCGAAAGGTATTTAAAACCAATACTATGCAAAATTATTTTAAGAGAAAATATATGTATAAAATGATTAAAAATAATTAATTTGAAAACAACCCTACCAAACATACAAAGATTTAAGTTTATTAATGTATGTAAAAGAGGTTTGAAATGAATACTATATGAAAGTGTGAAATAGTTTAATAAAAATAATATATAAAATCTTAAAATAAGTAATCATAAAACAAATTCTTTTAAATGATAAATAAAAAATGGTAAATAAAGTAAAAAAAATGAAATAATTTAAACCATATAACATATAAGAATATTTAAAATAGATACTATAGAAACTTAATATAAATGATATATATTTATAAATAATAAGAGATAAAAAAGGATAAATAATAATAACAATAATAATGAAACAGAAACGTAAAAATAGATAAATAAATAAACTAAAACAGGTTAAGGACGAAATTAAAATTAAAACAAAATTAAAAATCTAAAAGCTAAACATTAAATCAATAGGAGGACCCAGATGGAATACGCGCGCAAAGAATAGGAATTGAATGAGCAATTAGCCCAAATCCTTAAAACGCATCGTTTCAGCGCGAACCCAAATGAATAAGAAGCAAAAATTAAGGGGCCAAATTAAAAAATAAAGAAAAATGCGGGACCACATTGCACCACATCACAAAAGCGGGAGGGCTTATTGCGCAAATATCCCTTCACCGCAAAAACGTACGGATCCTGAGGGTTCAAGTCGGGTCAACCCGATCCAGCTCAAAACGATGCTGTTTTGAAGCTATTGCAATTAGCCTTAAACGACGTCGTATCTCTCATCTATAAAAGGCAAAATTTGTTTAAAAATCATTTTTTGTTTGATTTAAAAAAAAAAAACAAAAGGGAGAGAGTTGGTTTTCTCTCTGGCTCCCCGATTCCAGGCCATTGGGCCACCGTAGCGGCCGTCAGTCGCCATTAACGGTGCCGCCGTCTACAGTGGTCGGAGGAGACCAAAAGAAGCCCGTTTTGATCGCTTCACTCTCCCTAACCCAGATTCGACCTCCAAACACTCAAAACCCCTCCAAAAAATCGAAAGAAGTAAAAAAGAATGCTTCGGTTTCGGCTCCGATCGTCACAAAAAGGTAAAATACTTTAATATTTATTCTATTTCTATGTATATGCGTGACATGCGAAACAAAAATAGACTAAAAAATTTGAAAAATACCTCTGCTTTTCTATATTTTTGTATTCGAAATCGTAAGAGCCTTACGATGTTTTTCTGGCTTTCTTTTTATAGCCAATCAGAAATACAATGCTTTTTTTTTGTATTTGTTGTCGTTTCTCTACTATTTGCTTGCAGGTACAGAAGGCGCGGACGTGGCGTATGAAGGCTCGCTGGAGGTACGGAGGCTGTGGAGGCGTGAGTGGTGGCGCGCGTGGAGGCACGCGCGCGACGCTAAATCGCTTCTAGAACCCTTAGGGTTTCTGTCTGCCAAAATTATTTGGGCCATTCAGGACCTGTAATTTTGGGATGATTTTTATTATTATGGGTTGAAATTTGGGTAGTGTAAATTGGGCTTAATGTTTCGGGCTGGGATTTGTAAACGGGTTGTAAATGGACATTGTTTTTTTTATTGGATTTTGTTTGTTTTATATTTTGCTTTATTTTGTGTTTAAGGCCCGGGCAAGAATTAGGCTCTACAGCTTACCTACACAAAACTTGCTCTAAACACAATACTTCAATAAACAGTATTCGAACATTAGAACTTCATCGGGTGGGATGTTACAGGGCCGATATCAAGTTATA
Source organism: Gossypium australe (assembly GCA_005393395.2). Lineage (NCBI taxonomy): Eukaryota > Viridiplantae > Streptophyta > Magnoliopsida > Malvales > Malvaceae > Gossypium > Gossypium australe. The sequence continues at coordinate 44,841,501 of CM016621.1, forward strand.
TATTTTTATAAGAGTTAAAATGCAATTTCACCATTATTTTAGCATTTACTTTTGTAGTTTTTAGAAGAGATAAATGTCCAAAATTATACATGAACTTTGATTTAATGTGCAATTGTGTACATGAACTTTGATTTTATGCAATTTTATACACAAATTTTTGGTTTGATCTGTGGAGTTATACCTTGCATTTTCGGACTAAACAGTGTGTAACGTTGTAAAGAGGAAGTGTTCTTCATCCCAATGTCATGATGAGAAGAGAGCCTTCAACTCGACAACGCGATGTCTCTTCGTCTCGACGACGCGATGTCTCTTCGTCTCGACAATGCGATGCCACGTCACGACGTGGCGACGTACACCTTAAGTTTTTTTTCTTTTATTTTCTTCTCCCAGTTAAACTCTATTTTTAGTTTCACACTTAAACTCTAATAAACCTAGGATTGTTGTAGTCATATATGCTACGAATTTCAGCCTATAAGTAGGCTTTAGTTACTCTAGGTTATATACAACAGAAATATTCAGATTGAGAGAATTCTGTTCTTTGTTTTGAAGGGTTTTGTTTTTGGGGCTTTGGGTTTTCCTTTAATTCTCTACATATTTTGCACTCTCCTTTATTATAGTGAAATTTCCTTTTACCTGTGGTATTTTATCCTCTTTTGAGGAGTTTTTCCATGTAAAATTTGCGTGTTCGATCTTCTCGATATTATTATATTTACTTGTTCGTTGCATACACGAGTTAATTCCCAGCAAACTGGTATTAGAGCTAGTTTGATTTTTGCATTCAGCCCATTCAAAGATGACAACATCAAGGTTTGATATCACAAGTTTGACGGCATCACAAATTTCAGCCTGTGGCAAGTTCGCATGTCAGCGTTACTTGTAACACCCCAAACCCGGCCCATTAAATCCGACCGAATTTGGAATGCCACTGCGGAACACTTTCGCAAAACATTCTTACTAAAAAGGTAAACCGTTTAAAATTTGTTTTCTTTAATCAAACATTTTCGTGACTTGTAATATTCTAAGTAAAAATCGAAGTTTATTATAAAAATATCGGATTCGAGCTTTGCTCGAGGAAATAAAACCGTTTACAATCAACCTTTCATACTAGGACATAATGATAACGATACTTAATCAATGGATTGAAATACTTTAGTGGGCCTTATTACAATACACACTTAATCAAAATACGGATAATGTAAATATTTAATTCATTGAACAAGAGATTCCTTTGCATGAAAATCCACTTTTGCATGGCCACCTTTGTATCCTCTCCGACCCGGTCCAAGCTTTACGCGCCACCTGAAAGGTTTAATAAAAATAGAGTGAGTCACCAAGACTCAGTGCATAGTTAATACACATGTCCTCACTTATGGGCTTGGCCCATAACCATTCAATCCATATATACAACATGCAATTATAAAAATGCAATTATGAATACACTATTATAAATATGATCACGAATACGATTACGAAGTCCATTCCACAAAGTGATCCACATATTTTTCTTTTGCACATTATTTCTTAAAGTCGTGGCTAAGCCACCGATCCCATAGAAACCTCACATATCAAACGGTTCACCAATCAACAATCACGAATGTATCACGAGGCTAGCATTAAAACACTCACATAGTATACATCACGATTCACATGCATACGTATATGTATCATGGCCACATGTTTCTCAAGGCAAATATACATCAATAATCAATTTATTATCGCAAATCACTGACTTGATTATTCGATCACTTACCTTAATATCCATACTGTTAGCTTTTATTTTGGCTGACATGCATAACATTTACGTTTACATAAAACAACACATACAACACATATAATGAATAACAACAAGAGTACAGTGCGATAACTACGCACCTGACTTTAGCGAGATTCTGATTTATCGAATCTAACAGCAACTAAAATCCCGAAAGCTTTTGTTATTTCTATCGATTTGCGCCTAGAACACATAACCGAAATCGGTCACACATAATACCAATATCATGGCCTTAGGCCAAATTTCACAACCACTTACCTAGCTTATTTTGATCCCGAATCACCACTCGATCTTGTGGATTAGCTCTTGAAGTCATCAAAAGTCCATTTATCTTGTTCAACAAGTCCCTTGAGCACTTCAACTCCCGAAAGACTCTTTTCATGCTCCTTAACACTAGTACAATGGAAATACATCAATATGGCCTTATACACATTTGGCCATCCCTAAAGCCAATGTCAACATTAGGTTATTACAAGGCCCAAAACATAGCTCATGGCCAAGAGTCATACTAAAATATTATCAAAATCGGCTATTACACGAACAAAGGTCCTTGGCCGAAATATACTTAATGCTTACCTAATTTTAGAAGTCCCAAAAGATTTATTTGCTTTGGTAATCACAAATCTCCTTGTATAGCCGAACCCAATGGGTTCCTTTAATGCTCCCTCCCTTCGATTAACACTAAAAGAACACATAGAAAAGCTTAAAGAACGATCGGCCATACTCAAAGCCTAACAACATGATTTGGCTCACGAAAAAGGGAAAGAGGAATCGAATGTTAACCCAAGATACTTACCAACATTCTGAATCGTCAATACCTTCCTTTGAGGATTCGGCCTATGCTCAAAAAGGCAAGGAGCATTCAGTCAAAGTGGCAATCATGAGAAAGAATGGCAAAGAAGTGTCGGTTTAGCAATAATAGCATGTTGTAAAATAAATTCGAAGGTGGCATAGGAGGAGGATTTCGATTTGAAATAACAAGGGAAAGAGATGAAGAACAAGAGCTAGCCGAAAAACTAAGCTCTCTAGCTATTCCTTCCAAATCGCAACTCAGTCTCTCTCTTTCCTTCTCTCATTTTCGGCCAAGACAACAATGAAAGGAAACAAAACCAAAGTTTTGGCCAAGCTTTTCCCCAAGCACAAGGCCGGCCATGCTTTGACACTTCCAAAGCCGTCCATAACCATAGAGAAGAGAGAAGCATTGTTTAATATTCTTCCATTTCCTTTCAAACTAATTCCCACTACACCATTTTCTATATAATATAATAATAAAATAAAACCCATTACCTTAGCCATCCTTTAATAAGATAATAAAACAATAAAATGTTAAATTCTCATGCTCCCAAAACCAAGGCCGGCCACATGCTTCTTTTTGCTAAGTTCAATATTGTTTATTTTTTTTTATTCAATTTCCTTACCCATTTTCTCATATAGAACAATAATAATAAAACAATATTTAAGATATGGAATGTTTTATGCAACTTTTGAGAACCATCAAATAAAATAATAATAGCAATATAACAATTTTGTTCATAATAAAATAAGATAAAAAAGATAAGAAGAATTCCCCCTCCCAAAGTTGCATGCGTGCATGCTTGCTGCAGGCATTTAATGCCCATGCAGCCCTTTCACATTATCAAAAAAAGAAAACCATGCCTGCTGCCCCAGGTCTCGAACCCGAGACCTGGAGAAAGCATCTTCAAGCTTCAGCCATTTTGCTACTGAGTCTTTCTTGCCAAAATACGTCGCGCGTTTCTTTTAAACTATCTTTGGCGGGGCTCCTTAAGCTATAGTGCTGAAAGCAAAAACAAATGTCTCGTGCGCGACTCCCAGGACTCGAACACGAGTCCTCTTAGTCGCAGCTTCCCAGCAAGGTCTTTAACCATTCGGCCTATGTTCATTTTATGCTAACAATGCATTGAGATTTCTTTTAAAACTATACTTTGCTGGCTTCCTCAATTTAACGCTGGGAGCCAAAAATAAAAGCATCCGCGCCCCCAATGGGACTCGAACGCCCGACCTCGAAACCGCAATCACCCCCCCTTGCGCTCTTAGCCACTCCACCACATGGAATTTCATGTTCAACAACGTTCAAAATATTTATTTAAAACCTTCTTCGGCATTAACGCCCTTTTATAACAAAAAAAATAAAAACTTTTGCCGCATAGAAGACTCGAACCCCTAACCTCATTTTGGCGCTGACCCTTAAGTGGTACACGGAAACCACTTCACTACTGGACTTTCATGTCCATAACTTTACAAATTTTTATTATTAAGGCCTCTTCAGCCAAAATTCCACTTTTAACCCTCAAATTTTCAAATTTTCAAAAGTGTCCCATTTTATTCCGGGAGTTTTAGGAACTCCAAAAACACATCAAAACCGCTCTTGAGGCCTAATACAATCGAGTTATTGTCCAAACTTGCAACCCCTATTTCGGGATATTACAATTCTACCCCCCTTAAAAATAATTTCGTCCTCGAAATTACTTATGAACGAACATCCGTACATTTCAATTTACCATATATCGATCACATATACTCAAATGTACACATATGCAATCACATTTCAAACTTTTTCACATTTAGCATTTTCACATATGGCCACTTCTCCATAAGCATATTCAAGCTTAAATTCCATTACGGATGCCATACACATCAATGGTAAGATCAATTGCACATATGAAAAGTCTTACCGAAGTTTTAACTATATCACATCTTACTTAACTCAATTGGGAACTCACTAAATTTCCTTATTCCTTGCAAGTACGAAAGACTTGCTCTTATTCGAGCATTTAGCTTACGGTAACAAACATGTTTCATCTTGTAAGTGATTCATGAATTCTCTATTATAACACATCATCGGCATTAAGCCGGTTAGGCATCGAAGCCTGAAATACACACCGGCACAAGGCCTGCTAGGCATCAAAGCCCGAAATATACACCGGCACAAAGCCTGCTAGGCATCAAAGCCTGAAATATACACCGGCACAAAGCCTGCTAGGCATCAAAGCCTGAAATATACACCGGCACAAAGCCTGCTAGGCATCAAAGCCTGAAATATACACCGGCACAAAGCCTGCTAGGCATCAAAGCCTGATACAGTATTATCACCATTTGAATCACATTACAAGCTAACCAAAATTATAAACCATATAATTTACATCACTTGTATTTATCACTTCAATAATATTTCATGATAGATAGTCTATCCACATATTGCTTGTACTTATCACTTGAGTAACATTTCATGATAGAAAGTCTATCCACAGTCGGCTTTCACTATATTTATAAGAATTCCAACATGTACACAAGGTCATAACTAACCTTAACAATATTCAATTGCTTATAGACTTACACTTTAAAACATTTTCAATTTCTGGTTCCAATACTCGCTGACACGATATTTTCCACACTGAGCACACGGACGGTCCCAATTTCCCATAGCTGGCTTAATCACATGAGCAAAACTTTCAACCTTCGGTCTTTTCCGAAGATCCTTAGATAATTTAGACAATTCAAAATTTCTCCCATCACGGTGCATATTCTTATCTCGATTTTATCTCATCGAGTTCTTAATCTCTTCAGCTATCTTAGCTTTTTCGACTAACACAACAATTTCCCGTTCCTGTTGAGGAACTATCAACAGTCTCAGGCCGTCTCTTAATCCGTCCTTAAACCGAACACATCATTCATGTTTTGTAGACACTACTCTTCGAGCATATTGGCTTAACCTTAGGAATTCAGTCTCGTATTTCACCACAGACTTGTTCCATTGAACTAGTCCCAAAAACATATATCCTCTGAGCATCAATGTAATAAGTACTAACATACTTATTCTGGTATGTCATCTTGACATACTCCTAAATGGGGTCCTCCGCTGTGACACTATCCCGAACCGTGAGCCACCACTGATATGTCTCGTCGCGAAGTAGCGTTACCATTTCTTTCACCTTTTTCTCTCAGGGTTTAGATCGAGCTCATCCACAACTCGCTTGGTTGTTTCCAACCGATATTCGACCGTACTGAGTGCCACTCCCGATACATTACAGAACAAATCCGCTCCATTGGCTCAAAGTCGCTCGGGAACAATTTTCGAGCTCTCATATTTCTCCCTCTCCAGCCACCATCTCTAATACTCGCAGCACTGTCCGCGGTAAAGCATTATTCCTCGTCTGATCTTGCTACTTATTATCAAGAGTTGGTGGTGGAGGTGATACCTTATTATCGACCCTTGACCCGATCTAACGAGTTCCGATACGGCCATTTTGCCTCGATCACGTCATCTAGAACTCATCTCTTATCGCACAATCTGATTTAGAAAGTTTTATGCATTATAAATTTTGTTCCACTGATTATCCGCGAAAAATTTTATGGAATAAAGTATTTAGAAGTGGTTCTTTCGATCACACATAGGTTCGATTCAAGTTCGCTATTCTAATTCAGAGAGTCACATACATGTTCATAAGCAGGGACACATTCATTCACTACACCTCTAGGGTCATTTCAGTTCTCAAGTCTTATGCACTTGTTTTTGAGTAGACTAGTCTTAGGGTTCGATAGCCCAAATTTTCTAATCTACAAGCCCAATTATGCCCATACAGTTCACATACTCAATATACTTCAATAGTCAGAGGTACTTACCAGGTGGACTTCGGGTTGGAGGTACAGGTGCCATGCCATAACATGCCCAAAATAGAAGTTCACATTTTGCAAAGCCCACTTTCGAAAACTGTTTTTGGGCCCAAAACCTCAAAGCCGAGTTTTGAACCTTGCTCTGATACCAAAATGTAACACCCCAAACCCGGCCCATTAAATCCGACCGAATTTGGAATGCCACTGCGGAACACTTTCGAAAAACATTCTTACTAAAAAGGTAAACCGTTTAAAATTTGTTTTCTTTAATAAAACATTTTCGTGACTTGTAATATTCTAAGTAAAAATCGAAGTTTATTATAAAAATATCGGATTCGAGCTTTGCTCGAGGAAATAAAACCGTTTACAATCAACCTTTCATACTAGGACATAATGATAACGATACTTAATCAATAGATTGAAATACTTTAGTGGGCCTTATTACAATACACACTTAATCAAAATACGGATAATGTAAATATTTAATTCATTGAACAAGAGATTCCTTTGCATGAAAATCCACTTTTGCATGGCCACCTTTGTATCCTCTCCGACCCGGTCCAAGCTTTACGCGCCACCTGAAAGGTTTAATAAAAATAGAGTGAGTCACCAAGACTCAGTGCATAGTTAATACACATGTCCTCACTTATGGGCTTGGCCCATAACCATTCAATCCATATATACAACATGCAATTATAAAAATGCAATTAGGAATACACTATTATAAATATGATCACGAATACGATTACGAAGTCCATTCCACAAAGTGATCCACATATTTTTCTTTTGCACATTATTTCTTAAAGTCGTGGCTAAGCCACCGATCCCATAGAAACCTCACATATCAAACGGTTCACCAATCAACAATCACGAATGTATCACGAGGCTAGCATTAAAACACTCACATAGTATACATCACGATTCACATGCATACGTATATGTATCATGGCCACATGTTTCTCAAGGCAAATATACATCAATAATCAATTTATTATCGCAAATCACTGACTTGATTATTCGATCACTTACCTTAATATCCATACTGTTAGCTTTTATTTTGGCTGACATGCATAACATTTACGTTTACATAAAACAACACATACAACACATATATGAATAACAACAAGAGTACAGTGCGATAACTACGCACCTGACTTTAGCGAGATTCTGATTTATCGAATCTAACAGCAACTAAAATCCCGAAAGCTTTTGTTATTTCTATCGATTTGCGCCTAGAACACATAACCGAAATCGGTCACACATAATACCAATATCATGGCCTTAGGCCGAATTTCACAACCACTTACCTAGCTTATTTTGATCCCGAATCACCACTCGATCTTGTGGATTAGCTCTTGAAGTCATCAAAAGTCCATTTATCTTGTTCAACAAGTCCCTTGAGCACTTCAACTCCCGAAAGACTCTTTTCATGCTCCTTAACACTAGTACAATGGAAATACATCAATATGGCCTTATACACATTCGGCCATCCCTAAAGCCAATGTCAACATTAGGTTATTACAAGGCCCAAAACATAGCTCATGGCCGAGAGTCATACTAAAATATTATCAAAATCGGCTATTACACGAACAAAGGTCCTTGGCCGAAATATACTTAATGCTTACCTAATTTTAGAAGTCCCAAAAGATTTATTTGCTTTGGTAATCACAAATCTCCTTGTATAGCCGAACCCAATGGGTTCCTTTAATGCTCCCTCCCTTCGATTAACACTAAAAGAACACATAGAAAAGCTTAAAGAACGATCGGCCATACTCAAAGCCTAACAACATGATTTGGCTCACGAAAAAGGGAAAGAGGAATCGAATGTTAACCCAAGATACTTACCAACATTCTGAATCGTCAATACCTTCCTTTGAGGATTCGGCCTATGCTCAAAAAGGCAAGGAGCATTCAGTCAAAGTGGCAATCATGAGAAAGAATGGCAAAGAAGTGTCGGTTTAGCAATAATAGCATGTTGTAAAATAAATTCGAAGGTGGCATAGGAGGAGGATTTCGATTTGAAATAACAAGGGAAAGAGATGAAGAACAAGAGCTAGCCGAAAAACTAAGCTCCTAGCTATTCCTTCCAAATCGCAACTCAGTCTCTCTCTTTCCTTCTCTCATTTTCGGCCAAGACAACAATGAAAGGAAACAAAACCAAAGTTTTGGCCAAGCTTTTCCCCAAGCACAAGGCCGGCCATGCTTTGACACTTCCAAAGCCGTCCATAACCATAGAGAAGAGAGAAGCATTGTTTAATATTCTTCCATTTCCTTTCAAACTAATTCCCACTACACCATTTTCTATATAATAATAAAATAAAACCCATTACCTTAGCCATCCTTTAATAAGATAATAAAACAATAAAATGTTAAATTCTCATGCTCCCAAAACCAAGGCCGGCCACATGCTTCTTTTTGCTAAGTTCAATATTGTTTATTTTTTTTTTTTCAATTTCCTTACCCATTTTCTCATATAGAACAATAATAATAAAACAATATTTAAGATATGGAATTTTATGCAACTTTTGAGAACCATCAAATAAAATAATAATAGCAATATAACAATTTTGTTCATAATAAAATAAGATAAAAAAGATAAGAAGAATTCCCCCTCCCAAAGTTGCATGCGTGCATGCTTGCTGCAGGCATTTAATGCCCATGCAGCCCTTTCACATTATCAAAAAAAGAAAACCATGCCTGCTGCCCCAGGTCTCGAACCCGAGACCTGGAGAAAGCATCTCCAAGCTTCAGCCATTTTGCTACTGAGTCTTTCTTGCCAAAATACGTCGCGCGTTTCTTTTAACTATCTTTGGCGGGGCTCCTTAAGCTATAGTGCTGAAAGCAAAAACAAATGTCTCGTGCGCGACTCCCAGGACTCGAACACGAGTCCTCTTAGTCGCAGCTTCCCAGCAAGGTCTTTAACCATTCGGCCTATGTTCATTTTATGCTAACAATGCATTGAGATTTCTTTTAAAACTATACTTTGCTGGCTTCCTCAATTTAACGCTGGGAGCCAAAAATAAAAGCATCCGCGCCCCCAATGGGACTCGAACGCCCGACCTCGAAACCGCAATCACCCCCCTTGCGCTCTTAGCCACTCCACCACATGGAATTTCATGTTCAGCAACGTTCAAAATATTTATTTAAAACCTTCTTCGGCATTAACGCCCTTTTATAACAAAAAAATAAAAACTTTTGCCGCATAGAAGACTCGAACCCCTGACCTCATTTTGGCGCTGACCCTTAAGTGGTACACGGAAACCACTTCACTACTGGACTTTCATGTCCATAACTTTACAAATTTTTATTATTAAGGCCTCTTCAGCCAAAATTCCACTTTTAACCCTTAAATTTTCAAATTTTCAAAAGTGTCCCATTTTATTTCGGGAGTTTTAGGAACTCCAAAAACACATCAAAACCGCTCTTGAGGCCTAATACAATCGAGTTATTGTCCAAACTTGCAACCCCTATTTCGGGATATTACAATTCTACCCCCCTTAAAAATAATTTCGTCCTCGAAATTACTTATGAACGAACATCCGTACATTTCAATTTACCATATATCGATCACATATACTCAAATGTACACATATGCAATCACATTTCAAACTTTTTCACATTTAGCATTTTCACATATGGCCACTTCTCCATAAGCATATTCAAGCTTAAATTCCATTACGGATGCCATACACATCAATGGTAAGATCAATTGCACATATGAAAAGTCTTACCGAAGTTTTAACTATATCACATCTTACTTAACTCAATTGGGAACTCACTAAATTTCCTTATTCCTTGCAAGTACGAAAGACTTGCTCTTATTCGAGCATTTAGCTTACGGTAACAAACATGTTTCATCTTGTAAGTGATTCATGAATTCTCTATTATAACACATCATCGGCATTAAGCCGGTTAGGCATCGAAGCCTGAAATACACACCGGCACAAGGCCTGCTAGGCATCAAAGCCCGAAATATACACCGGCACAAAGCCTGCTAGGCATCAAAGCCTGAAATATACACCGGCACAAAGCCTGCTAGGCATCAAAGCCTGAAATATACACCGGCACAAAGCCTGCTAGGCATCAAAGCCTGAAATATACACCGGCACAAAGCCTGCTAGGCATCAAAGCCTGATACAGTATTATCACCATTTGAATCACATTACAAGCTAACCAAAATTATAAACCATATAATTTACATCACTTGTATTTATCACTTCAATAATATTTCATGATAGATAGTCTATCCACATATCGCTTGTACTTATCACTTGAGTAACATTTCATGATAGAAAGTCTATCCACAGTCGGCTTTCACTATATTTATAAGAATTCCAACATGTACACAAGGTCATAACTAACCTTAACAATATTCAATTGCTTATAGACTTACACTTTAAAACATTTTCAATTTCTGGTTCCAATACTCGCTGACACGATATTTTCCACACTGAGCACACGGACGGTCCCAATTTCCCATAGCTGGCTTAATCACATGAGCAAAACTTTCAACCTTCGGTCTTTTCCGAAGATCCTTAGATAATTTAGACAATTCAAAATTTCTCCCATCACGGTTCATATTCTTATCTCGATTTTATCTCATCGAGTTCTTAATCTCTTCAGCTATCTTAGCTTTTTCGACTAACACAACAATTTCCCGTTCCTGTTGAGGAACTATCAACAGTCTCAGGCCGTCTCTTAATCCGTCCTTAAACCGAACACATCATTCATGTTTTGTAGACACTACTCTTCGAGCATATTGGCTTAACCTTAGGAATTCAGTCTCGTATTTCACCACAGACTTGTTCCATTGAACTAGTCCCAAAAACATATATCCTCTGAGCATCAATGTAATAAGTACTGACATACTTATTCTGGTATGTCATCTTGACATACTCCCAAATGGGGTCCTCCGCTGTGACACTATCCCGAACCGTGAGCCACCACTGATACGTCTCGTCGCGAAGTAGCGTTACCATTTCTTTCACCTTTTTCTCTCAGGGTTTAGATCGAGCTCATCCACAACTCGCTTGGTTGTTTCCAACCGATATTCGACCGTACTGAGTGCCACTCCCGATACATTACAGAACAAATCCGCTCCATTGGCTCAAAGTCGCTCGGGAACAATTTTGAGCTCTCATATTTCTCCCTCTCCAGCCACCATCTCTAATACTCGCAGCACTGTCCGCGGTAAAGCATTATTCCTCGTCTGATCTTGCTACTCATTATCAAGAGTTGGTGGTGGAGGTGATACCTTATTATCAACCCTTGACCCGATCTAACGAGTTCCGATACGGCCATTTTGCCTCGATCACGTCATCTAGAACTCATCTCTTATCGCACAATCTGATTTAGAAAGTTTTATGCATTATAAATTTTGTTCCACTGATTATCCGCGAAAAATTTTATGGAATAAAGTATTTAGAAGTGGTTCTTTCGATCACACATAGGTTCGATTCAAGTTCGCTATTCTAATTCAGAGAGTCACATACATGTTCATAAGCAGGGACACATTCATTCACTACACCTCTAGGGTCATTTCAGTTCTCAAGTCTTATGCACTTGTTTTTGAGTAGACTAGTCTTAGGGTTCGATAGCCCAAATTTTCTAATCTACAAGCCCAATTACGCCCATACAGTTCACATATTCAATATACCTCAATAGTCAGAGGTACTTACCAGGTGGACTTCGGGTTGGAGGTACAGGTGCCATGCCATAACATGCCCAAAATAGAAGTTCACATTTTGCAAAGCCCACTTTCGAAAACTGTTTTTGGGCCCAAAACCTCAAAGCCGAGTTTTGAACCTTGCTCTGATACCAAAATGTAACACCCCAAACCCGGCCCATTAAATCCGACCGAATTTGAATGCCACTGCGGAACACTTTCGAAAAACATTCTTACTAAAAAGGTAAACCGTTTAAAATTTGTTTTCTTTAATAAAACATTTTCGTGACTTGTAATATTCTAAGTAAAAATCGAAGTTTATTATAAAAATATCGGATTCGAGCTTTGCTCGAGGAAATAAAACCGTTTACAATCAACCTTTCATACTAGGACATAATGATAACGATACTTAATCAATGGATTGAAATACTTTAGTGGGCCTTATTACACTACACACTTAATCAAAATACGGATAATGTAAATATTTAATTCATTGAACAAGAGATTCCTTTGCATGAAAATCCACTTTTGCATGGCCACCTTTGTATCCTCTCCGACCCGGTCCAAGCTTTACGCGCCACCTGAAAGGTTTAATAAAAATAGAGTGAGTCACCAAGACTCAGTGCATAGTTAATACACATGTCCTCACTTATGGGCTTGGCCCATAACCATTCAATCCATATATACAACATGCAATTATAAAAATGCAATTAGGAATACACTATTATAAATATGATCACGAATACGATTACGAAGTCCATTCCACAAAGTGATCCACATATTTTTCTTTTGCACATTATTTCTTAAAGTCGTGGCTAAGCCACCGATCCCATAGAAACCTCACATATCAAACGGTTCACCAATCAACAATCACGAATGTATCACGAGGCTAGCATTAAAACACTCACATAGTATACATCACGATTCACATGCATACGTATATGTATCATGGCCACATGTTTCTCAAGGCAAATATACATCAATAATCAATTTATTATCGCAAATCACTGACTTGATTATTCGATCACTTACCTTAATATCCATACTGTTAGCTTTTATTTTGGCTGACATGCATAACATTTACGTTTACATAAAACAACACATACAACACATATATGAATAACAACAAGAGTACAGTGCGATAACTACGCACCTGACTTTAGCGAGATTCTGATTTATCGAATCTAACAGCAACTAAAATCCCGAAAGCTTTTGTTATTTCTATCGATTTGCGCCTAGAACACATAACCGAAATCGGTCACACATAATACCAATATCATGGCCTTAGGCCGAATTTCACAACCACTTACCTAGCTTATTTTGATCCCGAATCACCACTCGATCTTGTGGATTAGCTCTTGAAGTCATCAAAAGTCCATTTATCTTGTTCAACAAGTCCCTTGAGCACTTCAACTCCCGAAAGACTCTTTTCATGCTCCTTAACACTAGTACAATGGAAATACATCAATATGGCCTTATACACATTCGGCCATCCCTAAAGCCAATGTCAACATTAGGTTATTACAAGGCCCAAAACATAGCTCATGGCCGAGAGTCATACTAAAATATTATCAAAATCGGCTATTATACGAACAAAGGTCCTTGGCCGAAATATACTTAATGCTTACCTAATTTTAGAAGTCCCAAAAGATTTATTTGCTTTGGTAATCACAAATCTCCTTGTATAGCCGAACCCAATGGGTTCTTTAATGCTCCCTCCCTTCGATTAACACTAAAAGAACACATAGAAAAGCTTAAAGAACGATCGGCCATACTCAAAGCCTAACAACATGATTTGGCTCACGAAAAAGGGAAAGAGGAATCGAATGTTAACCCAAGATACTTACCAACATTCTGAATCGTCAATACCTTCCTTTGAGGATTCGGCCTATGCTCAAAAAGGCAAGGAGCATTCAGTCAAAGTGGCAATCATGAGAAAGAATGGCAAAGAAGTGTCGGTTTAGCAATAATAGCATGTTGTAAAATAAATTCGAAGGTGGCATAGGAGGAGGATTTCGATTTGAAATAACAAGGGAAAGAGATGAAGAACAAGAGCTAGACGAAAAACTAAGCTCCCTAGCTATTCCTTCCAAATCGCAACTCAGTCTCTCTCTTTCCTTCTCTTTTTCGGCCAAGACAACAATGAAAGGAAACAAAACCAAAGTTTTGGCCAAGCTTTTCCCCAAGCACAAGGCCGGCCATGCTTTGACACTTCCAAAGCCGTCCATAACCATAGAGAAGAGAGAAGCATTGTTTAATATTCTTCCATTTCCTTTCAAACTAATTCCCACTACACCATTTTCTATATAATAATAAAATAAAACCCATTACCTTAGCCATCCTTTAATAAGATAAAAAACAATAAAATGTTAAATTCTCATGCTCCCAAAACCAAGGCCGGCCACATGCTTCTTTTTGCTAAGTTCAATATTGTTTATTTTTTTTTATTCAATTTCCTTACCCATTTTCTCATATAGAACAATAATAATAAAACAATATTTAAGATATGGAATGTTTTATGCAACTTTTGAGAACCATCAAATAAAATAATAATAGCAATATAACAATTTTGTTCATAATAAAATAAGATAAAAAAGATAAGAAGAATTCCCCCTCCCAAAGTTGCATGCGTGCATGCTTGCTGCAGGCATTTAATGCCCATGCAGCCCTTTCACATTATCAAAAAAAGAAAACCATGCCTGCTGCCCCAGGTCTCGAACCCGAGACCTGGAGAAAGCATCTCCAAGCTTCAGCCATTTTGCTACTGAGTCTTTCTTGCCAAAATACGTCGCGCGTTTCTTTTAAACTATCTTTGGCGGGGCTCCTTAAGCTATAGTGCTGAAAGCAAAAACAAATGTCTCGTGCGCGACTCCCAGGACTCGAACACGAGTCCTCTTAGTCGCAGCTTCCCAGCAAGGTCTTTAACCATTCGGCCTATGTTCATTTTATGCTAACAATGCATTGAGATTTCTTTTAAAACTATACTTTGCTGGCTTCCTCAATTTAACGCTGGGAGCCAAAAATAAAAGCATCCGCGCCCCCAATGGGACTCGAACGCCCGACCTCGAAACCGCAATCACCCCCCTTGCGCTCTTAGCCACTCTACCACATGGAATTTCATGTTCAGCAACGTTCAAAATATTTATTTAAAACCTTCTTCGGCATTAACGCCCTTTTATAACAAAAAAAAAAAACTTTTGCCGCATAGAAGACTCGAACCCCTGACCTCATTTTGGCGCCGACCCTTAAGTGGTACACGGAAACCACTTCACTACTGGACTTTCATGTCCATAACTTTACAAATTTTTATTATTAAGGCCTCTTCAGCCAAAATTCCACTTTTAACCCTCAAATTTTCAAATTTTCAAAAGTGTCCCATTTTATTCCGGGAGTTTTAGGAACTCCAAAAACACATCAAAACCGCTCTTGAGGCCTAATACAATCGAGTTATTGTCCAAACTTGCAACCCCTATTTCGGGATATTACATTACTGATCTATGGTGATCTTGAGAGGATCATTGCTAAGAGGGAATTTGCAGACATAGAGTAGTCAAAATAGGATAAGTTATATAAAAAAGCTCTATCCACAATTCAATTTTGTTTAACGAATAATGTGTTATAGGAGATTTTGAAGGAGAAAACAACGTTTTCATTATAGAAGAAATTGAAAGCCTTGTACATAACGAAATCCTTTGCCATAGGTTAGTATTAAAACAATGTCTCTACATGTTTAAAATGGCCCAAGATGAGTTGATTAGAGCTCATATTAGTGAGTTTGTTACCCTTCTCAATGACTTAAAGAATCTTGAAACAGAGATTAGTGACAAGGATCAAGCTATGTTGTTGTTATACTTTTTGCCCTCTTCTTATAAAACTTTCAGGGAAACTCTGATATATGGGAGAGATAACCTCTTGTTCGAGGATGTAAAGGGGAATCTACTAAGCAAGGATAAATCCAGGAACCGTGACAAATACCATGGTTATTGCAAAAAGATGGGTTACGTTAAGGCAGAATGCTGGAAACTTCAAAATAAAATTAAGAGAGATGTTGAAATCGACGAGAGAGATAAGCAGAAAGTCGGAGTTGCTGATGCTGGTGTAGCTAGAGATAAAGGTGCAAGGACGTAGCTAGGGGGTTGGCAGGGGCCCCGACCCCTCTAAAATGGAAAATTTTCCATTTAGGCCCTTTAAAAGTTTTAAAATATTAAATTCGTAAAGGTGAAATTATACTTTGGCTCCCCTAA
This sequence comes from Gossypium australe, assembly GCA_005393395.2. Taxonomy (NCBI): domain Eukaryota; kingdom Viridiplantae; phylum Streptophyta; class Magnoliopsida; order Malvales; family Malvaceae; genus Gossypium; species Gossypium australe. The sequence continues at coordinate 44,857,813 of CM016621.1, forward strand.
AAATGATAAAAAAATTGATTTAATCCTTTAAAAATTATAAAGATATAGGCTACTAAAATGGTGAAATTGCATTTTTACTATCATAAAAATTATAATTTAATTTTGGCATCCTTAAATTTTTTTTCTAGCTTCGCCCCTGTGGAGATGATGATTTCTTATTATTTTCAACAAGCGAAAGCTCCAAACTTACTTCCGAATAGATCTTAGATTCAAGGCGCTCCTAGCACATGTGTCCCAACAGGGACTGGTTCTCCACGTACAATTCAATTGAATGTGGAGTTGTGCTATTAAGAAATAATTCTCCGTGTAAGATAACCAACATAGGAACCGTACAAATCAATATGCATGATAGAATTATTCGAACACTTTCAGATGTCAAGTATGTACCCTACTTAAAGAAAAATCTCATTTTATTAGGAATTTTTTATTCTTACAGTTACAGGATAGTCATTGAATCAAATGGCTGAAAATTCACTCGTGGAGCTCTCATTGTAATGAGAGGATTAAAAAAGGGTAACCTATATGTTTTACAAGGGTCAACGTTACTGGTGTGAATGCAATTACTAAAGAAAATCCGAAATCATTGCCATGTCACGACGAGAACCAACCTGACATCGCGACAACGTGACGCGATTCTTTCTCTATCGATTTCGACTGAACCAAACTTTGGCACTGCAACTAGGTCATATGAGTGAGAAAGGTATAATAGTCTTGTGCAACAGGGGTCTTCTCAAAGACACTGGAGTTGGTAAGTTAGGTTTCTGTGAGCATTGCGTTTTCAAGAAGCAAACTCGATTCAGCTTCGATTTAGTTGTGCACAAAACAAAAAGGGACTATTGATTACATTCATTTTGATTTATGGGGTCTGTCTTCTGACATCTCAAAATGAGGTAATAAATATTTCCTAATTTTTATTGATAATCACTCTAGAAAAGTTTGAGTTTATTTCTTGTAACAGAAAAATGAAGTCTTCGGAATCTTCAAATAGTGGAAGACATTGTTAGAAAAACAAACCGAAAAACCCATGAAGCGGTTGAAAACAGATAATTACCTTGAGTTTTGTTTGTTAGAGGTTAACGGTTTCTACAATGAGAAGGAATAGAAAGACATCGCACCATTGTTAGTATTCTACAACAGAATGGAGTTGCAGAAAGATAAATAGAACCTTGCAAGAAAAGGCTTGATACATGCTTTCAAAATGCAATACTAAAGAAGGAGTTTTGGGCTGAAGTCGTAAATTTGGCAAGCTATTTGATAAACTAATCTCCACATCGAGCATTGAACGGTAAAGTTCCAGAGGAGATATGGTCAGATATCCAGTTTTTCTATTTTATTAGATTAGATTAGTATTAGTTAGTGATCCCGACTCAGTGAGTCTTTTCTTTCGTGATTAATTGCTGCGTCAGTTCTAGTCCTACATTACATTTTGTCTCTGTGGATCGAGGAGAAAGGGGGCTTAGCAAGAAAAAGATTGTATCATGAGAGAAGTAAGGAGGTCAACCTCTTTCAATATAGAATTTTCAGTTTCTGCTTATGCTAAAGTTAGCCAGGGAAAGTTTGATTCAAGGGTCGTAAAGTGCATCTAATTGGGATACTCTGCTGGTACAAAAGGTTTCAAACTATGGTGTCTAAAACCAACAAAACTATTGTTAACAGAGATGTTACGTTCAATGAATCTGCCATGTTTCAATTAGAAAATGAGTTATTTACTTTTAAAGACACAACAAATTAAAGTGTTTTGAGCAATGTGGAGTCAAAATTCGAAACAGGAGGTGACGTCATGACGACATGAAAAGCCTTGTCGTAACATCACAACGAATAGGATCATCATTCTGATGAGGAAGCAAGCGACATCGTGACGACGCGACGAAGTTTCGATTCTTGCAAAATTGAGTTATCTCGAATTAGTTTGGGACTTCATCCGAC